>JBBMOE010000043.1:2137662-2292978 GCA_037975065.1 Chaetodon trifasciatus | reverse complement strand
TATATATATATATATATATATATACTGAGAAACTATAAGTATACCCATAGACAAAGCAAAAAATAGTTAATAAAAAGAGTATTTACATTAGGAAAGAATATATACAGAAGAATGTGCTATGTATATTGAATTAGGTCAACAGTGAACTGCAGTATAAATATGTGTGATCTAACAGGGAGTGAAAAAGTCCAAGGGCCATTCAGAGGGAGGAGTTGTACAGTTTGATGGCCACAGGCAGGAATAATTTTCTGTGGCATTCAGTCTTGCATTTTGGTGTCCCACTGAAAGTACTCTGTTGGTGTCCACCATCCTCAGCCTGCTACCCCAGCATGCAACAGCATAGAGCACTAGCCACCACAGACTCATAGAAAATCCTGAGTATAGTCCAGCAGATGTTGAAGGACCTCAGTCGCCTCAGAAATAGAGACGACTCTGGCCCTTCCTGTAGAGAGCATCAGTGTTCTTTGCCCAGTCCAGTTTATTGTTGATATGTACCCCCAGGTACTTTTAATCCTCCACAATGTCCACACTGACCCCCTGGATGGAAGCAGGGGTCACCGGTGCCTTGGTTCTCCTCAGGTCCACTACCAGTTCCTTAGTCTTTGCCACATTTAGTTGCAGATGGTTCTGCTCACACCATGTGACAAAGTTGTCCACAGCGGCTCTGTCCTCATCCTCATCACTCTTACTGATACATCCAACTATCGCAGAGTCATCAGAAAACTTCTGAAGATGGCAGGTCTCTGTGCAATAGTTGAAGTCCGTGGTGTAGAGGGTGAAGAGGAAGGGAGAGAGAACAGTCCCCTGCAGGGCCCCAGTGTTGCTGACCACTCTGTCTGACACACAGTGTTGCAGGCGCACATACTGTGGTCTGCCGGTCAGGTAGTCCACTATCCAGGACACTAGGGGGGCGTCCACCTGCATAGCTGTCAGTTTGTCACCCAGTAGAGCTGGACAAATGGTGTTAAATGTACTTGAGAAGTCAAAGAACATAACCCTCACAGTGCTCGCTGGCTTGTCCAGGTGGGCGTAGACACAGATGAGCAGGTAGATGATGGCATCCTAAACTCCAAGTCGGGGCTGATAGGCGAACTGGAGGGGGTCCAAGAGTGGCTTGACCATGGGCCGGAGCTGCTCCAGGACGAGTCTCTCCAGGGTCTTCATGATGTGAGATAGCGTGGTTGATAGTGGTCATCCAGGACAGGCAGCAGAGGAGTTGGAGGGGGGATGAGCCAGGCCTGCAGTGTCAAATCTATTAAAAAACAGATTCAGTTCATTGGCCCTGTCAATGCTGCCTTCAACTCCTCTGCTGTTGGTTGTTCTGAAGCCAGTGATGATCCTCATTCCACTCCAGACCTCTCTCAAGTTGTTCTGCTGGAGTTTCAAATCCAGCTTCCTGCTGTATTTCTCCTTAGCCTCCCTGATTTTCACCTTCAGTTCCCTCTGTATTGTTTTCACTTCATCCATGTTACCAGCTCTGAAAGCCCTCTTCTTCTCATTGAGGATGACTTTGATGTCCTTTGTCACCCATGGCTTGTTATTTGGATAACAATGGATAGTGCCTGCCAGTCAGCCACCTCAAAACAGCCCTGCAGTGTCTCGTATGTCTCCTCTGACCACCTCTCACTGTCCTTGTGGTCGCAGACTGACTCTTTACCAGAGGCACATAACAGGGAGTGAGGTGCACAAGGTTGTGGTCTGACCTGCCCAGAGGGGGGAGGGAGGAGCAGCTGTATGCATCCTTGGTGTTAGCATACAGCAAGCCAAGGATGCAGAGCTGTTCAGTGCATCTGATGGGGGCCGTGCTTTTAACATAACATTGTTTGAGTCTGTGACCTGTCCATCACTTGTGGTTTCGTTAGGTTTTCTTTCTTTTTGTGTGTGCAACCCCACTCATCTGTTTTATTTCCTCCCTTTTCAGTTGCTGTAGGCCGGTGGTGGCGGTGCCAGTGACCTGGTGGTGGTATCCCCCCGTCTTGCCTTGCTGTGTCCCTGGGAGTGGGTTTTCTTCACTGAGAGTGTGTCTGCCACGTGTGATTTGAGTTTGTTTCTCTTTTTTTTTTTTGGTGGATTCTTCCCCTGCACTAGCCTTCATCCATCCACTTTGGCCTCAGCCCTGATTAGGTTTGCCCCCTTTTCTTTGTTTGAATGGGTTTTAGTACTGCTTTTTTATACATATGAATATTTAATAAATTGTATTTTAAACTTTGAACCACATCTCATGCCCTGAGTAACCACGAACCTGTGTGTCTTGTGTCTGACAAGAGTAATTCCCTAAGTGAAATTCCCAGGGTGGCATTGTCAAGCTCTTTAGTAATATTAGTTGTTTTTCTTCTTTCTTTGTTTTCTTCTAGGCAATGATACAAAGCAGCAGCAGTTCTTTATTAAAATCTGCATGCACTCATGGAGGAGGAATTGCAAGAGCTGCGAGATCTGGTTGCACAGTTAAAATCTGACAGTGAGAGGCTACGTCAAGAGCAGGCCCCTGTTGGACCCGCCCCTAGTGCAACACTTTCAACCTCATCAGCAGTGCCTACTGCCACTGCCAGTGTCCCTGCCGCAGAGAGGTTAATGTTTGTACCTACGTGACAGGAAGTGCCCCATGTTCAGGGGAGGATCGGGGATAGCACTGGGTGAATGGATTGAGGAAGTGCAGGCATGTATGAGGGCTCGTCATTTATTCGTAGCTGATCAGGCTTTCTTCCTCTTCGATCATTGATGGCACGTGAGGAGATCAAATATCACTCTAGTGTAGAGCGTGGGGATCTGGCTAGGATAATTGCTATACTTCAGGAACTCTATGGCTGCTCTGAGTCTTATGTAGCCTTACAGGAGGCTTTCTTCTCCCAGAAGCAACATGAAGGAGAAACACTTCTGGAGGGTAGGTGTAAGGTAGCGTGCACCAACCTGAATGCCTAATTCTGAAGTTCTGTTACGGGATCAGTTTGTTGAGCAGGTTATAGATAGTACCTTATGACGAGAGCTTAAACAGTTTGTGGGTAGACAGCCCACAGCTACATTGCTTGATGTCAGGGGGGAGGCAATTAGGTAGGAACGTGGAGGTCTACCAAGTGCCATTAGAGGCCGCAGCAACTCTGTCCTCTCCATCAGTGGCATTCAATATGGAGTCCAGAGTGCTCATCCAGTTGCTTATGCTCCTCCGTCGTCTGAAATGAGTGAAATGAAGGAAATGATGAGGCAGCAGCAGGAACAGTTTAATCGGCTAACTCAAACCATTGTTTTAATGCAGCGTCCTCTTCCACACAGTCATTCAGCACAGTATGGGCCTGTAATATGTAGATGCTGTCAGCGACCTGGTAATTTTGCTAGGGAATGTGATGGTGTGTGTGCTCCCCCTCGCTCTCAGTTCTCATCACAAGCTCCCCGGCCCTCAGCTAGGCAGCCAGAATCCGCCCCGGCTCCGGAAAACTAGCACCCACCGAACTGCAGATCCACAGTTTGTGTGGGGCCTCTACGGGCTCAAATGCTGTGCAAGGTGAATTGGCTGATACGTCAAAACTGGTTTCGTCTTGTCATCTTTTGGAGGTTGACATGGGTGGAGTTAAGGTGCCATGTTTGGTTGATACTGGTCCTATGGTTTCCACTGTTAAAGAGAGCTTTTTCCGCCAGCATTTTGAACCATGGGGTCAGGAGCGCCTTCAATCATGTAACTGGTTGCAGCTTAGGACAGCTAATGGTTGAATATTCCTTTCCTTGGTTACCTGGAGCTAGATGTTGAGTTGTGTGGCAAGTTAATGTTACAGTGCGTTGTCTTGGTAGTGATGGATCCTCCCGGTGATGCTTCCCTTCAGGTCCCTGGTTTGATGGGAATGAATGCGATCCAGAAATGCTACCAAGAGCTTTCTGTGCAGCATGGGTTAGCATTGTTTGAACTGTCTTCTGTTGCTCAGGCCCTACAATCTGTCACGCAGGCATTACAGAAGTGTTATCAAGCGACCACGCAGATCTCTCCAGACCTGATTGGAAATGTAAAGGTCAGAGGTAAGCGTGCATGCCGCATTCCAGGTGGTGTGATGAAAATAGTAGCAGTTACATGCTCAAAGCGGTTTTCTGATGCCAAAGTGTTGTTTCAATCCCTGGACTCTGGTTTACCTGCTGGTTTGCTGGCTTCTCCATCTTTGGTTAGGGTGGTTAGGGGTACAGCATACATGCTGAGCCGATGTTGGAAGGTGTGGAACGGACTCTAGCTCTTCTACGATCCAGGTGCTATTGGCCAGGTATGTCCACAGAGGTTGAACAGTGGTGCCAGGCATGTGAGCAGTGTCAGTTCACCAAGGACAACCAACCCACCGCACACAACCCCATGGACATGGCAACACACATACTGAACACAGCAGATGTAATTTTGCCCTCCATACGGGGTGAAAGGCAAAAAACAGCTGTATTAATCTCAAACTGAAAGAAGTCCATTTGATCTTGTGGACAAAATTTAGTTTGAGAGTTGCCCCACTGCGGGGTCACTCACTTTCTTAGCTGAGGTCAGCACAAACATCAAAGTTGTCTTGAATAAATGTATTCAGAGAGGAACGCTGCAGAGGCTCATGGAAATCCTTCACTAAAACCTCGAGCACCAACAGCAGTTCCCACTAAACAACAGAGGCAACACTGGCCATTGCCCCCTGACCCTGTGCAAGCTTCACAAGAGGGTGGGCGCAGATGGGTTAATCACCAAAACAATTGTGACAAGAAGAGATGGTTGCCATACACTTTAGTAGTTGTGTGAGACAGGCTCTTCTCCAATGGATACCGCAAAAAGGACAGACAAGTCATTGGATTTAATCTTTTTGTTAAGCAGTGTTTTGTTACTTTGTTATGTTTTTTCTGTGTAATGTGTTGTGTGTGAGTTTCCCTTCCAGTGTTGCAGTGGAGGTGTGGCCAGGTTGTTTGGTGGGCATGCGGCGCACCTGAATCTCAGTGTGGTTAACTCCCTTGTTTTTCTGATTTTTGTTCATTTATCTCATTTGCTCATTTTGTCAACCCTTGAGGTGCATTGAATTAATTCGTTTCATTCATTGTTTTCGTTTTGGTTATCTCTGAGTTATATCATTCACTTCTGTTAACTTTATTTTGATTAAGTGCACCTTATATTCTGTTTGAATAATTCTGATTATTTTGTGTACACTCGTTTTGTTAAATTGTTTTGTTTCTTTGAACTATTTGAACTATTTTTGGCAGCTAAATTATTTTGTTTGTTAATCTGGCTTTGTAATTTGTAAATTTGGTTGCTGCCTACTGTTGACAGTTTTGTTTATTTGTTTTTGTTTATGGGTGATTGGTTATTTGAGTTTACCCCAGTAATCATGTCCCTTCTCCTCTCAAGTGATGGAAGCTTACGGTGGTGGTCCTGGTGCCCTGGTGGTGGTGTCCCCTTTTGTGTGCTGTGCAACCCCTGGTTTTCATTTGGTTTCACCTTTGTGTGTTTGCGTGCGTGAGTGACACAAGTGACTGGGATGCTCCTCTTCCTGGGATCCCTCTCACCTCCTTATTGCCCCATTCTTCCCCACTGGTAAGTTCCAGCCCTGTTAGTGTCCTCCCTTCTCTTCACATCCCTGTATGCATGGTATGTTTTGGTTGGCATTTTTGTGGAAGGTTTATAATAAAGTATTTTGTTTTTCACCCAGAACCACGTCTCTTGCCTCAAGTAAAACTGACCTGAGTGCCTTGTGTTGGTACCACAAATAACTACATCCTTGGGCAAAATTCCAAGGGTGGCGTTGTCTGGCTTTGGGTTGTTTATAAATTTAACAATTGTACCTAACCCCACTCGTATGTGGGTGCATTGCCACACAAATATAACATGCACTTAAACTGATATTGATTATTTTAGGTGGCCCTTCTTTGTGAAAAAAAATATTTTTTGCTGCTGGGTTCTTGCACAGCAGTACATTGCTCTGCTCCCATGCAGGTACTCCTGTCTGCTTCTCCAGACTGGGGGCATGGCCACCTACTGTTGGTAATACACTGACTATTGATAAGTACCTCATACAACCCCACTTCAAAAAACTTGAACTATCCCTTTAAAATTCAGGAAGGTAAAGCATAATGTAGGAACTTTTTATATTTTACAAGAACACAAAAGGACTACTTTCCACAGCAACGATATACACAGTTATTTGTTCCTGTTGCCCTTGGAGAGAGTGAGACATTGGTGGCTGATGGGAAATGAGACAGAAAGGGAGAGCTGGAGATGATGTGTGTTCATGCTGGTTGATCCATCCCTCCCTGCAGGTGTATGGAGTACCACAGGGATTATCCCCCCTTCATAAACAGAATCACACATTCACCATCTCATAGTCCTCTCTTACAGCTGTGTCCATGTTGATGCAGGGAGTGCTGAAAAAATACCAAAACTCAGCAGCAGAAATGAAAACCAATATGGAGCCATACTGTTGGAGACTGTTGGGGAAAAAATAGCTAATTTAATTAATTATTAAAGTAATTATTCAGTGAAGATACTGTGAACAGAAGAGTGAACACAGTGTAAAAGCAACGACTTTAATTGCAAGCTAAGCATGTGAGCTAAGATCATTCATTAAACTTCCTTGGAGTTGTCTGACTATTCAAGTCTATGGACTATTCAAGATTGTAGATGGAAACAAACAAGCTGTCATTACTGGACAATAGAACCATCACTTTTGACCAGCTTTTGACAAGAAATACTGTGTGTTCAGGAGATTCTGTTATAAAATATGGCCAGTTGACAAGATAGCTAAATGTTTTTCACCTGTAAGTCACCAAAGCCACACTGTCTGTACTGTGTTGTATCAGCTGCTCCAACATTCATCTTGTCCCTGGACAGTCAGTTAGGCACTGGCTGCATAGCACTGCATGTAATGCAGATTCAGCACTATTGGCTAATGTTTACGCCAATTAATATCTACCTTCCCATTTTTACAGGAACCTCATAACTATGTGAAATAGCACTCTGCTAGCTTCCAATACACATTGGACCGGGAGGCAAATTTATGACACACAGCCTTTCAGACCAACAAAAGCCAGTTTGACGAACCATGGAAGCGGTGTTCTTGCTGTATTTGGCTCCTGGCACACTGACTGATTCAGCTAATGTTAACAGGAGTGCTAATAGTATGACTAACCAACTAATTAGCTAATGATGGCTACATTTAGCAGCTGTGAGCAGCAGTTAGTGGTTAGCTTATTTTAGCAACAAGTAAAACCTATGTTCATCAAGAAACATAAATCACATTTGCACTGTATTCCCTGTCATCAAACTGGTCTCTGCCAGCCTCTGAGGTTGTGCTCCATTCAGGTCTGGCCGTGTTCTCTGGGAGGGTACAGAGTGCAGTACAGTTAGTAATAGTGAAAGCGGTCCTGTTATAGCATGTTTATGTTGTCTTGGTTAATGGCAAATTGTCATAACAGAGACATTTCAAATAGTGTCAACTTTGCATTGAATTTACATAATTGACCAAATAACTTTTAATTACAATCGTCATGAACATTTATGAAGACTATCATCAAGAAAATTTTCCTCATGAACTGGAGATCAAGGAACACCACAAATGAAAAAGTTTCTTATTGCTTGTATTTCTATGGAAAATTCATATGCATCCATCAAAATGACAGAAACAGAACCCCACTCGATCTCGATCATTCATTATTTGCAAACCTTGCAAACCATTTTGATACTTATTTATTTATTCATTCACTCTTTTTTTTTTTTTTTTTTTTTTTTTTGCCTTTCCACCAATCAAATTTTGAGCACACACATACATACATATATGCACACACACACATACCTATGTTTTTACATACATTAGATTAGGTCAGGTTACATTAGATTCAACTTTATTGTCATCGTCAGAGTGCAAAACAGAGACAATGAAATGCAGTTTAGCATCTCACCAGAAGTGCAAGTAGTCATAATATCCAAAACATATATATACAGTACAGGCCAAAAGTTTGGACACACCTTCTCATTCAATGCATTTTCTTTATTTTCATGACTATTTACATTGTAGATTCTCACTGAAGGCATCAAAACTATGAATGAACACGTGGAGTTATGTACTTAACAAAAAAAGGTGAAATAACTGAAAACATGTTTTATATTCTAGTTTCTTCAAAATAGCCACCCAAAGCAGTAATCAGAGCAAAGGGTGGCTATGGCTATTTTGAAGAACAAAATAGCCACCCTTTGCTCTGATTACTGCTTTGCACACTCTTGGCATTCTCTCGATGAGCTTTAAGAGGTAGTCACCTGAAATGGTTTTCACTTCACAGGTGTGCCTTATCAGGGTTAATTAGTGGAATTTCTTGCTTTATCAATGGGGTTGGGACCATCAGTTGTGTTGTGCAGAAGTCAGGTTAATAACACAGCCCTATTGGACAACTGTTAAAATTCATATTATGGCAAGAACCAATCAGCTAACTAAAGAAAAACGAGTGGCCATCATTACTTTAAGAAATGAAGGTCAGTCAGTCCGGAAAATTGCAAAAACTTTAAATGTGTCCCCAAGTGGAGTCGCAAAAACCATCAAGCGCTACAACAAAACTGGCACACGAGGACCGACCCAGGAAAGGAAGACCAAGAGTCACCTCTGCTTCTGAGGATAAGTTCATCCGAGTCACCAGCCTCAGAAATCGCAAGTTAACAGCAGCTCAGATCAGAGACCAGATGAATGCCACACAGAGTTCTAGCAGCAGACCCATTTCTAGAACAACTGTTAAGAGGAGACTGCGCGAATCAGGCCTTCATGGTCAAACAGCTGCTAGGAAACCACTGCTAAGGAGAGGCAACAAGCAGAAGAGATTTGTTTGGGCCAAGAAACACAAGGAATGGACATTAGACCAGTGGAAATCTGTGCTTTGGTCTGATGAGGATGGATTCCACATGCCTGGTTCCCACTGTGAAGCATGGAGGAGGAGGTGTGATGGTGCGGGGGTGTTTTGCTGGTGACACTGTTGGGGATTTATTCAAAATTGAATGCACACTGAACCAGCATGGCTACCACAGCATCCTGCAGCGACATGCCATTCCATCCGGTTTGGGTTTAGTTGGACGATCATTTATTTTTCAACAGGACAATGACCCCAAACACACCTCCAGGCTGTGTAAGGGCTATTTGACCAAGAAGGAGAGTGATGGAGTGCTGCGGCAGACCTGGTCTCCACAGTCACCGGACCTGAACCCAATCGAGATGGTTTGGGGTGAGCTGGACCGCAGAGTGAAGGCAAAGGGCCCAACAAGTGCTAAACACCTCTGGGAACTCCTTCAAGACTGTTGGAAAACCATTTCAGGTGACTACCTCTTGAAGCTCATAGAGAGAATGCCAAGAGTGTGCAAAGCAGTAATCAGAGCAAAGGGTGGCTATTTTCATAGTTTTGATGCCTTCAGTGAGAATCTATGTTCAATTTCAATTCAATTCAATTCAATTTTATTTGTATAGCGCCAAATCACAACAAAAGTTGTCTCAGGACACTTTACATATAGAGCTGGTACAGGCCGAGCTCTTTTATCTACAGAGACCCAACAATTCCCTCATGAGCAAGCACTTGGCAACAGTGGTGAGGAAAAACTTCCTTTTAACAGGCAGAAACCTCAGGCAGAACCAGGCTCTGGGTGGGCGGCCATCTGCCTCGACCGGTTGGGTGAGAGAGGGAGAGCGAGAGAGTGAGAGAGACAGAGAGAGAGAGACAGAAATGCTGTCGGAGAGAGAGAGAGAGACAGACAGAGAGAGACAGACAGAAATGCAGTCAGAGAGAGAGAGAGACAGACAGACAGAGAGAGACAGACAGACATGCAGTCACATTAACAGTGACAGTGGATGTAATAACAGTAATAGCATTTGCAGTGGATGTCAGGCAGGGCCATGGTAGGAGACGTAGCTGTAATCCACGATCCAGATTCAGCCACTGTCCATGGGAACCTGCGAGACGACAAAGCACAGAAACTCCGGGGAAGGAGCTAAATTAGTACCACGCCGTGGTAGGACATGAAAGCGTGCAGATGGAGAGGGACAGAGGAGCTCGGTGTATCTTTGGAGGTCCCCCGACAGTCTAATGCTATGGCAGCATAACTAGGGGCTGGTCCAGGACAAGCCTGAGCCAGCCCTAACTATAAGCTTTATCAAAAAGGAAAGTTTTAAGCCTACTCTTAAATGTAGAGACAGTGTCTGCCTCCCGGACAAAGATTGGAAGATGGTTCCAGAGGAGAGGAGCTTGATAGCTAAATGCTCTGGCTCCTGTTCTGCTTTTGTAGACTTTAGGAACCATAAGTAAGCCTGCATTCTGGGAACGCAGTGTTCGAGTGGGGTAATAAGGTACTATGAGCTCTTTAAGATAAGAAGGTGCCTGGCCATTTATGGCTTTGTAAGTAAGGAGGAGAATTTTAAATTCTATTCTAAACTTTACAGGGAGCCAGTGCAGAGTTGCTAATATTGGAGATATATGATCTCTCTTCCTCGTTTTTGTCAGAACACGTGCTGCAGCGTTCTGGAGGAACTGGAGAATATTCAGCAACGAATTTGGGCAGCCTGATAGTAAGGAATTGCAATAATCCAGCCTGGAAGTTACGAATGCATGGACTAGTTTTTCTGCATCATTTTGAGACAAAATATGCCTGATTTTTGCAATATTACACAGGTGAAAGAAGGCAGTTCTTGAAATTTGTTTTACATGGGAGTGAAAGGACATGTCCTGATCAAAGACAACTCCCAGATTCTTTACAGTGGTGCTTGAGGCCAGCGCAATGCCATCCATAGCTGCTATGTCATCAGAAAGTGAGTTTCTAAGATGTTTAGGGCCTACTACTATAACTTCAGTTTTGTCCGAGTTTAGCATCAGAAAATTGCAGGTCATCCAGGTCTTTATGTCCTGAAGACACGCTTGTAGTCTAGTTAACTGACTGGTTTCTTCTGGCTTCATTGATAAATATAGCTGGGTATCATCTGCGTAGCAATGAAAATTTATTGAATGCTTCCTGATAATTTTACCTAAAGGAAGCATATATAAGGTGAAAAGAATTGGTCCAAGCACAGAACCCTGCGGAACTCCATAGCTGACTTTAGTGAGCACAGAGGAGTCATCGTTAACGTGTACAAAATGAGAGCGATCTGACAAGTAGGATTTAAACCAGCTTAGCGCAGTTCCCTTAATGCCAATGAAGTGTTCAAGTCTCTGCAATAGGATACCATGGTCAATGGTGTCAAATGCAGCACTAAGATCTAATAAGACTAGTACAGAGACAAATCCTTTATCAGATGCAATTAGAAGGTCATTTGTAACTTTAACCAGTGCTGTCTCTGTGCTATGATGCACTCTAAATCCTGACTGGAAATCCTCAAATAAACTATTTTTGTGTAGAAAGTCACACAGCTGATTAGCAACTGCTTTCTCAAGAGTTTTTGAGAGAAAGGGAAGGTTGGATATCGGTCTATAGTTGGCTAAAACCCCTGAATCAAGAGTAGGCTTTTTAAGTAGAGGTTTTATCACAGCTACTTTAAAGGACTGTGGTACGTAGCCTGTTGATAAAGACAGATTGATCATGTCTAATACGGAAGAGTCAATTAAAGGTAATACTTCTTTAAACAGCTTAGTCGGGATGGGGTCTATAATACAGGTTGATGATTTTGATGATGAAATTATTGAAATTAGTTGGTGAAGGTCGACAGGTGTAAAACAATCTAAAACTGCGACAGGCTGAGAAACAGTTTCTACGGTTTCTGTGTTTGAAGACAAAACAGCACCTGTTGACGGCAGGAGCCGATGAATTCTGTCTCTAATACTAAGAATTTTATCATTAAAGAAGCTCATGAAGTCATTACTGTTCAGAGCTAAAGGAATACATGGTTCAACAGAATTACGGCTCTCTGTCAGCCTGGCTACAGTGCTGAAGAGAAACCTGGGATTGTTCTTATTTTCCTCTATTAGTGCAGAGTAGTAGGCTGCCCTGGCACTGCGGAGGGCTTTCCTGTATATTTTAAGACTGTCTTGCCAGGCAAACCGAAATTCTTCCAAATTGGTAGAACGCCATTTCCTTTCTATTTTCCGTGAAGTTTGCTTTAATTTGCGGGTTTGAGGGGTATACCATGGAGCTAACCTCCTCTGTTTAATTATCTTCTTTTTTAGGGGAGCAACAGAGTCAAGTGTCATACGCAATGAACCTGTGGCACTATCAACCAGGTAGTCAATTTGGGAGGGACAAAGGTTAGCATAGGAGTCCTCTGTTGTATTGAGACATGGCATTGAATTAAATGCTGATGGGATCATATCCTTAAATTTAGCTACAGCACTATCAGACAGGAGTCTGGTATAAGAATTTTTGCCTACTGGCTGGTAGTCTGGTAATATGAATTCAAAAGTTATTAAATGATGGTCCGATAAAAGAGGATTCTGTGAGGAGACTATTAGGTCTTCAATTTCAATGCCATATGTCAGAACAAGGTCGAGGGTATGCTTAAAGCAGTGAGTCGGTTCATGCACATTCTGATGGAAGCCAACTGAGTCTAATGCTGAGGTAAACGCAGTGCTAAGGCTGTCATTATCAATGTCAACATGAACATTAAAGTCACCTACAATAATTACTTTATCTGCTTTAAGGACTAAACCTGATAGAAACTCCGAGAACTCAGCTATAAATTCGGAGTAAGGACCAGGAGAGCGGTATACTATAACTAATAAAACTGGCTGCACTGTTTTCCATTTTTCATGAGAAAGAGTGAGAACAAGGCTTTCAAATGAGTTATAGTCGAGTTTAGGTTTAGGGTTGATTAAAAGGCTTGAGTCAAAAATAGCTGCAACTCCACCTCCCCTGCCGCTGCCTCGAGGAATGTGAGTATTAATATGGCTCGGAGGAGTAGCTTCATTTAGGCTAACATACTCTTCAGGACACAGCCAGGTTTCAGTGAGACAGAGTAAATCAATCTTATGGTCTGATATTAACTCATTTACTAAAACAGCTTTAGAGGACAGAGATCTGATGTTAAGGAGTCCACATTTAATTCTCCTGTCTTGTTGTACTACTGCTGCGGTTGTTTTAATTTTAATTAGATTTTTATGTGTAACTCCTCTTCTCTTTACTTTTGGTTTACTTAGTTTATGTGGTCGGGGGGCAGACACAGTCTCTATGGAGTGTTGGGTGGGTAACTGCTCTAATGGAAGCGCAGAGAAGCGTATAGGACTGCAGCTCTGCCTCCTGGTCTCAACTCTGAGTTATCAGGGTTTAGGTTCATAAATAAAATCGGCCAGATTTCTAGAGATGAGAGCTGCTCCCTCCAAAGTGGGATGGATGCCGTCTCTCCTAATCAGACCAGGTCTTCCCCAGAAAGTCTGCCAATTATCAATGAAGCCCACACCGTTTGCTGGACACCACCTCGACAGCCAGCGATTGAATGATGACATGCGGCTAAACATATCATCGCTGGTCAGATTTGGCAGGGGTCCAGAGAAAACTACGGAGTCCGACATCGTCTTTGCATATGTACACACCGATTCCACATTAATTTTAGTGACCTCCGATTGGCGTAACCGGGTGTCATTACCGCCGACGTGAATAACAATCTTACTGTATTTACGCTTATCCTTAGCCAGCAGTTTCAAATTTGATTCGACGTCGTCCGCTCTGGCCCCCGGCAGGCATTTGACTATGGTCGCTGGTGTCGCTAACTTCACGTTTCTCAAAATGGAGCTGCCAATAATCAGAGTTGGTTTCTCAGCGGGTGTGTCGCTGAGTGGGGAGAACCTGTTAGAAACATGAAGTGGTTGGTGGTGACCTGTGGGCCTCAGCTTGGGACTATGCTTCCTTCGAACAGTCACCCAGCCACCCTGATTTCCCGGCTGCTCGGGAGCTGTCGAGGGACGGCTAGCCGGAGCTGCACTTGGTCGGTCCGCACCGGCTACGGGGGCCTGGCTAACTACAGCTAATGGTTTGGTTTCCATGGTGCGGAGCCGAGCTTCCAATTCACTAAGCCTCGCCTCCAGCTCACCAAATAAACTACATTTATTACACGTACCAGTATCACTAAAGGAGGCAGAGGAGTAGCTAAACATGTGACACACCAAGCAAGAGAGAGCTGGAGAGGGACAGAGAGAAGCCATCGCTAGCTGCTAGGCTAAGCTGGTGTAGCTAGCAGAGCAGACAAGCGCGTAGACAAATAAAATTAACGGTCGCTAAATGCACAGACTTATGGGTGCTTGAGCAGAACTAATGTTACTTCAGAGAGCGGATAGTAGGCCGCTGTAAGAAAACACAGAGCAAATTGCACTCAGAGGAGCAAGAGCGACACAGAACTGTAGCAGAACTGGCCTCTAACTGACCCTTCCTTACCCTCTCTGCATCCCTTCAGGAGAAATGGAGTTGTAAAACACCCCAAATTTCAAGAGCTATTGACCATTTGAACTGTTACAGGGACGGTGCTAAGTTGAACAGAGACAAGATGTCTGGCTCAGAGATATCTCCTCCACACTCTTTCAGGGGAGCAAGAGAAACAGACACCTCAACATCAAAGGTTGCCTTTTTGCTCCATGTTTCCCATGGAGGTGCTAATTCTCTCTTGATAGCCCCATGGGAGATACGGACAATAAAGCTGTCTACGTGAACCAATGCCAGACCTCACAGGAATCCACAAACAAAATAATGCTGATGGGTTGTAAATGAGGCATTCCTGAAACAAACTGTTTTTGTAGATCTGTGTGTCTTGTTCTCTAGTATACCAGGATAACCAATTCTCTATGTTTGATCTCACTTTAGATTTTCTTACAGTGTCAAGCCCGTAATCTGTGTGATATCAATGCTTTTTCGGTGTTTGTAGCTTGTAGAATGACAAAGCTGTGATTTTAACTTTTCTTCCAAGTTTGTTTGAGTTTTTATCATGGAACCATACTGCCGTCTAGAGGTTCTTAATGGTTAGGTTGAATACGCTTGACATGATACATTTATTAATAAGTAACCGTTATAGTGATGATCATTTTGGGCAAATATAGTCTTCCCTTCTTTATTTCTTTATTTTTTGTTAGTTATACCTTGAGTCATCATATATATTAAGATGAGTATTAGAAATTTATCATGATTCCGTTATTATGAGTCATCATTTAACGTTGTCAGCCACCCATAAGAATTGCCTAACGCATGTTGAGAACAATGTTGAAATGCCATTGAAAATTGTCCATTCAAAACATATGTGATTGACCATAGTGAGAAGCAGATGAGCCCCTCGTACGAACCATTAATTAATCCTTGCCTTACAAGATGAAATGACGTCGCGCGCCTGCGAACCATCCCACATGCGCGACAGCCTATCGGTGATTAGACACGCCTTGGAGCGAGGAAAAACATCTGCCGCATGCAGCAGACAGTCAGTCCAATAGTTAGTCTCGTCAGTCCTGTCTGTTTTGTTAGTCTGTCTTGTTAGTCTTAGTCTTAAATTTTCCTTTTCAGTCCAAGTTTCTATTCTAGTTTTTAAGCCTTCGTTCTGTTCTGTTTTTGCGTTCTTCTTCTCTTCTTTTGTTGCTGCTCATAGTCACGCTGAGTAGCCTGAGTTTATTCCTTAGAAGACGTATTTTCTTTTTCTTTTGCTCGCCACATTAAGCCACGTGATTTGATTTGTTTTGTTCTTGTGTAAAATTCTACTCACGTAATAATAATTTTGGAGACACTTTTCGATCGGCCATCGAAGAGACATTTAATCTTATTGTTAGTAATCTAAAGTCCTGTTTCACGGTCACCACTTATTACTAAAACCTGCAGCCATCTGCTAACCCGCTGGTTTGGGCTAGACAACCATCAGAAGCCGCTCCTCGTCTGTAACCGACACCGGAGAGTTCCAGCCCCTGAAACATCCCTGTCCAACACCGGCTCGCTACCGTGGTTTGCTCGATTCGTCCAGCAGACTGCCGCGCAGATCGGAGTCACGGACATAGCTTGGAGCCTTCGTGTCAGTTCGGAGCAGACATCAAACAGGAGCGTCGCTGGCCAAGTAGGCATGTTAAGCGGGTTTGAATAAGAGTTGGTCCGTGAGGTTATGATACTGTAAATTTGCCTAAATTCTCTTAAACATTCGTTCAGTAAATTAACTCTACATTTGCGTCCCCAGTTTTCCGGGACTTAACTACTTCTCACTATTGCCAAACTCATTCTGCCATTGTTTGCCATAAGTTTCTCTCTGCTTGTGTTGTTTCAGATCTCATATATTCTCTGTCGTACTATTCATGATGCATTATTCATTATTCATTTGTGTTTAATAAATAAGTTCTTTTTATTTAAGCCGTGGTCAGACGATGTCCTTTTGAGCTGAGTAATAACGATCACTATATCCGGAATGTACCCTTCAGATTATCAGACTGGTTTACTGTTGGTTCATTCGTTATCATAACATCAGCGTTACAGGAGTCAGTCTCCATACAGTCCTTCTTAGCTGAGGAAGGTGGTGCCCCGATATTTTATTAACGAATGCAATACCAACATTAATTTAATTCCCCCTACATCTACAATGTAAATAGTCATGAAAATAAAGAAAATGCATTGAATGAGAAGGTGTGTCCAAACTTGTGTACTGTATAAATACATGTAAGTAGTGCAAGTATTGGCATGAGGTAGGTGCAGGTAGTGCAAGTAATTCTATTAAACCATAAAAACATGTGCAACAGGCAGTAAGTGGCAGTGCAGTAAAGGTAAAAAGCATAAGTGAACAGATGAGGTGATACAGTGTGTATAAAATATAAAGTGATATGTCTAGTATGTGTTGTATGGCAGTGGGCCATGGGCTATTCGTGGTTTTGACTCAGTGAATTGGTCTTTTGACTCAACTTGGTCAAGTCAAATTTGCTCTATGGTTGATTGTATTACTTTGTTGTTTATTTTATGTAATCTTTCAAGTACAAAACCCAGCATGACAGTGACATATGAAATTATTGGAATACTATTTTTGTCCATCAATTTTGCCGTTTAGTTTTTGAGCATCATGTAGATAAGCAATGAAAGAAAAGAAAATATTCACATCTAACTTGCGTATGGCTGCACATTTTCATGCAATGGAAGTAAGTCAGTTGTACATAAATTTATAGACATTTCCTCAAAATTTTAGGCTTGGCCTTAATTTAGAAGCAACTAGACTTAATGTACAGACCAGGAGACAAGAGTGAGAAAGAAAAACAAGTTTATTAACACGAAATCCAACAAAAAGCGCACTAATAAGGAGTGGGAACAATAAACACAAAGCGCACTCGTAAAGAGCAGGAACAATAACCAAAAACACACTCAATGAGTGAAGAGAGAAACAAATGGCACACTCAGCGAGCGGAACAAACAATTCCCCATGTGGGAGGTTGAGGCTGGGCAAAGGCTGAACGTGGCTGGTAGGCACTGTGAAAAAACAAAGCACAGGTGATGCAAAAGAAAAAAACACTGAACAAAAAGCTAAGGCAGTAACTAGGCAATGACTGGAAGTACTCACTGGGCATGGGACTGGTAGACTCATGGGAGCGATCAGGATAATCAGGCAACCACCTTAGCTCAGTGTCTTCCTTAAATACTGAGCCCTAATCAGGCTCATGCGCTCCAGGTGTGCTGCTGGAGAGGCAGAATCAACTGGGTGCAGGGAAACAACCAGTTGAGACAGACAGGGGAACAGACAGACACATAACACTAGGGAAAAAGGGAAACAGAGACAGATCTAGCGGATCGCCACAAAAAAATGCAGCTTACTGACTGTTTTTGGTAACCCCAGTAACTCAAGCATTGCTCTATAAATTTTAACAATAGTTTTAAAAGTGCATCTGTAATGTTGGGTTCATGGCTGTGTTGAAAAGGTTCAAAGCTATTTCTGGTAGCAATATCTGAAATGTTGCTCCTAATTTTCAGTATAACAGTATCTTGGTGGGATTCAGCATGTTAAATAAAATTCCAAAATTTGACAAGAATATTCCCAGGTGTTCACAAAGTGTCAAACCCTGCATCCAAAATATGCCATCTTCCTGTGTGTATACATTTTAACAATGACCTGTGATGTGGGATTAAATGTGTACTTGCTTTTGTGTGAAGGCTATGTGCTATAGAAAACATGTAAGAACATTTGTATCACAGAAATTCCCATCCCTCAATAACCTTCTCACATCTTTATCATCCTCTATTCATGGATGGAAAAGATCTTTCTCTCTAACAGCTGTGGGACTTTGCATTGAGTTCCCTCTTTTCTCCCTCTCGGCAGATCAATCCATCTGCCCTTCCTGTGTAGAACAAAGATGCTGCGTCTGAAAGAGAGATAAAACAAACAGAACAAATGCACTACCTCCGGAGCATGGCGTCACATATATTGCTAAATCTATGATAAAGTCACAAAAGGAATCCCTCTCCCTTGAAGAAAGAGATACCCTCCCCTCCCTGTATTTGTCGGGCTGCACACATAAAAAGAATAAATCATCCCGTTTATGTGGGAGTCAAGCTTTGAAAATTCACATTTCCCTCCTGCTAACAAATGCTACTCAGACAGAAGCTGTTTGGGGAGAAGTGTTGCAGGTGGTTCTACAAAATACAAATATCTCTCTACTCTAAATTCTAAAAGATATAGAGAGTTTCATATGCAGTCAGTCCAGGGAACCTCAATAGGATCTGGAGGCCTAGTCACACCAGAGAGTGATTACTGCCAGGCCTACTTGGTGACCTGCTGTAGCTGGTGAGCTCACCACTAGTCAGCTGGTGTTACAACCCAGCTCGCTAGGGGAAAGGAAGTAACAAAAAAACAACCGGATGGAAATGGTTGAAATTTGTTATTTATTTAAATCAAAGTGTTTTAAACTTATTTTACTACACAAAAAGGCAAAAAGGCCAGGACAACGAAAAGAACGTGTGGGTGCTTTTCAAACAAATGAAATAATCAAAACCAAAAGAGAACTCTCCAAAAATAAGAACTTAACTATTATAACCAAAAGAGAACTCTCCAAAAATGAGAACTTAACTATTATAACCAAAAGAGAACCCTCCAAAAATGGGAGCTTACCTTAACCACACAAAATAGAAATAAAACCCTCTCAAATGAGCCCTATAGTAAAAGGTGAGAAACGAGAATCAAAATACAAAATAAAATAGCACCCCTAAGCCTAGTGAGGCTAACAGTCAGTATCTTGGGCGTGTGCAAAAATCAGTCAATGGGCTCTATTTTTGTCCCCACCGCTGGCAGGGTGCAGGGTGCGCACCTCGCACAGTGGTATTTTCGTGCAGCGCAGGCAGATGCGCAGCGCACTTGGTATTTTGGTAAACCGAGGCGCACAGAGGTACACCAGGATGGGCGTTGCAGTGCAGTAGGGGGAAGTGTCGGCCTAATCAGCCGGCGGATTTGGATTTTCTGTCCATTTTGGTCCACGCTGGCGGTGTAAAAGTACGCTGAAAGCTCACCACCCCAGACCTGGTCAACTCTGTGCACCAGCGGCGCACCGCTGGGTAAGTGGATTTTCGTAAACCGGCAGAGTCGTGCGCCCACATCACCAATACCTCACAGGCAGGTTTCTGCAGTGTCTGGTATTTCACTGCGATCGATAATTAGCAACAGCCACAACTCAATGCAACTATCTGAGTCAGCACATACAGTCAGACCTAAATTTATATATTTTGATCAATATCTCATCTGACCGCATTCGGCACATGTAATGGTCACTCAACCTGACCGAATGTACACAGGTGAAATTCAATTAACCTCGCTATGCCAACCAGAAACAGCCGTGGCATCCTACAGAGCATATATACTGCATCTATCTCAGAAAAAACGTACGGAAAAAACATAAGTGATGATCGTTGTCCGCTATTACCCACGTTATTTCATTCCAAATACAAATGTTATCATTGTAATGCATAATGTTATCTACAAAGATGGAGTACATCATTGCTTTGAGGAGGATGAGGAGGAGGATGAGGAGGAGGCCGAGGATTTACCATCTAAGGACTTCCTCCTGGGAGAAGTTTGGGCGTCGGACAGTTCCCTGCGTGGGCTCAGTCATCCTCGAAACTTGCGCCTCGCCAGCAGCATTTTTAAGGTGAGGCAAGGAGCTGGTGTGATTGGTGAAGATTGGACTGGGCTGTGTCAAACCCACTCCACGCCTTCTCCCCTCCCACCTTCCGAGTTGCGCCGCTGGGTGGGACTGAGATGAGAAGGGGGAGTAGTTGCGCCGGCAGCGCAGTGCACGAAAATACCAAAGCCTGCGCCGCCACGCCCCATCAGTGCAGCGGACCTGACTTTGCACTGCGCCTGCGCCACGCCGGCGGCGGAATCGAAAATAGAGCCCAATGTCTAAAGTAGCTCAACGAGTCTAGCTACCACAAATAGGACAAATCTACTACAGACAATGATTCTCTACATGTGCGAAGGACTGGTCATGCAAGATGCCAGCCACTGACCGCCAGGCTGAGACAACTCTTGTAGCCGGCAGAAAATGACAGCTTGCAGGCGATTGGGCAGTGGCTGGCTCGGAGGAGGAGTCCGGTTTCCACACCTCTTCATCTGCAACCATCTGTCTGATAATTTGTGTAATTTTCTGAAACTAACAATCTGACATTCACACCCACTTTGCTCAATGATTGTTCAGCTGTGTGGAGGTGAGAAAGTTTGAACTTCTCTAAAACAAAGTGGGGGCAGCAGTATGAAGGGGAAAGTGAGTCCCTTATTGACCGAGTTACTGAGGAATGAAGTTTTAACATTGGTCAGTCAAGTGTTAAAGTTTCCCCATTGGCTGTTGCTCTTTCAAAAGGAGTAGGTGCAAATACTATTTACGTACCATAACTCCAGATTCAATGCAAACCCCCTCAGGGTATTGCTAGAGAGTTCATGCTCATGCAAGACTACATGGGCCCCACATGGCACCTGCTCACAGAGCACTGCTCAGCGTGCCAAAGAGAGCCATCCATCCATGAATACATGGATGTCAAGGCTAATTTCAAGAGGCTACACATTCCAGTTTGCCAGTTCTCCCCTGGCATTTCTCGATGTGGTGGAAACAATCATGTCATCTCGGACAGAGCTAACAGCCCTGACAGCAGAGCTGGCAGAGCTTCGGAGGAAGAAAGCAATTTCCCACATCCCCCCAGGAGAGAAGAGCATGTTTTTTTTTGTTGTTGTTGTTGTTGTTTTGTTTTTTCTATCATTTTCTCACACCAAAGAAAACAGGTTTGATGAGGCCAATTTTGAACCTGTCTCTGTTCAACAGGTATGACACGGTCTTTTCACATGCTGAAAGTCAGACTTCCACTGATCTGAGATTTCCACATCCCTATCATACCCAGACACAGATGGGCACTCACATGGTGGCATTTGCAAGTCTCGGTTGGTGGTGGGAAGATGGGAGAATCTTCAGTCCCTCCACATAAACTGTCCATTGTATTGAAAGTGTTAAAACAGACAAACAGACATGTCAAAGTTGCATATGTGTGGGGATAAAACCCTTATAGCAACAGCTCTTAGCAGGTGAAGCCTATACAAAATAAAATCTCTAGTTCTTATATAACTCATTGTATACTAACATGTACGCTAACCTCTTAAGGAGGAGCCATTGTTGTATTCAAACCAACAGTGATCTTGCCATCACATCTAAACCACATCCACCCATAGCTTCAGTAGTTCCTTGTAGGTGGCTGATTGGTCTGAACCAGTGACATGTGGTCAGGGGAGGCAGTGCCTCACCTGTTAAAATAAAACTGAAAAAAAAAAAACTTGCTGTGGTTTATAAACACACTGACTGACGCAGGCAGTTGGCGCATGCCCATTGCTGTCTCTCTTTATATCGGCCTTAAATGCGCAGTGAAAATGCTCCGGGTGAAGCAGAAAGTACCGTGCCGCACGGATAGGTGGCAGTGCTGAGCTCCATCGGCGCAATGCACTGTGTGCTCTCCTACACAGAGGGCGATAGTGAGTGTTCAATTTTAATTAAAAACAGAGAGATCAGCCAAAACAAAAAACATTTAAATTTTAAAAAATCTGACCTTATATTACTTTTGTTTTTCTTGCTATTGTGTTGTTGAACAGTGTGCAATTGATTAAAGCGTAATTAAAACAACTAAATGTTTCGTTTAAGGTCAAAATTGAAATCTAAGCTTCTATTTTGGGTTCATATATTTTTACATCTGACTCCAGAGGAGTCAGGACCTCACCAGTCATGAACCTCACCGCACATCACTGGTCTGAATGACTGTCAAGTGGTCGAATGCACATATCTTGAAGCTTGATAAGAGGGATTCTCATGTCACGTGGTCTCATATGATCTTGTGATCTTTCAAATCCAGCTGCTCGCAAGGTATGAGGTATGAGACCAAGATGGGGTCCACGCAGTAAGTGGGCGTAGACTAAGTCATAGGTCTTGTGTGAGTATAAGTGAGTAATGAACCCAAAAGCAACATCCTTAGAGGGTTGCACCAGTACAGTTACAGTACCTAACTAATGGTATTTTTACATTGAAAGAAGAGCAAAGAACAGTCATGAAGGCTTCTCTTATCTCTGATTCTGTATAAAACACACCAATTTTGTCTCCTAGATGTAGATGTGAACAATCTAATTTCTTCTGCTCACGCTCAGTTTGATGTTTCTTTGTAGGTGTAGGAATGACAATCTCTACTGTGTTTGGAGCGTTTTTCACAATAGGTTACATCATTGGGTCAGTGTGTTGACAAGAAACACATGTAGATTAAAAATGTGTCTTGATGACCAATGCAAGTTGCTGCCTGGTCCACAATGGCATGTTTTAAAACAACTGACATTATGCACTTCAGACTTTTGTCACGCATGCCTAGCTTTCAGAGTTTCTCCATCAAGTTCAAGTTGGGTGAACTTCGATCCTCAAATTCATGCCGTTGAGCTATAATGAGCCATCTTGACAGTGCTGACCTTTGAGGGAAGGGAGAGTTGGGGAGTCCAAAATGGGAGAAGCAATTGTGCCTGTGTTACACCATTCCCTTTTACTTAAGTGAATCAGTTGGAATGCTGCCAGATTTGAATGAACCTCCCACCTGTTTGAGCTTCTCGTCCCGCTTGTGCACTATGCACTCTGCACTACGCACCAAAATACATTACAGACAAGCAAAGAGAATGTCATGGTCAGGAAAATACCAATCTGTCAGAGCAATGCTTTCAAGGTCGCCCCCCCCCCCCCCCCACACACACACACACACACCCACCCACCCGTAAAAAAAAAAAATGACCCAACTCTTGAACAAACAGTTGTGTTTACCTACAGAAATGGCACCAGAATGCATTGACTCAGTGTACGAAATGGTCAATCAGTAGATCATTCGTCTTAGTGAGTGGATGTGTGGTAAGTGCAGTTTAGTGTGATATAAAATAAAGTTAAGTACAGCTAAACCAAACCAAGAAAATGTGGGGCAAGAGTGAAAGCCAGTGATGGAGTTAGAGAGTGGAAGGATGGGGACAGCTGATCCTAAATGCATTCTGGATGGACTGGTCAGGTACACTCAGTTGCACTCCTACAAACGAAGAACCTGAAAGGAGACATAAAACATAAGCAGCAATCCAGGGCAAGACACAAACCTACAAGCTGTGGCAGAGCCAGAGGAATGTCACATATCATATAGATAGGATAGACTTTTTTTTACGTAAGGGCCATAAGAAAGGATTGTCGTAAGATTCCTCATGTATTCTTAAAAAACTAGGAAATATAAAGAGTTGCCAGCTGAGGATATTCACATAATAATAATAATAATAATAATAATAATAACATCATACTGGTCCTCGTTTATTCAAAACTGAAGAAAGATGAGCGACTAGTATTACCCTTCCACATTTTTCTTCATCATGTTGAGCAACTCAACTCAGAAACTCCAACAAAAAAAAATCTATGTTGTTCTTATTTCTAATGAGAACTCCCAGTGTCTTGATATAGCAGCAGGTCAGACTTGATGTGCTTCATGTGGGACGATTAAGGCAGCTGAGAGTGTTAATTGAGTTTTTCTGCTTGTTGACTTGATTCAATACCTCTCAAAAAAGGGATGCAAATCCTGCAATAGTTGGCAGAGCTGGAATGAAGATGGCAGTTAATTGTAAAGCTCTCTCATTTGTGGATGCCCTGCCGGTGAAACCTTGCAGATTCACCTTCTCTCCTGTCAAACAACCCAATTGGTAATTATGGACTAATTACACACACACACAGGCATGTGGTGAGCCTCAGAACAACAGATACACAGATCTCCACAAAACCTTTTTGCCACTCGGACACGTCCAGGAGATGCTGTGGAGGTAGTTCAGCTTTGCATATTTCACATTTAATTACAATTGTTAAATATATATTTAGAAAATAGATATTGTAAATAAGACAATTTGTGTTGTTTTATTAGTTTCATTTGTTTAGAAGAAAATAGTGAACCTTTTATTGTCCAGTAGCTTTTCATATGAATATGAAACTTTACTGACATAAACTTGGGACCACTGGGAGCAGCTGTGTTGCTTTCCAGCTTTCTCTATATTGAGTTGATTTGTCCAAAACTCTTCCTTCAATTTTCTTTACTGACATGCAAAACAGCACATGCGTATGAGAAACTTTTCAGAAAGGTGCAGGGTGCCAGTCTTCAGGGTCATCAGGTGGGTACTCTCTCAAAAACTGATGTTTGGTTGAGTTGAGAACACATTCTTACTCCCAACTCGTCAGATAGGGATGCTTGGCAGGACCTCTTGGCATCACTTATTTAAGGTACTGGGTACTCCTTTAATATCATTTTTCAATATGTATGTAGCAGCATAGAGGTCTGTGGGTTTCTATGTCTATTTGGCAACACCGCAGCCAACCACGGGAGGTGCACTGACCTATAAAAGGGGCGAACCCAACCGGCTAGTTCTCTCTCTCTCGCTGCTTCCCAGCTGGTGACGTCACTTCCGGCCAGACCCTTTTGCTTCGGACAGGTAACGCAGCTTGTCTGCTCACCTGCTACTTTAGGCTCTTGTAGCAGGGCGCTAATGATTTTATGTTGCACTGCAGAGCAGCTGACTTGGTGCCTCCAGACTCTAGTGCGTGTGTGTGCCACCTAAGTGGCCTGCTGTGGTAAGTGTCTCCCTCTCTGCCTGATAATAGCTGATATTGACCGCGGCTAACAATAGTATTATTGTTGGCAGATGCTGGTAGCTGCGGAATACACTCTCTCCCTCTCCCTCTGGTGTGTCATGCCTAGCCGACCGACGCTAACTGAATCCGCTACCAGGTCAGCATCAGCTGACTGGGTTTTGTGGCTGGGTTCGACGCGACACATCGCCACCAGCTAAAGGGGACCACTGCTGCTTTTTCTCAGCTTTTTCTTGGCTTTGCTTTGCTTTGGCTTTGCTTTGCTTGTTCCAGCTTTTGGTTGCTTTTTGGTTTGCTTTTGTTGCTTGTTTTTGCTGTTTTGTTGTTTTGTTCTTGCTTTGCTCCTGCTTTGTGCGGCTCCTCTTCCCTGTCTGCTGCTTTGCTTGGAGACTGCCTGTGTACATGCTGGGTGTGGAGCCCTTATCCATCCAGTTTTAGCATAGTTGGCTGAGTAGTGGGATTAAATCCCTTTGTTTTTAGTTATTTTGTTCATTCAGTTTACTCTGCCCGTTGACCTAAGTTGTTAATTTCTTTGTTTTTGATATTTTGTTTGGGCAGAGGAGTGTTTCCTTTTCAGTATGTGTTTTCATTTCTTTATTAATTCAGCTTTCTTGACTAATTTGGCAGTTGGCAGTTTTATTTTTGTTTAGTTCATGATTTATATTTTCCTGCCAACTGCCTGTTTTGGTTAGTTTTTGGGTGTTTTGTTTAGTTGTATTTGTGTTGGTATAACCCCACTTAATCCCTTTTTTTCTTTTTTAGTCGATGAGGTCCGGTGGTGGTGCTGGTGATCTGGTGGCAGGATCCCCCCCTTCGTGTGCTGTGCTCCCCTGGGTTTTGGGTTTCTTCACAGAGTGTGTGTGTGTGTGTGTGTGTGACTGTCACGAGTGTCTGGGTGCTTATATTTTTGGTTGGGTTTTTCCCACACCAATCAGTAGCCCCTACACCCTGGTAAGCCTCAGCCTTAATTTAGTTCCCCTCTTTCTTTGGCCCTGTGTGCATGGTGTTTTATT
This sequence comes from Chaetodon trifasciatus, assembly GCA_037975065.1. Taxonomy (NCBI): domain Eukaryota; kingdom Metazoa; phylum Chordata; class Actinopteri; order Chaetodontiformes; family Chaetodontidae; genus Chaetodon; species Chaetodon trifasciatus. The sequence goes on along the minus strand of JBBMOE010000043.1, from coordinate 2,266,942 downwards.
GTTTTTAAATTGCATTTTCTTAGTAAAGCATATGCTCCTCTTTTAAAATGGAATCATGTCTCATCTGCCTTGAGTAAGCCTCACCAGTGTGCCTTAACAGTGGCTTAGGTTTAAACATACTTCCTGGGGTGAAATTCCCCAAGTGGTGTTGTTGGCAACAATTCAGTCAGTGCAAGTCTAACTAGATTTGCAAAACCCTTCCTATACCGACTGAGTCCCCTCGCATTGCCACATGTTGTTAGCTATAATAAATATGGAATATGTGGTCAGCAAAGTGCGGTTAGACGTTCAAAATTAAGCTTGCCGATAACAATAATAAGCATGCTGTTAATGCTGTGAAATGGTTGCACTTTGCTTTGGTTGAGGTACCAAAACTTCTTGGTTAGGTTTAGGAAAAGATCATGGTTTGGCTTACAATAAGTACGGTAATGGCGTCCGTTACCTCCATGCATTAAGCTATGTAGGGCGTGTTATTTCAGTTACTTTTGGTTTCACATGGGACACAATCCCTGGTCTCCTGTATTAAAGTCCTGTGCTTGACGAATCCAGCGACCCCTTCCTCCAAATGCAGACTTTTCTCGCTCTTTATACTACATCATTTGACATGTTGGGAGTGAGAACGGGTTGTCTATAAAAGTCTATCAAACTATCCTGCGTGTTGAGAAATGACTTGAAGGGAAACCCAGTGCCTTAAAAAGTGATTCCTGACCATGACACTGAAAAGGCCCAACAGTGTGTTCTGTGGGGAAAAAAGGGAGCAGCGCCTGGGCCAGATGGGTTCAGGTCCTTCTTCCCATAAATCAAAAGCACATTAATAATTACCAGTGTTCAACATAATCTGATGTGGTAGGTAATTTGTGCATACTCCAAATAGTACATAATAAACCCAACTTGTCCCGGGAGCAATTGAGTCATAAACATAAATCACGCTCATTTATACAATTCTTAACTTCTGATGTGGAGCTTCTGAAACTAACACATCCTGCACAGCATGTGTTTGATACATCATTGTTTCAGAACTGTCACATTTTATCGCAGAACATTTCCCTCTGGAACGTACCAGTATCTAAATGTGCTTCACCCCAACGTCTCAGTGCATTTCCAGTAAGCAATAATGTATGTACCTTTCCTTTTAATGCTGTAAAATCTGTTTCACAATTTAAAAAAAAAAAAAAAAAAAAAAAAACATTAATGGCCATCACCAACCAATTAATCATGACATTTGACTGATCTTATTGAACTCAAAAATAAATGATTATACATTCATTTGATAACTAATGATTAATGAGCATGCTGTAATACTTCAACTGGTAAATATTTCTCACAGCTCCAGTTAAAAACCATCCCCCCTTTAACTGCATGCACACACACAAGAAGCATATCCACTGATATGGGCTCCAGAGGGCCAGGCCCTCCCATTTTGGAATTTGTCCTTCCCAGAAGAAATCAGTATTATTATTCTTATTATCATATTTTGGTAGTTGGTTCTGATTTATCATTATCATTGTTATTCTTATTGGATGTGTATGTGCTTAATCAAAATCTGTCTTTTGTATTCAACTGTCTTGCGACATTATCTTATGGAATATCATGTTTTTATTGTGGGATGAACTCTGTTTCCCTCTGCTGGTGATCCATTAGACTGGTTTTGAGTTATGTGCAACAACATGAGTTACGACAACCTCTGAAGAGTTTTGGCTGTTTTTTTGTTTGAGTCAGTATGCTGCTTCACTTCAGCCAGCACCTGGCTAGCTTGTTTTAAGTGTTTTCAATTGTATTTCTCTGTGGACATGGACATAAGAAAATGGTTTACAAACAAGAAAAGAGAAGCTCCCCTTATGAAGATAGTCACTTAGCAGCTGCAGCCACACTATAAAAATCAGTCACTGCTAGCAGTTTTGTAGACTCCAGTAATGAAATGAGAACTAGCGTTGACATTACCACCAAGCAAACAACCACAGCGGGGGCAAGCACAGCCACCACTGCGCCATCTCTCTCATTATCTCCGACTACTCTACTACTGCTGTCCATGGTGCCGATGCCACTGTTACAATGTTGTTGTGCTGTTTTGTTTTTGTTGTTTGTTTTAATTTGCTTTGCTTTTTTTAAGTCTATTTTTTTGTTTTTTGCCTTTATTGGATAGTGCAGCTAAAGAGAGAAAGGAAATGGATGAGAGAGCAGATGACATGCAGCAAAGGGCCCCAGGCTGGAATCGAACCTGGGCCACTGTGGGAAGGACACAGCCTTACTAGCTCTACCAGTTAATAATAATAATAATAAGAAACTTTATTCATATAGCACAATTCATGCAACAAAGTGCCTAACATAAAAGCAAATAATAATGACATATGTGGTAAAAGAGGATAACATACGTCTTAACCATGATGGACAAATAAGAGGGCGCAGAGTAACCATTGTAAAGATTTTAAGACTGGAGTAATGTGGACTCTCTGTCTGTTTTTTGTAAGAACACATGCTGCTGCATTCTGTACAAGCCAGACAGGAGAACATTACAGTAGTCCAGCCTGCCAAATAATAGGCTGCATGATTGGGTCACAATTAACTCATATCAGTTGAACCAAATGATATTGAACTATTGAATATGAATACCTTTTTTGAATTAAAAAGTTAAAAAAAAAATACTTTGATTGTCAGGCCCATCCATACAAACCAAATGCCTGGCCAGTTACTGCCCTCTGGTAACCGGACTGTGCAGCAGGTTTTATACATCTTGTCTACAACATCACCAGCTACCTTCATCATCTAGCAGTATGGTAGCTAACAGACAACAGAATGGTGACTACACGCTGATAGAGGCGGATACATCAGAGCCAGAGCAACACATTTTACATTTCACATATTTTATTGGCAATCGGATTAAAAAAAAAAAAAAAAACATGATAATTGGAAAAATGCTGACCACTGGATATTGGCTAGGTCAATTATCGGTAGATCCCTATTATTGATCATATCACATGACTTCTTACTCATGTTAAATTAAAAGTAGATGTTCAAGTTCAACAGGACTGCATGGAGAGACTGTTCCCTTAACTGACATTGGGATTTTAGAAGGTTATTACAAATCTGGTTTATCACATTCAGTCAATAGCCTGTTTTTTAGTGATACAAGGTTATTGACAATGTATGGCTGATTTAACTGTTCATCAGAGTGATGGCCTGTGGAAAGAAACGGTTCTTGTGTCTGGTTGTCATACAGTGCTCTGTAAGTCCTACCAGAGGGGAGAAGTTGGAACAGGTGTGATGGATCTGCAGTAATGTTTCCTGCCCATTTTGTGACTCCTGAATGGAGACCAGGTTGGCACCAATGAATTTCTCTGCAGTCCCGACTGTTGATCCTGGTCTGTTCCTGTCCTGCTTGGTAGCCAATCCAAACCAAACAGTGATGGATGAAAGAGAACAGACTTGATGATTAAAAAGTGCATGTAACTGTTGCTTCTTAGGAAAAACGGATTCATTACTTATAGTTATTTTTTAATTTAGAATTTTATGCCTCTGCTCCCATTTCTCAAACTTCTCCCTCCCTGCTTCCTTCATGTCTTTGTAAACAGTATTATCATTATGTTTTGGCTGCCCACCACAGAGCTCAGCATCCACCTCCAGTCTGTCTGTGAGATGCCTTGTTATCCCACGTGCTATCATCATCAGAGCCCAGCTCCCCATTCAACCCAATTCATCTGAGCCTCCAGCTGCTCCCTCCATGGCCGTACATAATATTTACTCGGCCTGGCCCTGGTTCAGCCACTGAATGCAAATGATAGTTGTTGTGCTCTGTTGAGGGAAATATCCACATTTTGCTCAACACAAGGAAGTGGCGTGCCAAGATTGCTTTCAAGGTCAGAGCTTGGTGCCGTTGAGAGCTTCTTGCCCATCTGGAGAGAAAAAAGCATAGTGTCCTTCACACAGAGCTGGCTGGCTTCTCCACACTGCATCTCTGCTCTGTGTGTGAGGCATGAACCACAGATACACCCATCTGATCGACAGGTGGCCACTAAGTACATTTACACAAGTACAGAACTTGTTTGAGGTTATGGTAAACTCTTTTAGTTTCTATTTCATTTTTTGGTTTTTGGTTTTCAGTAGCATCACAAACCCCTCCCCATACCCAGCCATGTGGAAACTCATAATGTAGTAAGTGTGTTTGACGTAAAACAAAAAAACAAACAAAAAAAAAGTGTCATGAAAGCTGATGATATAATAATCTCCTAATAATGTAATGAAAAGCTTGAGTGAATCACATAATTATTAATGTGCACACAATGTAGCAAATTAATACATTTTATGAAAATTGTTACATTATGTGTGTAGTCTGTACAGTTAGATGTGAAGATACAAAGATGAAGATTCCAATATTACTTAAAAGCAGCTATAAATTATGACAAAAATCATACTAATATTAAAATTCTACAAAGAATAATAAATATATAATAATAATAAAAGAACAATAAACCCATCTCTTTTTAACAGTGAGTATTTCTGCTTTGGATTCTTGAGTGCAATGTATTGCTATTGCTGCTTTCTGTACCTGCTAATTATGAATAATCCTGATGACATCATCTCAGATTGGCCTCGGAGACAAATTTATAACACAAAGCCTGCATTACATACTGGAAGCATGGTGTTTCCAAGGCAGGGAGGTTCTAATGAGGGATGCTATTGAGTTGCATTATGGGGAGCATAAGTTCCACTGGTTTTTGAGCTTGACTCTATATACAATATACAGTATATACTCACTATAGGGATTAAAAGTTAGAATATCTCAGCCTTTGCAGCTGCAATTTCGACTAGACTTCTATATGCCACAGTCAAGTGTTTACACCTTAGCATTGAGTGATACAAAGATGATATGGGCAGCTGATGTGTATAATATACTGTAATTAGCTGTGGTAACCAACAGCTGCATCGTTTTGATAAAACTAAGTGTATAGACAGGTAGCAAAATTTTGTTCACCCTGAATCAGAGAGAAAGTTTGTTTCTGAATGCCATCATCTGGCTGAGTGTGTTGATAGTTTTTTTTTTTTTTTTTTTTTCTGTAGTGATGTAGATTAGACATTTTTTTTTTTATTATTAAACATGATTCCTCTAATGTGAGGTATTTAGGAGTAATGCCTCCTTCCGGCTGGGCCATGAAGGGAAAGATGAAGAAGAAGAAGACGAATCTTCAAATATGCTTCCAGCCCTGTGGCTTTGAACATCTACCTGCAAAAAAGGAATGAAATCCTTTTAATTAAATTGAATCTGACAGTGCACTAAATTCTGACATCATTGCTACTGAGGAAGTGTTGAAAATACAGAGAAAAAGACAGCTCTTAAAGTCTGGTTCAGAGGGTTTAGTCAGCAGCATGAATGTTCTGCGAACGTTCTCCAAAACTAAACTGGTTTGCTGGGTTGCTACTAATGATACTGTTTATACTCCCTCGTATCTTAAAATCTATGACACCATACAGCTTTGACTGTGACAGATGTGTTCATCAGCTCAGCTATCCATTTGCTCTTTGTCTTCATTCATCTGCTGTCTTTCATGGTGGCGAAAAGGCTACCTGACCGTATCGAACGTCAGTTTCCTAACGTCACCTTCTTCCAGCATCTGCCGCAGACTCATCAGGGGCAGCCTCAACGCTTCAATACTCTCACGTCTTCCTCCGCTTCAGTAATCACGCTTTCAATCAATACCCTGAACTGCTACTTAAGCTACTATTCTGTTATTTTTCAGGCACCTTATCAATATACTGAGAGCAAAACAGGCAAATCCTGGCAAATAGATAAATAATCTGGAAAGATTAGTAAATGTGGTCTGAATTTATTGACATAATGTGATAATACAGTAATTAAAAAATAACAAAATGATAATCTAACAGCCTAATTGTTAGTGATTGGCCCAACTGTCACCACTGTTCATTGCAACAATACCCTCAAAAAAATCTAAATGGGTTTATATCATCCCTGAAAACCAGATCTCAATAAATACACTTTGTGACTTGTTGCTTTACGGAACATCAGCTGAACTTCAAAGTTTACTGAGCAGCTAAATTTAGTTGGGCTAAAACGTACCATTTCATTTCAAAAGGAAAAAATCTTAATTTCACCATATTTCATTTAGAAAATATAATTTCAGTCATTTTTGTTTTGTATCATATTCCCATCGGTCATAGTATTGTGTAATCGCACAGCTCACTTGCATATTTGTATACTAAAATTAATCGTATTTCTTCCCTGATGATGCATCATTTTTGGCTGCTTTGTCACTTTTAATCAGTTACCATAACGGCCTATAAAGCAGGTTAGAGTAAATTTATTTTCCATTTTAACTTATGTATCTGACAGCTACCAAAAGGTATTTGACACACAGATTTCAGGGTTACTAACCAAATCCAAAGTTCAGCCATCCTGACATCACTGCTGATGATTGTCCAGAAATGCTACATTTCACAGTAAAGATGCACAGTAGATCTCAGCACATAATTATAGACAAGCTGTTAAAAACTCAGTAAAGTGGAATATTTGTTCATGAGGAAGTAAAAGTCTTAAATTCAGTCAAAAATTTACTCTGTCACAAGGTGTTTTTTTCTTTTCTTTTCTTTTTTTTTTTACCACATCTGTTAGATGCATAATTTTCCTGTCTCTCTCTCTGAGGTTCCTCCTCGTGGACTGAGGTTGGCCCAGAGATGGAGCTCACACCAAAATAGTGATGTCACAGTTCACCACAGCCACCCCGTGGTGAACTAACAATTCACAAACAACAATTAATAGCAGCTCTTAACAACAAATAACACAATTCCAAATGGAGTTTCATTATGAATGAGCAATACTTGTAACAAAAAGCAGGAAAAAAAGATGGCTCTCTGAGTTTTATATGCTTGTTAATCACATAAACAGAGAATTGTGATTTGACAAATATTAGTTTTGCTCTTGCCTCTAGTTGAAGCTCTAGTCAGTGGTTTGATACAATAGACAACACAACTACTGTGTTTATCCACAGACATTCAATTCTAGCAGACCCAAAGCTTTCTCTGAATACATCTGCTATATGATATTTGGCTGATAGCCTCTGTGACAGTGTGTCCTGCTTCCATAAAATCAACTAACAATCAAAAGAAATTCTGCACTCATGTTGAGAGTGTACTGTTTCTGCAGATCATGTACAACAAATGAATGTATTTGGTGCACAGGAAATCGCTGCCAGCACACACCACAGGACCCATCAGCCTTGTCGTCACAATCACTCTGGCCTTGGACAGACAGTCCACAGCAAAGCCTTTGGAGGAAAAAAATGAAATAAATATTAAGACACTACTGAACAACCAGTCAGCATCACTGGATCCAACTGAGACAGCTTACAATCAATGAGGTGTGTTGTGTGTCTCATCTTCCATCCTCACTGACCTCATTTTCTTGTGTAGCCTCCCACAAAGCCCAATGATACATCAACAGATTTAAGGGATGACCCAGAACCCGTCCAGCCCTACAGAGAAGGCTCTGGCTGTCTGCTGACCACCAGTCTTCATTTCAAATGAATTAAACAGAGGAAAGCGAAACCACTCGCAAAAATATGCACCGTGCATAAATATGTGACCAATGTGGTGGAACAGGTTGATTTTTGTTTGTGAGGGAAACAAAGAAAAAAGGAGCTGCACACACGTAAAGCGGTACTGTGTAGAGATGCAGACATATGCAGTGAGGCAGAGTGAAGTCCTTTCCCCAGCTGCTCTGTGGACACACAGGATGGAGAGCGGAGCGTCTGTTCTCTTCACTGTTGCTCACGGCAGCACAGCACTGTCTGTCAGGTCATTCTGCACGAGTGACTGTGTGTTTTACATGGAGGCCAAAGTTAAAAAATGATGGTCTGTCATTCATTATGATGTCGATGCACTGTAACAATGTAATCTAATTCATAAACCCTCGACAACAACACAGAATTTGCACAAGACAAGTGATATGTAACTCTGCACATAGTAAAATGACTTTGATCAATTATACAGCGTGAGGAGATACAGATTTTGAATTGATTTATAAAAAAGAGCACTTGTATTAGATTGGTGCTTTGAATCAGCCAAAAACTATGACCTCAATAGTATGACTATCACTAACTGCATCAAGGGAGAAAACGTAAGATTGGTGCATCCCTATTTGCACATGTATTGGACATAGTTTCTCATGTACAGCATTGGTATTGTACAGAAATACAGACCTTACATACAGCGGACATGATCTTATTACAGGATAAAAATGTAAGGATTGGCCAAACTGAAAAACTTCTTCGCATATTTGTCTTTTTAAAAAGTCCATTTTCTTTGATCATATTTGTTCAGGGTGGAATAAATTGCACACAGATGTCTTCAAATCTTTTGAAAATATGTTATCAATATAGGTTTTTTTTGACGATCAGAACCTCCCACTGATATTTTTAACAATTCCACTTGCACAGTAAAGGCCAAACACATTCATTTCAAGGCACATGCACTAAGTATGGGAGCAATGCTGCTGTGACAATGCTGTTTGAGTGACACAATTACTGCTGACAAAAGCAACATCAAGCACAGGGTATCACCATGTGGCTTCAATGTGTGAGGGAACACTGATATATTACAGTGTATGTGTGTGTCTATCTGCAGATGTGCCATCCCTCACAGGTAAAATCTTTCAGATGAAGTGAGATCATATTTAAAACCTCAGTCTCGTATATCTTTGCTCTCATGTGGCTCCAAAAGATTTGCTGCAAACAGTGCATACACCTTAGGATCACAGATTTTTCAAGGCTACATTCCTCTAACTTTTTCCTAATTTGAATGTGTAAGTAACATCAATAAATGGAACCGTGAAAACATTTCTGACTGAAAATGTTAGGGAAAGGCAGGAGTTCCTTCACATTCTGCGCAGAGGCAGGCAGAGTAATGAACTGGCACAGGCAGCTCTGTATATGATGAGGGTTAGGAGTTAGGGTCCAGCTTTCTCAGGGACTCTGTGACGCTACAAAAGTTAACATACTGACTTGTTTAGTTAGCAGCTCCAAAAACAAAAAGCTAATAGTGCACTGTAAAATTTTTTCTTACCTCTGTAACTCTTCTAAAGTCACTCAGTGATTCCAAAAACAGCTTTAACTATTGAAACATCAATACCAATTAATGGCGTTTAGCTTATGTAGCTGCTAGAATGGGAAAAAAAAGGATATTAATCACAGTTTTAGAAAATGACATTTTAAAATGAACACTGCTGCAGACAGCCCACAGAGAAGAGATAAATATATGCGTGATACAGCCTGCTAAATAAGTAACTACTGAAAATTGTCTGTGCTGTCTCTTGAAGCTGCTGTTGAAAGTCCAGGTTGCCCTCCAAGGTGTGTATAAATGTCTTCTATAGAGCTCAGTCAATGGACTTTCGGGTCCCATCATCTTAATGCTGTTTCGATGGCTTTCCCTCAGTGCAGCCAAAGAATCAAATCCTTGGGGAAGACCCCGATTCTTGTTTTTGTTCTAATTTTCTAACATGAATATGATTAAATTGAGTTACACAGTAGGTCTACAACATATCAACATGAAATACGGGCCATATCTTTGAATCTAAATTATTACACAACTAAGTTTTCAAAAGCAGATCATGTTATACTCTGATGTGGGCATGGGTTGATGAAGAATATGTAAGAGATGTGCGCTCATTTAAAACAACACTTCCATAACCCTGTGATGGCCGCATGTTATTTTTAGAGCACTGACGGATGATAATGAGCATGTAAATGTTTGGTTTCTTTCCAGCACAGCAGCGAGAGCGAGCCAGACTCTTTCCCCTGTACAGACTTCTCTGGTTAAATCATCCCAATTAGCCAACAAACCCAGACGGTGTCTCTTGGGAACATGCTCCCTGCAGGAGGGCCAGATTAAATGAATCAGACTGCGTAGCAACGCTTGTGTTCCATAAAAAACAACACTTTCCTTCTTTTCAAAGTCTTTGATTCCAGACTGAATGGATTTCCAACAGATACTTATTTAATGATTGTGTTTTCCACACCTTTGTGACTCCATCTAGGGATTTGAATTCTAATCTTTGCTGGAACATTTAGAACATTTCACATCCTATAGTCCCTGTGTATTCTGCTCTGAAGTCTAATCTGATGTATAATGAGGATCGCCTCAGCTACCTAACAATCACACACTATGAAAGTCACGGTGCAGAGCCTGAAATCTTTTTGTGCACTACAAAGAACTGGTTTAATATCTTATTTTAATATGAGTTTCCATAATTTAAGCTTTTGTTCCACTTGACTGTAGAGGATATCATCAGAAGAAGCACAGACTCAACCGTTAGAGAATAATACATAAATGCACATGTAGAATTCCTTCTTTTTATTTCTAAGAACATGTATCATCTGAGATTTAACAACACTGATCACAGTGCTTTTTCTATCAAAGTGCGTCAAATGGAATTTAGTCAAAGTTTAATCAGGGAGACTATATCTGCTGCTTCTTTCTCTCTTCCTTCATTGACCACTAATCCAAGCCCTGTCTCTCGAGTCCGAGCCTTTTATAGTTTTCTCACGTCCCTCTACAGTATTTAAAACTCAAACGCTTACTCCCTCCTGGTTCATTTCATCCAATAAGAAATTGTGCACATGTATCATCAAAGTACTGATCAGTGTTATCATGACAGCATCTTCTGACATTAATGCCAACATCACAACACCACCAACACCACCAGCACCCTGACTCCATGCTGTACTAACCCTTGAAATATGAAGGACATTTTTGTCCTCTCTGATCAGTAATTTATATCAAGGCACTTTTTCCAACCCTGTCTCATGATAAACTGTATTTAAATGTCACAAAATGCTTTTGCCAAGTACATTTTGAAAGAAGCATAATTGATGCATGGATTATGCCCACTGGCAATGTTTTTTTTTTTTTTTTTTTTTTTTTTTTTTTTTTCCAGTCGACAAAGTCCTACATCATCATGCTTTTCCTCTACTACTGTGCAAATCATGAAACCCAGACACATGTTCCTTTATCTACAATTTTTCGTTCCTTTATGCCCTCAAGACTAATTTAATGTCTCTACCAATACTGAATAAGAAAGGTTAGGGGAACCCTTCCAGTATACTTTATCCTATAAGAGAGCATCCTCTCAGGAAGTGTTTTTAAGCCACAATATTGATATCCAGACCACATAAACTCTACTGAGCAGGGCTACCATTTTCATATAATGCTATTATGCTGAAAGGTATTAAGAGAGAGAGTTTTCCAAATAAGCATATTAAAATAGAAAATATTAAGATTCTTGGGGAGAGCTTTGCCTTTGAAAAGGTTCAGCCCTCCTTCCCACCACAATAACTTTTCTATAGTCCCTTACAAAACTTCATTCAATGCAATATTTGTCTATGAAGTTAAGAAAACACAGAGATTTCAGGTGGAATGAAGTTTGTAAATGTGAAATCAAGTTTGAATTATGGATGTGTTGATTACTGTGTGAAAGCCAAGGCAACAAGTTTCAAACACTGTATATAGAAATAGTGATGTTACCCCTATCTTATTTAATTTGTTTTCTATTTAAACATTTATTGAGCTAATAATAGTCCTGTGACATTGTCTACATATAAAGTGATCCCATAAGGGCTCCCAGCTTCAAACAACAGGAAACTCAGCCAAAAAAAATCACAAAATGACACTGATCAGTTATTGTCTCTAGATTTATGTCTCCTTCTGCCTTGAAACATCAATTCCTGTAAAGAAATAAGATCTTTTCTGTTTTAGTCCAAAATCCAAAGTCCAAAAATAACATCAGTCATCAATCCAGTTTTGTAATTGATATTTTAAAGAGAGTTATGTCTCCATGATATACATGTGTAACTATACAAACCAACAAGCTCTCTCATATTACACAATTTTAAAGTCTATCAGAGCACACTGAGTCTTCATCACACATCCATATAACAATATTCCAGCTTTTCATACATTTCTGCTCACACTGGACTGCACAAAGCTAAATGAGATTACAGTATTCATTAGGGAATAAAATATGTTGATTCTTTAGAAAGATTTAGAGGCCAAATTCTGGGCAACAGGAAATTGAAAATCAAGTCACACCATTTAAAGTAACCTTTAAAACGACAGACTCTCCCTTTAATCAATCTCTTTCTCTAATATTCCCTTTGCAGCTTCATTAGCACAATGTATTCTTCATTTAATTTCTCACAAAAGCCCTGGGAGAATACAAGACCCCTCTGAGCTATAATAAAGGCACCCGAGCATGTGCCTGAAATAAACTTATTAACCAGCAGCAATTAAGCCAACATTTTATTTCGAATTCTATTGCCGAGGAGACCTTGTTAAGACATCGCCAAACAAGTGCAGAAACAGAAGGCCTTCAGTTTGTGATGGACAGCAAAAAGAGCTCCAAGAGTTGAGGAACTGTGAAAAAGGCTTAGACCAAAATATTTATAGCCCCTTATTACGTATTTACTGTGGTGTGGTAAAAGGAGCCCTTAACAACACTCACTATAATAAGAGTTAATTTAATTCCACATCATTATACATGAAAGTATTTACTAACACCTTGTGGGAGCCAAAGGCTACTACAGCCTGATCAAATGCATTGTATCATCACAACCCCACCTGTTTTTTCAAGCTACCTCTATGTTAACCAACTATAACTGAGAATAAGGAAATGCAAGACTGTTAAAAGAACATATATCGTGGCAAGCAACAAAAGCCTGCAACAGCTTTTCAAATAAACTTAATTATGCATAAATCATTTTCAACGCTTGTCAGTTAGCCACAACTTGATTTATCATGTTGTTGCAGCCAAAAACTACATGGCGTGTATCCTGTCGTTCCAAAACTCCAAGCACAAAAGTTCTCTCATTTGCTACTTCTAATCAATGCACTCACATGCTAAATTGACAACAACCCACAGCCTCACATGTAAACAAACCGGTATGTGCAGATGAACAGGAAATTGTTTGATCAGCTGGAAGCAGATCTCTATGTTAGCTACGGTAGCTAATCCAGGGGGACACTTTCTGTGTTTATTTTTTGTCGGGCTCAAAGACAAATGTTTGAAATTATTTATGTAAAATTGAAGTTTATTTGAAGTGACATAACATGGAAGCAACCCTTGTTTCTTAGGGCCTATAATTAGCATTTTGGTTTTATCTATACTACCAACAAACAGTTCTTTGTCACGTAGCTTCTGACAGCTAGGAGACATGCACGACTGTATCCCTACATAAACATATTTACAGCTATAACACACTGCAAACAGAGAGTCACAGTGTCAAACTCTCACTGATTCTCAGTTGAAAAGAAAGTGTATTGCTGGCAGTCTTGCCTTGCGAAGCTCAGCGACTGTGACTTCAGTTTGTGATAAGTTCCACTCACAACTATATCTGCATGTCAGCAAGGGCTGAGCACTCATTTGGATTGTTAATAAAAAAAAAATGCAATGAATGAAATGCAATTGATTATTTTACCAAAGGAGAGCAAATAGGCAGCAACAGGTACTGGACGGAGGACAGAGCCTTGAGGGACACCATACTTAATAGTATATATAACTGTTAGTACATTCTGACTGATGTAAGGCAAAAAGAGAATGTGAGGCCGAAGGAGGTGTCAGTGTTAGTGACAAATAACGTCTATTTATTTATTACTCATTTACTGTGGAATTGTTTATTTATTTCTAATTATTTTCAATAAGGATTTTTTAAGCTGATTTGACAGAAGAACCCCTGACTATCTGTTACTGTGTGTCAGATTCCATTTTAAATTAATGGTATCAGTCCTCAAAAAATCCAAACCCTGGTGTGAAATAACCCTGTCAGCTGACCTGTTTAAAACAGAATATAAAGCCAACCATACAGCTTTAATGAGGACAGAACTGGCAAAGTTTCACACTTAACTAATGATCAGATGTATGTGGGTAACTGATACTTTCGAGCCTGCAAGTGTTGCGAAATCACATGTTCACAGAGTAACAGATATCAGCCTGGAGCACACAGCACCGTGCATCTGATGCTCCACAGATAGATAATAAAACACCAGGTATCAACGTTTAAGCTATGGATCCAATTAGAACGGCAGTGCAGTGAGATGGAGACAAATATTAAAATGTGATAATATCAGCGGTGTCTGCTTGTGTGGCTGCCGACTCTTTTTTTCCTGTTAGCCTCAGCAACACCTCTGTGCAGCAAGGTACATATCCTGACTCTAAGACACAGGAAATTAAACTTGTTTTCGTTCCCCTGATAGTTCCTGCCAGGAGATTAGATCACCACGGTGAACTCACCTCACTCACCCCTCCAGTGTCAGACTGTCCCTCAGAGGCCACCATAAGGGCCACATGTCTTTCCTGCCAATAATCACCCCATTAAAATGAATGATTCTGCCCAGACCGTGTACTGTACATAATCGTCAATTAGCCACTGGCGTCGAGATGGCACCTCTGCTAACCTCTAAGAGTCTGCTGGAGCCTCATTATGGGGAGTGTGACTCACTCATGATCATAGCCAGACTCTGGGCAATAATGGGAATTGAAACATCAGCTTCATGTTCATGAGATTCACACAGAGCAATGAAATGAACTGCGTGCGGCATCTTCTCGCTTGATCATCTAAATGAGAGAAGGCTTTGTTAGATTTGGTTTGTTTTTTAATGATACAATTAGAAAATTATGAAGAGGGGGAGAGGGGGCAGGAGGTCATGGTTTGCAGACACACTCCTTAAAAGCATGTCTGATTTTGTATCACCATACCCTGTCTGCACTTGATGACTTTCACAATTTTTAGTCATCCATGTCATGCATATCTGACAGTCCACATCATCAATTTGTTATTGTCTACACTCGCAGCAGACTTCCCAAATGTAGATTCATCAGATTCATCATTAGACAATTCAAGTCTATTTTCTCACAATGCATGAGAAAATATCCATGAAAATAGCCTGGCCATCCCACACAGCACCACTTTTTGGAGAAGAATCTGTGATATAATCCCACCTCCACCTTGAACCCATTCATCACTTCTACCACACACCTCACCACTGTCACTCTGCTGTCATATGTATCCAGGATCACTCTTACACTCTTACACTTCTCTGCTACTCCCAACTTCTAAAAGCAAACATCATATCAGTAGTGCTCTTTCCTGGAATGAAACTATGCTGCTGCTCACTAGTCATCACCTCGCCGCTGAACCTAGTTTCCTCTACTCTTTCCCATAGCTTTATGCTATGGCTGATCAAATTTATATCTCTCCACAGCTCTGCACATCACCCTTGTTTTTGAAAATCAGTACCAGTACACTTCCTCAGTCCTCAGGCATCCTCTCACTTTCCAATATTGTGTTTAACGTTCTAGTTAAAAAGTCCAATGCCATCCATACATCTTCATGCTTCCACAGCTATGTCATCAAGACCAACTGCCCTCCCACTCTTCATCCTCTTCATCCTCACTGATCCACCCCACTTCCTGATTCAGTACCCCCACATCATCCAACTTTCTCTCTGTAATTTTTCTCATTCATCAGCCCTTCAAAATACTCCCTCCACCTTCTCAACACACTCTCCTTGCTTGTCAGCACATTTGCAGATTGCTGTGCATCCTCCATAGCTCAGTCCGTCTGTCTAACCAATAGAAACCAGGTCCTCTTCCCCTTCTCCTTCACCCAACAGTAGCATAGTTTGTGCCTGAACCCTGCTGGGCAACAGCAGTTGTGGCAGTTGTTGGTGATCCGGGCTTCAAATTATCCAGTATGGAAATTTTATTTATGATCTTCATATTTGATTTGCCAAAGGTTTCATGCCAGATGCCTTTCCTGACACGACCTCCTCCACATTTATGTTTGCAGTTGTGCTCCCCAACACCTGCAAACACACTTTGATGAGTAAAATGAATGAAGTTCCTATTTACACAGCTTACTCTGTTTGTTACTTCTACTAACATTCCTCCTAGTCATCATTAAAACTGAACCTCTGACAAAAGTTGTCCAAATTATCCATGGCTTGTGTACAGACATTTGTTTCTGAACAATGATAATGGGCACAAATCAGTAACACTTAGAATGCATTTCTTGTGGCTGCTTAATGAAAACCTATCATTGTTTTACCACTGAAATATATAAATGGGATGAAAGAGCAACAGGAAATGTTAGGTTTGCACCAAAGTCAGCGGCCATTGTGCAACAGTGATGCAGATGGAGATTCAATTACAATTTAAAAGTCCTGACTTTAAAAGTACACAGAAAAAAGCACAATAACATACTGATTTCCAAAGCACTCACTGCCTTCCCAAAGTGAGCACTGGTCTCTATGAAAATTGTCTAACTCTGCCACTAGTGAGTGCTGTCTAAACACTGCTGAGCACACAGTATTACTGTGGCATTCAGTGTAGACCGTGACAGAGGACTGCAGCTGCTGCTACTGTGCTGTTGATGAGCTGCTTTCACTACACACCCAGTGTAGAAATAGTCTGACTTGCCAGATGGTTTGTTGCATGGAACCATCTGAGAAGTCGTCCTTGTAAACTATTTGGAAAAGGGCAGGCATTTTCAAAAAATACTTAGCAGGTGGTTGGATGAACTATCTTTACATCACCATCTATCACAGACTAACTTCAGCCAATCAGATCAATGAACCATGATGTAGTGGGGTAGCCAAAGCTACTTTGGGGAAGGGCAAACATATTTTTTCCTTGAGAGAAAAAAAAACGTCAGCGTTGTTCTTTGCTCTTCTTTCAATGACAAAATACCCTCTATTTCTGATACAACTGATGCTACGTCAGTAGCTACTCCTACTTGTTATGAAGCCACCACTATTGTTTTTGAACGAACAGTCATGCTGTCGTCACACCTAAACCACGCCAGTCTGTGGAGGCCAGTAGTTCCTCATAGGACACTGTGCTTCAGCCACAAACTAATACCTTGCAAGATAGATTTTTACATCACACAATCTTGCATTATCTCACTACCTTACTACCTTGCAAGGTAACTTGTAGAAAGGTTGTAAGGCTGAGATTTTGTCAGAGGAGCAAGAGGGAGCCAAGCAACCAAAGATAGGGTTGGGCCGCGGGAAAAATTTGATTTTTTATTTTCTATAAACCCTATCCCAAATGTTGTGCCCTCTTTAAAAGCTTTCCCTGATTTTATGATAATTTCTCAGAAACATAAAGTGTAGAAAACAACACATACAGTACCTCTGTTTGGGTTCTCAGAGACCCCACCTCTAAATTATAAATAAATATAGTGGGTTTTCATCTGTTCCATATCTGTTATTAGTGTCAACAGGATTGCAACCCTGGGGTCAAACTGACTTCCAAAATTTGGGCCATTACTATGAGGGATGATACACGGTACATTTCTTTGTCTGTAGTGACTCTTTGGCACACAAAAGGAACATATATTTGTTCATATATAGCCCATGTACAGTGCACTGAGCTAATGGAGTGGGCTACAGGATGATGCATGATTCACCATTTCACTTCATCACAGCTTCAAGTCTGTCAGTGAACTTTTAAAGGTCCATTCAAATCACGTTCTTGTGTGTTTACCACAGGCAACTTTGATTTGTATAGAAATGAAATCTGATGGAGGGAGTTTGTCCTTGTCATCACATTTAGCCATGGCTGCTTTTAACTTTGTGTGTTCTGTGGTGGAGGGAGGGAGGGAAAATGTTTTTGTTTCTGCACTCAGCAGTAATATTTCTGACTTTTTTCTAAAACTCTTACTTTGCTGCTTAAATGGAATGTAAGCTGCCCTCATTTGTTTTGCTCATTGTGAGCTCCTGGATTCTCTAAAAAATTCAGTATTTAACAGGCTGTATGAGTGATAGCTCAAACATTAATGGTCAGTAAATGTGAATGATACATACATACATACATACACACACACACACACGCACACACACACACACACATATACAAGGGACTTGGAGCTAACCTGTCCAAGGCTTTAGCCCTCCAGCAGATCATCAGAAGTAGATGATTCTTTTTCTTGTAAAATGGTGTACTACCACTAGACATAAAACATAATATACAGTAGACTGAACAAAGCGTAGACAAATAAGGTTGTTCAATTTAGTCCACATTTAAATCTAAAGTTCTAAGTCTGCACTGGTACTGCTATTGTATCGACTGAGGAAATAGTCCCAAAGAAAACAGTGGACAGTGTAACAGGGACACTGTTTCTGGAAATAGATGTTGATGATTATTTTCATTTCCCTTATTTATTACATTATTTATATTTTTTTCAATGCCACAAACACTGCAAAATATAAGTATATAAACTCTCATCTCCGCTGGAACCTGGCTCTATTACAGCAGGTTTTTTGAGAAAGTATGTAACAGTTGGATTCTGATGGTAAGGTCCATTTTGGTTAGCAATGCTTAGATTTTCTCAGCTCTCATGTAGCTGTCTAACCAACCCCTTATTTCTCCTCACTTGTTTTTTATTAACAAAGAACAATGTAGAAAACATTCAATTAAGTTTTGGCTGCTGTATTCTCTCTGCTCGATGGTGTCTGTTCTCAGCCAAAGATCATCTGTAAGGGAGAAGAATCACACTGTATAACTCACTCTACAACTGAAAGTGGACTTACAGAATGGCCACACCTCTCTGGAAAAATCATAACATCAAAATAAAAACAATTCATTTCTATTATCAACGTAACAATTCTGCATCACAAATCCTGGTATTTAAATCAGGTAGTTTCTGAAAAATAAGGTTGAGAAATGAGTAGCACCTCTTATTTTAATGCGTCAGATACATATTTAATCAACATTTCACACCCTATGTTGCCCATCATATATTTAAAGTTGAACCTAAATACTGCAGATTTCATAGGGCACTTGAAACTCAGACTTGAGCTGATTGGATAATGGATATGGATTCAACAAAACGTTAATGAACCAAACCCTGCTTTTTAAACCAGTGCAATGTGTGAAGGAATTTTGTATCACAGGCCTTCTGTACAGTTAGGAGCCCAAAGGTCTCAAGGTTGGACAACACAGAGACCTTAGACAGAGACACATTAACAAAATATTTAGAGATCATTCTAGCGGACAGGAGATAGGAAGTCTCTCCCCCTGTTCTTACTACGGAGGTAGCCATGGTCTTATAGATAAACTGTACGGACATAGACAGACCCAATTCAAGGAGGATTGCTCGAGTTCACATTTTCATATGGAATTATGTCAAAGTGTCCTCAGTGAGAGGGTTGGAGGTCAGGACATACTTAAGTATGGTAGGAGCTATTGTTTGGTTTTGACTATCCAATAGAGCACCACAAATATAGATGGTAGGTATAGAATATCCATAATAGGGAATAGTTCAAGGAGTAGAAAGGAAAACATGTGACATTGTGGGTATTAATACACCCCATTAGAAAGGACATCTTCAGGATTTGGTGTGGCTCTACCTTGGTTCACTTGTGGACATTGTGCTGCTCATCATCTTCTCCTTGATGCATCAAGCCTGCAATAAATACTTCTGCAAAACACATCTAAAGTCTCCTGGTGAACTCCTTCCTTCAACTCACAAGAATTTCCACCACACTATGAATATACAACATTAGTTTCTGATTGTCTGACAGGAGTCCATCTGAATTTTATACACATGTAAACTGTGTGAACAGTGTAACAAATCTGTACAACATTGCTGTTTATACTCACTATGGCTAAACCAAATACATAGTTTGTCTTCCAGGATGGCTGTGACTAGTAATAGTAGCTGTATTAGTAGAGAGGATAGAGATGTGATGAGGCCACATGATTCAGACTGACAGTCCAGGTATTGCAGATGCAAGTCATAGCTGATAAGAAGCAAGAAAGGACAACAATCAGTCCAGTGTAGGAGATGAAGTTACCAACAGTAGTCTGATGTCTCAATATATGACATTCAGCAGGACACAGCCTGGAGAAATCTGCTGCACCTAATCGTCACTTGACAGCAAAAGGAAAGAAAGGAGGATGGAAATGCCCATGAGGGGAAAAAAAGATCAGGAAGCAGCAGTATAAGCTGTGAATCGTAGCTCCCCTCACTTCCTGAAAGCTATTGATGTAATTGAAAGAAATAAACTCTGGGAAGAAATAAGGACTGAGATGGAAGATGAAGGGAAAAGGAGGAGAAAGTCCTTTATTGCATAACCGAGCTATTTTAGATGGAAGGAAAAGACGCTCGCTTCACTTCCCTAAAAGACCTTCGCATAAATTATTAAAATAGGTAGTGGGAGGGGGAGTCATTTGCATATAGATAAAAGTCAGTTTAATATTGTAAATTACCTTTTTATATGGCAATCTGGAAGATTTGGTTTTAATCTCCTAATAAATGTCTCGCTGTGTGTTTTCTCTGCCTACCTGGAGTGTGTGTCAGTGGGTGAGGAGGGGTAGCAGTGGGCGAGAGGGTGAGGGGATGAGGTGGGGGATGGAGATATCACACAGGAAAAGGTTCCCCATTCGTTTTGCTGCCTCGCCTTTAATTAATAGATTATGTACACATGCACACTCCTGTCAGTCTCTCTCAGAGCTTCCCATTACCACTGTGACCTCTCCTTCCGCTGCCCGGCAACCTCTAACACACACACACACACACACACACACACACACACACGCACACACACACACACACACTTATGCTTGCACTTCTACACTTGTGAGGACCTTCATTGATATAATGCATTTCCTAGCCCCTTACCCAAACTTTATCCATCACAACTAAATGCCAAATCCCAACTCTAAATATATCCTAAATCTAATTCTAATGAATCAAAATGTAGTGCAACAAAATTTTACTAATTTTTTTTCAGACTCAAAAGGAGTCAGTTAGTATGTGGGTAAGTTTTGTTTCTGCAGGACTCACCAATAACAAGCTAACCTAACTATTTGCATTGTACACATGAGTGAAATCCAACAGCCCTGCAGGTACCAAAGGTAGAATCTGCATGCGCAAATGAATTTCCCATTGAATCACGTGTGCACATGAATTAGCAAATACTTCTTTGCTGAGTTATTCTGAGTTCATGCCAATTGTCCTTATGTCCTGACCATTCTGTTTCTCATACAGTGCATGCTGATGCATGTTGGACATGGCTTCTTCTTGGGTACTCTTTGCAGATTGGCTTAAGCTTTATGCTGGGTGCACACACACTGCTAATACAGAGAAATTAATATGTAGATTAAGGGGTAGTACTATATCAATATATATATATATAATTTTTTTATCTTTAAATTTTACAAACATGGGCCTCACATTACACACATTTTTCTCCATTTCTGTAATCAGAATTTGAATCCATATATCCTGTACAATGAAACCCACTGAGATTCAAATGAAATCTATTATTAGTTCCCACTAAAAAAATTAATATTACTGTAAACAGTGAATAATATTCAAAACCAAGCCTATTTGTTATATAACCAAAATCTCAATTTTAACTCTAACTGCCAAAAGATCAGTGGTGAGGAGCCTCCTACATAGAGCACAGCATCTTATCAGTGCGGAGGAGGATGGTGGAGCAGGTCTTGGGGGGGACTAAACTAAAGACCAGAACAGACACTACCACCACCACCACCACCACCATCCCATTTGGACCCTCTTACATGACTGCACTGTAAAAACATTTAGTCAGATCCCTCAAGCCACAAGGAGTCACCACAGACCTTTTAACACCTTATGATCCTGGCTGATAATCCCTAAAAACAGACCCCACCTTGCCCCCCCACTATACCATGGTGTATGACGCCATGACATATGGCACGTACCAGCTGTGGAGAACACTACATCAGTGAAACAGACATCATCTATCTGTGAACACCAGAGTGAAACTACTCCCTCCATTCCCTGGGAAGACGTCAAAAGACATCACTCAGGAGTCAGGAGGAGGAAATTCACACCTGACACCAGTAACCATCTTTGAACAGAGACAGGAGTTACCTGCTCACACATATACAACCACCTGCTATGGTAGCAGCTCTGGTGTCATCACGTAAGTGTGGAACTTCATGCGTGTTGATAATGCGGCCAGCTCCCCTCATGATGACGACTTTTAGATGGAGCTCCTAAGTGGACCCTACCTTTTCAAATGTTCTGTTCCTATTTTATTCAATCCTCAGAGTGCAATCCTGAAGCACAGCATGAATCAAACTTGTCACTCATCTACTGTAATTAGAAAATTACTGGTAATGATTAGCAAATCAAGAAATCAGTGACTCAACTGGGACCAGCTGCACTCTTTCATACATTTGAGTTGATATTTAGTGTAGCGTAGTATTTTTGATCCTGTCTTGGACCATTGTTTCTCATATTTCCCTCTCTACAC
Source organism: Chaetodon trifasciatus (assembly GCA_037975065.1). Classification (NCBI taxonomy): domain Eukaryota; kingdom Metazoa; phylum Chordata; class Actinopteri; order Chaetodontiformes; family Chaetodontidae; genus Chaetodon; species Chaetodon trifasciatus. Next base: position 2,244,637 of record JBBMOE010000043.1, on the reverse strand, counting down.
TGTAAGTGTGACAAAGAGTCAGATTTACAAGAATCCTTAAATGGAGACTCCACCAAATTAACACTGTGTGTCTGGGTGTTGATGAGTACTAATGTGTATCATCTCTGCTGTGGGCTAGACATTCAAGGCTACATTAGCCGCTGGTAGTATAACACAATGTCCAAACTAACTATTGCATTATGGGTAATGTAGGCCCCAGGTTTTGGCAAGGAAGAAGAATCTGCATGAAAGAAGGAGATGATATCTGTGGGTCTGCTGCATGACTTTTAACCATTTCATTTAATGCCATTTTAAGAAAAATACATAAGACTTCTGGAAGTTGCAGTGTGATGTTTTTCTCCACATGACTTTTGACTGCTGTCCTTCTTTATCAGATTTCTTCCAGTGTGGACCCACTGACAGACAGACAGAGAATATGTGAATCAGATGCCTCTCTATTCATGTCCTGTGGCAGTGGGGGTGGGGAAAGTCTTGATGATAATGTACTTGGCGCGATAATGGTTGTACACCTTGATGATCAATGTAAGTCATAAAAGGCCCGGTGACATAGAGAAGTGATAAATCTCCCAGGTCCTCAGTGAAGCAAGATACATAAAAGCAGACGGCTGTGAGTTTTCATGGCTATTGCCGAATTTCTCTCCTCACCTCAGGGGCGAAAAATGCAAATAAAATACAGATTATAAAAAAGGATAATGTGTGGGTTTTGGAAGATGAGGAATGAAAATATCAGCGGGCCTCTTTTTGATTTGTATGTCCAGCGGCGACACTTGAGATGAACGAACCATGTCTTAAATTACCATGTAATAAAATTTTTACCTCAGAAGGTGGGATGTCTCGCACAAAAAAAAGAGCATTGGCAGCTTAATGGTGCCAGACTGTGGGGAAAAAGACCATTATATTTTCCCATCTGTGACAAATCCAATTAGTAATGTGGCATGTAAAGATGGAAGTGCCCTGATGTTATGTCTAGTGAACATCTTATTCTGTTGATTTGATAATGTAGATCGATGGGAACATAAAAGAGAGCAATCTGCATTAAGTCTGGCTGGTTCCTTTGCTGTGAGTATGGTGGGCTGACTTAATCACTGAGCTGGCCTCTGTGCTGGCGGATATTCTACTTGCCATGCAGACAGAAACACAATCATCTTTAACAAATGCAAATTCTCTTTCCTTTTATGCTCATTGTTCTGCTGATCTGATAAAATCACGTGTTTATTCTGCAGTCTTCAGTTGATCTACATCTATAAAGCTCTTCTTTTTAACACTGGAAGCATAAAAATTCTTTTGGACATTGAGTACAGAGCAGAAAATCCACCCTGCTTAGTGGTACTTAAGGTGTGTGGTAGCAGCAATAATGTCAGTGATAGGAGCAGGATTATTATCACAAAAGCTGGTTCTGTAAATGGCATAGCCTCAGACTGACTCATTTTGGAGAAAGCAACCAGACGAAGGGTTAGGGGTCCAAAATAAAATTTTTGGTCTATCTGCCAATGGCTGGTAAACTGACACAAATCAGTCATTATCTCACAGCATTTATAATGCTGCAATAAATAACAGCAATAAATATTGTGTGACTCTGCTCTGGTCAGTGCAGCAGGCTTTATCTTCTGTCTGAACACGTGATATGATTGAACATTGCATGTTCAGCATGTTTTCTAAGTATCATGACCGTGGGTTTTCAGTATTGCTTTTGGGGCCTATAAGTAAATTGCGAGTGGATTTGATAGATAGATTAGTGATGAGCAGCAACAGCAGGCTTATCTGTGCAGGGCTGCCGATAGATCCACAAACATGCTATCATGAACATGAACATGAACATGAACATGAACATGAACATGAACATGAGCATCTCTTCCCCATTCTTCCCCACTGCCACCACCTGCCAGTGTGACCAATGAGTGAAGACATCACTGATCTTTCTAACCACACATTATGAAAGATTACTCTTGAAGAAACACGCAATGAAACATACTTTTCAGCAAGGTGTTGGGAATGGCTTTTACCCCTACAGCCCCTCATTATGTACTGTGACTGAATATGAGTCAAAGGAGGACAAATATAGCATTTCTTCCCAAGATGCAGACTCTAATTTTCCTTCGCCTGTCTCTAAACGTTGCAACTGACTGAACGCAGTGACAGTGTTGCTGTCAGTCTCCATCATACCTAACTGAATGAGGTGAGGCCAGAAAAGAAAGACATGCATTAAAAAGACACGGCTCCATCTCTGTTCAAGCACAGACAGGAACGTGACGGCGATAGACAGAAAAAGAGAAGAGAACAAAGCCAAATCAATACTGTCATTATGAGCCCTGTGTAAGACTGAATTAGATGTCATACAGCCTAGAGGTTAAAGAGGGGATTTGACACATTTGAACATGAAGAGTGATGTGTGATGGATACAGCTGGGTGTGTTTGTGCATGTGCCTCGGGTCATCATCTCTCTCCATCCAGTTTCAAGTAGTCTGATAGTTGTTTGGTACACATGTGGACACACTTGGATTTGCCATGATCTGAGCATACTCACCCATAAAGCCAAGTCGAGTGAGTCTACAGTGATCACCGTGTGATCCAAGCAATAAGTCACTGGTGGATTCATTCATTCGCATAAGCCACAAAAGTGTCTCAGGCTTCCTCATGATTCCTTGTTTTTGGGTGCATGGTGGTGGTTTAGAGAATGCAAGGCTCCCTCTGGCTGAGCCTGTGAACTTTCTGTTAACACCCCGCACACATGATTGACATGAAATCATTTACAGATACAGCTTTTTGAGACTGTAGTACCCTGAGACTTTTTAGACTATTTTTTGGTGTCCTGCGTCCTCCCTGTTTTTTTCGGGGTCACAATGTTATAGAGACCTTACTTCTTTAATGGTTCAGAAGTCAGCTCCCAAAGCATCTTAATAAAATGGGTGGGGCAAGAACACTTAAATGTGTGTGTAACTTTGATTGGGGACAGTAGTTGAGAACATGAGTATAGACAAGAAGACTGTCTGAGAAAGACCTAATGATTCCAATTTCTGCTGAGCACCATGCACACCAGAAACTGGGAAAATGGAATGTGTCCTTGGGGCTTTATAATACAGCGCATTTGTTCAATGAAAAAGTAACACCTGCACACTGGCCACAAACCCAGTTAAGATCATATCCTACTAATCTGCACCAGGAAATTAAGTATTTTATCAAACAAAATGAGGATTTTTTTTTTTTATTATTGAATGTATCTACAAGGTTGGAGAATGTTTACACTGAATGAAACTGCAAAATGCTGGATGACATTGTATTGTTTTTATACAATATCTGCCTGTAGCAAATAATTAATATATTTATGGCTAAGTTTAGGCAGTCGCAGCACTTTAGGAAAGATGGTAGTCTTAATATAACAAAAATAAATAAATAAATAAAAACACAACGCTGACTTCAAGCACAACACAGTGCTGCATTTTTGCAATTCAGTGTGGGACAAAAATATAACCTTTCCCTGACTGAACAAATGTTGTCGGTGTGCAAGCAGCAATGTTTCTGTGAAAACGTATGAGGGAAAAACTAATTAACATAAGATTAACCACATTTTTTTTTTCTTTCATAGACAGTATTTCTTACACAAACTGGAGGTCTATTTGACAACATTTTTCGGGCATCCCTTTTTCACTTACACTCTGTCTTTACTGATGGCCCCTACATATGATTTAATTAGCGTTCTCATAATACGCCTGCTACCAATACACAATTCCAAACGTTTAACTACTCACCTTCTTTTGTCTCTTATTTGATATATTTTCAAACTAACTGAGCCATGTTATTTGATCAAAGTTACAGATTTGTGTTCATATGCATAATGGAGAGTTTCTCATATTAAATATAGTGAATATTAGAAAAAAGAGAAAAACATCAATTATCAGTGCCACAACAGCTAGTTTTGCCCCGAGGAGCCTCTTACCTGTTGTGTGATTGGTTGAACAGAGAGAAAGCAATGCAAATCCTGAAAAAGACATCTATACATGTTAACACAGAGCATCCTCCAATGAGGGAGACAGTTCCTGCATTTTCAGTGTTGCTTTTAATATTTCAGGATGTCAGACACTGACAGGAAACTGTTGGCTGGTTTGATTTCTTCTCCAAGGGAATCAGCAGACATTTTTCTTTTATGAGAGTAGAAATAAAAAGATTGTGGAAACAAACTAACATCCCTTCCACACACTATAGCATGAAGCCCTTGAGGCCAAATGTACTGACTGCATTCAGACATGTTAACATTTGGTGGAATGTGAGAGAATTCTGCATCTACTTTGAGAAATGCCTTGAGGGGGAGCAGACACATGGCACTCTGAGGAACACAGATGAAATGACACAGTGTTTATAAACTACCCTCATCACTTTCACTCCTGTTTGCCTTTACTATTTGCTTTAGTATTTCCTCATTAAGCTTTTTAAACTGGATCCAATGCACCAACCTTTGTTATTTGTTACACCTATGCAGGATGCAGATTCATTTGAAGGAATGCATCCCATAATTTCACACCTGCCTGCCTTGTAGTGATGCTGACAGTGAACCTACTCATCCTTTGCTTTGGGAAATTATTTTATGTTGAAGAACTACTCTAGTTGTTTCAGTTGTTGTCTGCTGCAGTAATCTCCAGAAAAATCATATTTTTGTTTGACAGCGTGGTGACTGACCTGGGAGTGTCATTTGTGCGTGGTCAAAAGGGATGTTATAGCACTAACAGCAAGGGACGCACAGAAGCACAGACCACAGGGAAACATGGACAAAGTGTCTGTGACATTACCCATATGTTTCTGAATGGCCATTTTAAAGCTTGGACTCTGTTTTTACTAATGACTGTTTTGATTTGTCCAAAAGGTAGACAGGTAGACTGGAAACAGTAGGAAACACTTAGCATGGTTCTTTGAAAAGTATCAAGATCTATACTCCAAGCAGTAACAAAAGGATGTGAACACTTCTTTGTCCACTGGCTGTCAGGAGTAGATGAAGTATTCAGATCCTGTACTTAAGTAATAGTACCACCACAACAATATAAAAATACTACTTTACAAGTTACATTTCTGAATTTAAAAATCATACCTAAGTAACAGTGTTGTCAACAAAATACACTCAAACTACAGGTACAATCTGCTTATTCCACAGTAAAATGACTGATAAATGATTTACTGTATCTGATATGATTAGGTTGATAATACTGATACATCAGAGTGAAAGTGATGTTTTAACTGCACCCTGATCGATCAACTCGGGTCATGAGATAATAAATGGGAGAGGAAAGACGAAATTGGAGGATTTCTTTTCTCAAAATACACTATTTACTGTATGTCATAATGCAAACACAAGCCAGTGATAGCCAATGCCAAGTTGTAATAGTGAGGAAGCTAGCTAGTGTAAAGCCATGAGGGAGTTAAACACATGAGGGAGAAGCCTTCGTTCCATCGTCTATGAGCAGAGTGATGGAGAGCAGGATCACAGTGTCCTGCCCTGGTGATGCATTGGCCAGACTAGCTATTGATTGGATCTGCCCTTCTACTTTGATACATCATGTCATTTTTGTTTAGAGAGCAGGATCCAGGACACGAGCACATCCATTGAATGCTTTCTAAATAAAAGCCCCTTCCATTGGTTGTAAACAGTATTGTGTCTGAGTGATGATGGATCAGGTCATCTGTCTGGTCCCAGGGCCTGACCATAGAGCGTCATCTTCATCAGACAACGCTTGACAGGACGTCTATCATCGCAAAGTCATGCCAATGGGCTCAGTCCCTGATGAAACAACACCTGCTTACATCGACACATCGGCAGCAACTTTATCATTTTCAGTCATTTAGGGCTGAACACATTGAACCCCAGTGGCTGACTGTAAATGGGTTAAATTGGGCTGTGGCTGTCCAAGGCTCAGCCAAGGCTAAAATTTAAGAATTTACGGTATGGGGTCCATCATTTTGGTCCCCACAAAGTTGTCAGACTGCATGTTGTGAGAGGGTTTCCTGTGTTGGGACCTCACATGGACACACACACACACACACACACACACACACACACACACACACACAGGGAATTTGTTGTGCATTCAGGTGCACCTCATAAACTCCACACTGCTTTGAACAGAAAAGCACATGGGCGCCAACATGGTGCATTCAGGTGCACAATGTAAACTCAGAAATCCATTCTTGAATGGCAATGAAGGTTGTTTAAAACAGGAACATTTCTATTTTATTTTTTTGATTTCCCCTTGCTGAAATGCATAGGCCTACAATGGCCTTAATTTCCTATTCTTTCACTACAGTGTTTTTAATAGTCAAAATTAATCAAAAATCTCCTCTTTAGATAAGGAAATGTGGGGAAGGAAATGTGTTCAACATGTTTGTTAGACCTCAACAATGAGAAACAACTTCACATTGTACATTGATTACAATTAAAAGAGAGAGAGAGAGAACTGAAGAAGACGATACACAAAGGGCTGCTCTCCTCCGGGACAAGTACACTTTAGCGACCATCTCCCCTTCAGCTGCTGAGTGGACATATCTTTCTCATGAAGCACGTTATCAGTAACGTGTCAATTTATTTGATTTTCATAGCCACAGGATCAGATTTCTACACAATCAACAAACTAAGCTGAGCTAGCTTGGTCATTCACATTTAACTCATGTTAATTTGTAATCTAATCAAACATCTACACTACAATGTGATCCTCCATTGATTTGTTGTAAAAGCTACATGAAGGACAAGGCTCTATTTTACCATTTCTTGTTGAGCTATTTCAAGTTTTGTATATGTGATGTTGGTTTTGTCCTCATCTGGGGTAGAGAAACTTGTAATCATGTTTAATTCCTCATAGTGATGTTGATTGTTGATAAAAGTCATTCTTTCATAATGATGAGACACAGAAGTGATTATCACGAGAAAGCATGTTAGAATTTGTATTTGGTGAATGTATTACACACAGACAATCTTTACTTACCACAGCAAATATATGCTTTCTCTGTTATTACACATTCAGGTGCTTCCATGGTATCAACCCCAAAAGAGGAATAAAGGCCAGCGAGGGGACGGTGGTGTCCAAGAGGCAACTGTTGATCTGCATGCGACTAGCCTTATAAAAAACCTCATGGACTCACACATCTCCACACAGGACCTCACTTTCACACAGAAACAGCCCACAGTGCAACCAGATGGTCATGTTATTTAAAGATAACAAGTTTCAGCATTACAGTCTGTTAAGTTCAGTATAGTTCGGTCTAATTATTGCTTTTCTGCAGTTGCAGGCTCGTTCTTTCGCTTGCTTTTCAATTGCACATGGTTGATCCTGCAACATTATGTAAAAAAGATATTTGAGCATTTTTGAGCTGTGAATTTTATTTGTACGAGTGACAGGATATTCTTGTTATCCAAGGGTGGCCCAGTGAGCTCTGATAAAGTTATACACACTTGCAGTCTTAATGACAGCAGTGTATTTAGCGGATTCCATGGCTATCATATTAGATTCACGGTCAAATATCTTTGGCCTGGTGGAGGTATTAGGGCAAAGGTCAAAGAGTCACCTAAGACACCAAGATACACATTCTGGACACCATAATGTCTGCTCTCAGTGCACTGGCTCAATAAACTGCAAAAACGTGTGAAAAGTGAGTGACTATTAAGTATAGCTTCTTTTTTCACATTTGGAATTGTTATGCTGTACAACATACAACCCTGATTCCAAAACAGCTGGGATGCTGTGTAAGACATAAATAAAACAGAATATGATAAAAAAAAAAAAAAAAAATGCTAATCCTTTTTGACTATAGTCAATTGAAAACAGTACAAAGACAATATATTTAATGTTTTACCTCAACATTCTGAATCTGATACCAGTAACACATTTCAAACAAGTTGGGACAGAAGCAACAAAGACTAGGGAAGTTGTGGAATGCTCCAAAAACACCTGTTTGAAACATTCCACAGGTAAACAGGTTCATTGGTAACAGGTGATAGTATCATGATATGGTTATGAGTATGGGTATAAAAAGGGCATCCTCAAAAGGCTCAGTCATTCACAGGCAAGGATGGAGAGAGGTTCACCACTGTGTGAAACACATGATTGTATGGAAGATATTATTACATGGGCTCAAGAACACTTCGTAAAAATAATTCATGATTGGATTCTTTTTTTTTTTTTTTTTTTTTTTTTTTTTTTTTTTTAATGATTAGAGAAGCTGCTTTCAGTAAACGTTTCTGTGTGTGCAGTATTGTCAGGGTTGTAACTCTATCCACTATTTCACAGGAATTAAATATATATGGATTACTTATGCACATGCAAATTACATGTTTTTTGACCTACTTTGTGAAAGAGCTGTATAACATTATACTGTAGCTAACAAGGTGAAAAGTTCATTTGTCATTACACTGTGATTACATTTGTATTAATTATTTATTGATTAATTTATTTCAGTGCTGTGAGGCATGTCACATACAATGAGTCAACATCACACGGTTCAATGATTAGCTTCATTTCACAGAAACACTTTCATTGGCCACTATCTTGTGCAATTAATGCCTGACATTAGTTTCACCCATCTGAACAGTAAGATCCAGCTACCATACTTTATACTAATAGGTAGGAGGTTCTGTCCATTGTCCTTCGATTCACATTTTTTACATGAAAATATTTGTCAGTCCTAAATGGGCTCAAGAAAACCTACTGAAATGTCAATGACTCTCTGAATGTATTAACCCATAATGGAACCATAACAGATAGAATATTGCTTTAATGTTTGCTTGACATCTAACAAATGGGAGAAACTTAAGTCAGAACACTCACAACAGCGTTAAATGCTGAACTACACTCTGAACATATGAAGTCATGTTTGTTGTTGTTTTACAAAGGTTTTGACATCATAATTTAAGATTGCTCTTGCCATCAAAATGGCACTTGCTGGATTTTTAGCCAGGCTAAACTGGCTTAATATCACAAATAATTCAGTGAAAAAATAAACAAGCAGATTTTAAAGCTTTTATTGTCTAAACTAGTTGCACATGCCACATTGTTGACTAGGCCTTGGGGTATTTTGCTCGGATTGTTAAGCACATCTTTGGTGATTCAAACTCTGACAGTCAGTCAGAGAAATGTAAATAAACTGTATAATGCTGTTTTTTGACCAAAGTTTTGTTTAAGTCATTATAATTAAAATACTAAGAATGAGAAATCGTTCAGCTTTTTATTTATTTATTTTTTTTTTAATTCGGTGTGTCACTATCTTGTGTAACTCCATGGAATGCTTTCTGCTGTGACCGACTGTAGGCACAGCAGAGACACAGTAGGATTTCTTTACATTCCTCTTTACCAGCAGTATATTCAGCATAGCAACATTTTTGCATACCAACCAGAACTGGATGCCCATATCAGATACTGACACTAACAAGTGTAGCTCTGGTTCCCCTGGTGTCCACAAATGCTCAAAGGGCAAAGAATCTGTTGTGGCATGAGGTGTAGTATAGCACACATGCAGGAAGTCAGTCCAGGCATGTTTCCAAGGCACTTCTCAATTATAGCCAATTGGATGCTTTTTTAAGCACACAGTTGAGCTTTTCCACAGATCTGTTGCCTGCAGGTTAGTACAGTGAGCAATAGTGATGCTGAATCTGGATGACAGATGACAAGAATGCTATCACACTGGAAGTAGTAACGGGGGTGGGGGGGGGGGGGCTGTATCTTCGGGCCACTCACTGTAAGCCACTTTTTGCCATGGCCCATCAGGCAGAGGAGTCGGGTGAAGGGGAGCGGGGTGTGGTTTTGCTGTCTTATCATTAAGCTGGCAGGTGTGGCAAGAGCTGAAGCAATGCGAATGAAAGTATCCTGTATGAAATGAAAGTATCCTGGTGGGCACGGTGGCATGGTGGTAACACCGTCGCCTCACAGCTAGAAGGGTTCAATTCCCGCCTGGGGTGCTGTGGGCGCCGGGGGCCATGTCCTCCGCCATGTCTTTGGTGCTTGCTGCTCGAGGAAAGGGACCTTTCTGTGTGGAGTTTGCGTGTTCCCCCCCTGTTCCCCACTAAAAACATGCAAGAAGATCACCACATGACCAATGGTGACAACAAGGAACTGGGTCCCTGGTCGCTGCTGTCGGCAGGCAGCCCACCACTCCTGGTCTGCCGCGGAGGAAGGACTTACCAGGATGGGTCAAACTCTTCCTCTGTCAGCAAGAGCATTTTGGAAGCAAGAACAGTGCATAACATCATACTTAAATGTCAGGAGACGAACAGACCAACTTGCAATGGGCATGCCAGTACAGCAAATACCTTTTGTGAACAACAGAGTTGTTAGTGCTTGGTGGTCAGTTTTCAAGGTGAAGCGTCATCCCAATAGGTAAGTATGCCATTTATCCATTGCCCACACACAAGCAAGGACTCCCTTCTCCATGGTTGTGTATTTACACTTAGGTAGAGAGAGTATGTGTGACGCAAATGCCACAGTTCAGTGTTGTCAGGCCTGATTTGTGACAACACAGCTCCAAGGCCATACTTAGAGGTATCATTAGAGACCACACTAGGCAGAGTGAGGTCAAATAGCGCCAGAACTGGACTTCGACAATCAGTTGTTTCACTTGCTCAAAGCTCTGTTGTGCCTTATCTGTCAAGTGGAAAGCTCTGTCATGCCATGGTTGTTGAGCCCATGCTTGTGTGCCTGCGACAACCATGGCGTGATTAGGCAGGAATCTGGAATACCATGACAGCAGGCCAAGAAAGGAAGCACTGGTGCACTGGTGATGACTTGTAGATGAGTTTTATCAGGGAGGAGACCATCAACAGACACAATGTGTCCCAGAAAAGCCAAGCTGGGCAAATGAAACTTGCACTTGTCCTCATTCAGCTGCAGCTCAGCACATTCCAGGTGGTGCAGCTCAGCTTTAAGAGCCTTGTCATGGACTGCCATGCCATGTCCATGGATGATGATGTCATCAATGTACTACTCCACTCGAGGCAGATCAGCAAGGATGACTGACATCATTTTCTAAAAGGCAGCATGCACTGACACTAGCTGTAGGGCACACAGCAGAACCTGAACAGGCAGTCATGAGTAGTGTTGCTTTCGTTAACAAAAATTATGACGAAATATCGTCATTAACAAACCTTTATCACGTGACGAAAACTAGACGAGACGCAACGTAAATGCTGGTCATGTGACGATAACTAGAATTAAATATATAATACAATATTGTCGACGAATAAAAATGAGACTAAATGTGGTTTGTGAAATAAAAACTGCTAAAATATCTCTTCATTTTCGTTGACTAAAACGAGACGAGACGAAATGTTATAATATATATTTCGTCTTGTTTAGTCGCGTTGTTATTATTATTTTGCAGTATTTCTGTTTACTGTGTCTCACTTCAGCGACTGCATCAGGTCGCACTGCGCAGTCGCAGGCAACATCAAGGCATAAGTTCCCACTCGCGCGGCATTATTTTGAAGATGCAGTTGCGGTCAGTTAGCGTTAATGACAGACAACTGACACAGAGAACAGGACTGACAGCCGGCCAGCCGGGGTTTGTCTTTGGGAGAAAAAGAAGAAAATAAAATGGAGTGTGTTGTGGAAAAAGATGGGGAGAAATGTGGCCACAAAATCACAGGAAAAAACACCACGAATCTTAAGCAACATCTCAAGGCATTCCATACCAGAGTGTCTTCCGTGTCTGGAATGGATGTATTCTTGAGTCTATAAGGTAACAATAATATATAAGACAACCTTGTTTGAATTGTGAAATGGGTTTGACTAAAAGAAAATTTTGGTTTCGTCTATACAACTAGGTACTTATACTATATTGACTGGGTTAAATGGAGTTGCATTACTAAAAAGAGACTAAAATACAATTTTCAATGACTAAAACTAGACTAAAATGTCATCAGTTTTTGTTGACTAAAACTAAATGAAAATAGTCACGGATAATTCTGACTAAAATAAGACTAAAATGCTCAGACTTTTAGTCGACTGAAACTTGACTAGACTAAAAAGAGTATGAACGTGTCTAAAACTAATAAAAACTAAAATGACAGCTTGAAACAAAGACTAGACTGAGACTAAAATTATAACAGGCCGCGAAAAACAACACTAGTCATGAGTGATAAAAGCTGTCACTTCATGGCTGTCTTCATGTAGAGGCACTTGATAGTAGGCACTTGCCAGGTCAGTTGTGGAAAACACTGTACAGCCTGTCAGACCAGAAAGAAGTTCCTCCATGTGAGGCAGGGAAAAGGCATCCACAACAAATGCCTTACTGGGTTCACGTAGATCCATGCACATGCAGATTTGCCCTGACTTACACTGGGTGACCAGAAAAGGGACACCCAAGAAGAGGCATCAATCCATTCTATTACGCCAGTTTCCAGGAGGCACTGTAGTTCTTCTGACAATGCACATTGCACAGAAAAAGGTGCACAGTTTCCACACTTCATTAATCGTTGGTCATGAATTATTTCATCTGCATGGTCATCAGACTCACAGGTAGCGACCAGCTCATGCGGAGCATCCACAAAATGCAACACAGTCTCTTGTGGCCCTCACATCCGTTTATGAAAAACATGCCTTTCAATCACAACCTTAGCTTTAGGTGCAAAGTAATTTTTCAAGGCATCGTCATAGAGTCATAAGTCGTATCTGAGTTTGACGTGGTGTAAAAAATCTGCTGTCCCTCAGCTCCAAGACACTGAAGCAAGACTGCCCTCTTTTTGGAATCAGACCAGGCATTCCCCGTTGTAGCATTACATCTGTAGCCAAGTCAAAAAGAGCATCAAGAGCTCACCAGGGCATGGCAGAAAAAAATTTGGGAACAGCACATTGGCTGTCAACATCTTGTAAAAAATACAACTCGGCTACAGAGTGTGGTGATAGGACATCACTAGTTTTGCTGTGACTGATTGTAGGCACAAAGGCAGGACGCAATTAAAAACAAAGCTCAGAATGGAGATTTATAAAAAGGCTTGCCGACAAAAATGTGTTTTTCAAAGCCACTTGAAACACTCCAGAGATTCAACAAATCTGATTCAGCACCAGCCATTTATATAAAGAGACTGGAAAATACAATCTGCTGCTGTCTGTGCTTGCACTACATTGTGTGTGTGTGTGTGTGTGTGTGTGTGTGTGTGTGTGTGTGTGTGTGTGTGTGTGTTTTATGTCTTAGTACTCTTCAGTAGTTTTGTGTTTATTATTTGTGCAACACTTGTTGCCCTGTTTTTTTTAACCATTTGTAGGAGAACAGACCTCCAATTCACCTTTCACTCCTGCATTCTTTCAGGAGAGCTGGGAAGGAAGCACATTTCAATTCAGTTACAGTTTTTGCCCATTGCTTGAACACTATTGACACATGCTTCGACCAAAGTAACAAAACTTTTTTTGTTACTTTACCTTAAACAGAGTGTAACCATACCCTAAACAAAAGTGCTGCTTTGCACTACTTTGCACTTGCTTTGCAATTCTGCAACACACTTGCTCCTTTCTACAACACACTCCTGCACAGTACACGATTTTTCATACATAAGACACTTCGTTCATAAATGAAATCTCAGGGTACCATTGGGAAAACACATCAATTCAAAACACAAAACACATTGGGTAATTGGAAATACTTTGACACATACCTGAAAATACTTACTTACAAAACTGAACACCAATCAGCCAGTCACAAATAGGCCTCAGCTGAGCAAAAGTTGTGAAACATGCGGTGATCATATTGGGATGTGTCAGTACTGTGTATGGTATAAAGTACAATATATACATTACTGTAAAAAATAACCAGACCAAATGTGGTTACATTTTCCTACAGAATGGCTAGAAGACCTTCTAGGGGTGGACGCAAAGCCTGTTCACCCAACAGCAGGAACTTGCCATTGTAGAAATAGTCAGAGCAAACAATGCAATCCGTCTCCACCAGCTGCGGCAACAAAAACTTGCAGATGGGCAAGTATTCATCAACATAAATCGAGTAAGCATTACCACTATCAGACGCATCTTGGTAAAGCACATCACCATAAAGCAATTATAGGGTCCCATTTGAGAGGAACAGTATCAGGGTCAAAAGACTTCAGCATGAATATGTACAGGTAAGTGTTACAGTCCTTTACATTTACAATACAGTATTGGTGAAATCCAGTAATAGCTGAATATGTACCATTGTATCAGTACCACATAGATACATTCAGAGAGGGCCACAGGTACCTGTGTGTTTGTGTGCTGGGGTAGGGGGAGTGTTTTTGTTTAATTTTCTCTTTACTGCATGTACTGTAAAGTATAGTAGTTTAATGAACAATATTGAGTTGATGTCATTTGTAACCTTACAGTAATTCTATAACAGTACTTTTCATTTTTGGTTGTTGTGAAAACCTTTGTTGGAAAAAAAACATAACAGAAACTGTAACAAACAGTGTTGCATTGAACTTCACAGAATGCATCTAAGAAACTGAATAAAAACAGTGAAAATGAAAGACTACAGTGTTTTATATAAAGTACACTAGTGTGTTGCTGCTAATCTGAAAGTGTATTCGTATGATGCAAGTGTGTATCATTTTGTCATCAGAGTGACATTTTGACAAAGGATTGTTAGGTTTTGATAGCAGAGTTTCAATTTGACATAGATGTGAATACTTTATTTCCCAGTGTTGTGTCTTTGTTTGCTTGTGTGTGGAGTTTTGACACAGTGAGCCAAGTTTTGCAAAAAGTGTTCAGGCAACGGGCAAAAACTGTAAACTGTTTTCATGGAGATGCTAATCTTTTCTTCCAGCTCCACACAAGATGAAGGCGTTAAAACCGTGAGGATGGACAATTAACAGGTCTCAAGAGGCCTCCAGAACCAGATAACCCTGACAAGTTGCAAATCAGATACTCCTGGAGCAAACTGTTTTGTGTGTCTGTGTGCTTTCCTTTCTATCACATCAGGATAATGCAAATGATATGTTTGATTCAACTATGATCTTAATTCTCATAAGCATTTTTGTCTGGGTTTCTACCATGGAACCATACTGCCATCTAGAGACTAGTAGTGGTTAGGTTTCAGATACGCGACATGAGACAATTATAATTAGTAGTGCTTAATTCACCAAATATAATCTGCCTTTCCTTGTTCCTTTGTGCTATTAGTTAAACTATTAGTTATCATATAAGTTAGCATTAGTATTGAAGAATGTTGCCATTAACCAATGAAATGTTGTGAACAAAGTTGATGTGTGATTGAAAATTTGATCATTTAAACTCTGTGATTGACCATAGTGAGAAGCAGATGAGTCCATTGCACGCAATCGTTAGTTAATGTTTTTTTTTCTTATTTTAGGATGAAATAACAATGTTCACCTGTAAATCACTATAGCGAACGAAGGCCTGTTTGTCACAGAAACGCCCCAGAGCGCCAGAGGGTATGTCTCTAGCCTCTAACCCTAACCCTAACCCTCTTTGGACTGAAGTCCTGCATCCAGCCTCAACCCATCTGTCTGGGTCAAACAGCCGCTGAAAGAGCCACTCCTCCCCTGTTACCGACACCGAAGGACCAGCCCCTGAAGTCCCTCTCTGTCCAATATTGGCTCTCAACACCGTGGTTCGACTGGTTCTTCCCGTTGGACCGCAGCGCAAATTGGAGCCACGAGCGACAGCCTGCGGCCCCCCTTTGTCTCAGTTCGGGACAGGCCATCATTGGAGCTCTGCTGGCACAGAAGTAGGCATCCTCCATGCTGTATTTGATAAGAGTTGGTGTCGTAGGCTATAACTATCTCAATTTTCATTAGACTCACTCAAGAAATGAACACTACATTCGCATCATCATTTTTCTTCAAACTACTTCTCACTATTGCCAAACTTAATCTTTTTATTATTTTGCTATAGCTTCTTCATCCAGTTGTTTGTGTTACATCAATAAAGCCATATTATTTGTCACATCATTCATTATTCATATCATTCTCATTATTGTGCCAAATAAATAATTAGTCGGGGAGCCAAAGTCTCAAAAGCTCAATAAAATGGGTTGAACCTGACATGGTCTGCCATACTTTTTATTTGTGTTTTTTCTGTTAACTTTGACCCTAAGAAACAATAATCGGAGGGTCTGCTCTGCCGGAATTATCCAAAAATTGTGGCCATTTTAGTGTATGCACCCTCTATTCTTTATCAGAAAAATGTGAAAAATGATTTTTTTCCTCAAATCCTCAGTGGGTTGGGTAGGCTATCAATAAATGCATTCCAGATACACAGAACACATGTGCTGACAACATCCACTGAAAAAATAACTTTTAAAACACATTTCTACATGATTTTGCATTAGTTAAATGCAAAAAAATAGGCATTTTCTCACTTTTTTTTTTTCAATATTTTCATCTTTACCTCATTTACCTCATCAACTATTCCCCCAAATTACAACAACAGTCAATATGCCATTCTTTTCATCAAACAGTATACTCATTCCACAAAAAAAAATTATTACAATCCAACCAAAATCATTGGATTTGTGATGATTTCACTACTAGGCTCAGAACCTCAATAAAATTTTAGGCTACTCTCAAAATTCTGAAAAACATACTGGATATTTAACATGGTCATTGATGTCCACATTATTAAACATCATGGCCTAAGCATCTTTTTAATTTCAACATCATGGCCTAATGGAAATGTGTCACACAAAAAATATAAAACAGCAAAATAACTTTTATTATTTTATTGCCTCAGCTGGCAACTACTGCAACTTAAACGGAACAAAATAATTTAACATAACTTAATTAACTAGGTGCAGGTCCCTGTGAGGTGGGATAATCAGGAGGGTGGCACACTGCAGATACTGCTCTAAGGACAGACCTTCACCCTGACCACCTGAGGAGACAGCAAACAAGACTGGCAGGGTGGGTTATACATGGGTTACGTGGGTTAGACATGCAATGCCACACTTCACATTGGCTCTTGCACAGGAGCATCCTCGGGCACACATACTTTTCTTGCAGCGGCAGTATTTGCTGTGTGCTTTGAGTTCAGAAGGTTTTGCCTCTTTCAGCATCATGGCTGCCACCACTTTACCATTGACAAGTTGTCTCCCAAAATCAGTGGTAGCTGGGTAGGCTGGCTGACCCATGCGTGCCCACTTACACACAGCCAACTGATGCAGGACTCAGCGCAGGTGTAATAGGAAGGCATCTTCAGTTGGTGGAAGGCAACGCATGTCTCCTTTGATGCTCACAAAGAGATGGGCTCGCAGTGCATCTAGAGTAGCACCAAATCACTCCTGTCATAGAGTGACACCATGTATTGCCGTGCTGCTGTTATAACCTCTTCCTGAACATCCAGGCTTTCCTCAGGGTCACCGTACCTGCACAGCAGCAGAAGGTCTGTCAGGTGTTTAACAGCAGTTGTGTAGGCCTGCCTTTTTCCTCTTCTGTACAGATAGCTCACTGTGTCACATCCAGTAAGTATGTAGGTGCTGAGGAGAAGGGATGTAGGATCTGAAGCTGCAACATCATACTTCCCCACCAGAGCTTCTGTGACGGCATGAACAGGTAGGAAGATATCCATCATCTTCACCCACAGCTCCTGCAGCCCAACCGTGTATGATGTAGAACGTGCACATCATGATCACATCTGTGTCAGTCGCAACCACTACAGCCCATTTGTGATGCAGAATTTGTACTGAGTATGCAATGTAAGCAAACATCCTGGTATCTGCCTCCTCATGTTTCTCACAGGAAAGTTCTGGAAGCTCAACCTGACAATCCGCTGACAAGAGGACGTGCGACCAGGATCCCAAAAGATTCCACCAATAAAAAGTGTGCATCCTGCAGGAAGTGACTTGTTCTGAGCTGCCTATGCTTCCCCCATGTAGTTCAACAGATTAGCTTTATTCAGTGGATTATGAATGAAGCCTTTCCATTCAGGTATAGGGAGAGTATCATGTGGCTTGTACTCCTTCATTTTGCTGGGGCAGGTCTTCATCCTCTTCTCTCGTTCTTCACCTTTCAGACTTTCAGCAGGGGAGACATCATATCGTTCACCAACAAAGTGGATGCAGTCACACTTGTCTGGGAGGATTCCAAGAAGCTGCCTCGGGTACTGAGGATTTGAGGAAAAAAATCATCTTTCACATTTTTCTGATAAAAATTAGAGGGTGCATACACTAAAATGGCCACATTTTTTTTTTTTTTTTGCAATATTTCCGGCAGAGCAGACCCTCCAATTATTGTTTCTTAGGGTCAAAGTTAACAGAAAAAACACAAATAAAAAGTATGGCAGACCATGTCAGGTTCAACCCATTTTTGAGACTTTGGCTTCCCGGCTAAATACTTTTCATTTAAGTCATTGTCAGACAGTGTCCTTCTGAGCTGGAAATAGACGATCTTTGTATCAAGAGCTTACGCTTCAGATGATGAGACTGATATTCCATTATTTCATTAATTATTATTAAGTCAGCATTAAAAGAAAAGTACATATGGTGTAATCGACAATAAAGTTGACTTTGAGTTTTGACTTTTCGAGAAAGGGGAAGACGATTCTGAACATTGGGGCTAAACCAGTAAAGGCACAATTTTGTTTTGCAGTTGGTGTGGGGGATGGAAAAGCTTAGAGGATCAGAGTAGTCGAAAAATGGAATACAGGATGAGTAGATCAGAAATCTAACGGGGGGAAGGTTGTGCAGAGCCTCATACACTATATTGCCAAAAGTATTTACTCACCCATCCAAATAATTGAAATCAAGTGTTCCAATCACTTCCATGGCGACAGGTGTATAAAATCAAGCACCAAGGCATGCAAACTGTTTCCACAAACATTTGTGAAAGAATGGGTCGCTCTCAGGAGCTCAGTTAATTCCAGTGTGGTACTGTGATAGGATGCCACCTGTGCAACAAGTCTAGTTGTGAAATTTCCTTGTTCCTAAATATTCCACAGTCAACTGTCAGCAGTATTATAACAAAGTGGAAGCAATTGGGAATGACAACTCAGCCACGAAGTGGTAGGCCATGTAAAATGACAGAGTGGGGTCAGCGGATGCTGAGGCGCATAGTGCACAGAGGTCGCCAACTTTATGCAGAGTCAATTGCTACAGACCTCCAAACTTCGTGTGGCCTTCAGATTAGCTGAACAGTGCATAGAGAGAGCTTCATGAAATGGGTTTCCATGGCCGAGCAGCTACATCCAAGCCATACATCACCAAGTGCAATGCAAAGCGTTGGATGCAGCGATGTAAACTTTACACCGCTGCATCCGAGTCCAGCCACCACTTAGAGCAGTGGAGACGCGTTCTCTGGAGTGACGAATCACGCTTCACCATCTGGTGATCTGATGGACAAGTCTGGGTTTGGCAGTTGCCAGGAGAACGGTACTTGTCTAACTGCATTGTGCCAAGTGTTAAGTTTGATGGAGGGGGGATTATGGTGTGGGGTTGGTTTTCAAGAGCTGGGCTCTATATATATATATATATGTGTGTGTGTGTGTGTGTGTGTGTGTGTGTGTGTGTGTGTGTGCTGTCAAAAATACGCGTTATTAACGCGTTAAAGCAAATCAATTTTAAAATATTTTTTTATAAGCTGTGGCCACTGCTAGTAACGTTAGAAAAACTACAGGATCCGGTTGTAAACCGGAAACAAAACAATAGGCACGCCCCACGCACGTGTTTGGTCTTGCCTGCTCGCTAGCTGTAAAACAGTAGGCTACCGGTTTGTGTGGAAACGTGTGGGTGCGAACAACATTCTGGATGGAAACTTTAGTTTCAAAAAGTTACCAGATGGGTCGACAGACAAGACCAAAGTTATCTGTGTGTATTGTTGGTGTGAACTGAGTTATCATCATAGCACATCCAGTCTGAAATACCACTTGATGGTCAAACACACAGCGAATGCGAATTCTCCGCTGCCTCCTTGTCAAAACCAGGCGACAATGGATGGCTTTCAACAGAGACATATGGATACCGCAACTAAGAACAAGCTTACTGCAGCCATAGCCAAGTAATTTTCATTCTTTCTGGAGAGAAATAAGAGGCTGGGTTGATCAGCCTCTGGTGAATAAACAGAAGAGCAGTATAGTCTGACTGCTAGTATGTTCAAAGGAAAGTTAAGAAAGGAAAGTTTAAGCCATGGTTTAACTGCACTATAGGCTGAGTCCTAGTTTACAATGATGTGCACTTTGTAACTTTATCTTGTATCACGCTGTTTTAATCCCTTACAAAGGGTTGTTGAAGGGGCTTTTTTGTAACCAAGAATTTATTTTTTTTTGTCATCTGTGTATTGACAGTGTTAAATTGTGTGAGATTTTGCTTCAAATGTCAATGACTGCTGAAAGTGAGAATGTTAGTGTGAAATATAACACTACACGTTGTTGTTTAAAATAAAAAAAACATTTGCACAAAGCAAGCCAATCCATTTTTCCATGTTGATAACAGTATTAAAATGATAATTCAAGGGACATTTTAGAATAGATAAAAATGTGCGATTAATTTGCGATTAATCGCGAGTTAACTATGACATTCATTAGATTAATCGTGATTAAATATTTTAATCGATTGACAGCACAAATATATATATATATATGTGTGTGTGTGTGTGTGTATGTATACACACACACACTTTTATATACGTGTATATATACGTGTGTGTGTACACACACACACACACACACACACATGCATATGTGTATATACAGATATTTTAATGAAACTTGGTTGTTATTATTCATACACACATGGTCAATGTCAGTCATTCGTTTTGATACTGTGTCTACCTGAGTGGCGCTGGACTGTGTTTGATGTCCACTCCCATGAAGATATCAGTCATTGAGGAGTGTAAGCACAATTCATTTTCAGAGAGCAGTGGAAAGCACCATAAAGTACCATGAGAGATGAAATAACAGTGTCTTGACAAGCTAAGCCAGGCCAAAGACGAATAGTACTGGGAGTGTGCTGTGTTTGCACTCCACCCTCAGAAGAGTTAGAGAGTGTAACTGTGTGTGGTTCTCGTTTCTGATTCAGTTACTCCCTTGGACCTGTACCTGCAATAAACCTATTAAACAATGAACTCTAAAGAGTTAGTGCTGCATTTACAAATCTTATGGGTAGAAATCTGAACCCATTTGGCCCTGGTGAAGATTTCTACTCCACAATGTCTACAGAGGGAGAAGGTCCTCTTCCACAGAGTCTGCCATGTTGCACTGCCATGTTTCTCCAGTAGCCCAGAACAGATACACCAAACACTGGCTCCAGAGATGGCCTTTCACATTTTTGCATTTTTTCCCAACCACTGTATGTTCTCCTGCATACTTGGATGTATTTGATTCCTGCACAGTGGGGCTACTTTTGATACAAGTCTTGAAAAAAAAAAAAATTCCCCAAAACATACTGAAAGGGTGAAAAAAGGGCCATAAACAGAATTGAAGAAATACTGAGGTCATGATTCCCTTCAACAAGGAATATTTGAACAGAAACCACATGGCACACACTGTGGGATCTTTTCCCAGACCTAACCAAGTAGTTGTGGTACCTAAACTTAAGCAAATTGCAACCATTTCAAAGACGTATCATGCTGTAGACATGTCCTGTAGTACTGTGTGTCTGCTGATAGACCAACAGAGTTTGATGTGTGTTATGCTAGTAGCAGCTTATGCACTTTGGAGCCTCTACCCTCTAGGGGGGGTGTCGAAAGGTCTACAGAGGTCTTAAAAGGTATGCTATCCAGTCATCATAGTGTCTTCATACAAATCACACAACGCAGAGTGAACCCCACTACACATAACATGTTCACTCTTCTTTGAGCTCTTGTTTGGTCTCCACCAACTTTTCATGAAACTTTTTGGCTCTTCAGCTGCTAAATGCTGCACTATGTTGACTTGCTGTTTGGTGCTGAGCTGGTGATGTACAGTGAAACCCACTGTACTCACTCAGAGCTCCTTCACTGAAAACAGATGCCTGCTGCTGCTGCTGCTGCTGCTAGATACCAGGTTGATGAGAGTCCCGAGACTGAACCAAGACAGTTACGTTGCAGGCCACAAAACTAAAATGATTCACTGAAAGCCACCAAAACACCCTGTAGAGCTGAGGGGAACGTGACAATGTTATGGCAATATGTTAAGACAGAGTTGTACAATTTTAATTCCCCCATGATGCCAAACCTCCCCAGATCCCGGAAATAATGCCAGGGACATGACCTCAGTCATCATTATTAACTAGGAGCCCTGAGTGGGTTTAAAAAAAACATGTAAACATTATGTCTCTGATCATTTTTAAATGGATTTTTGGAAACCAGGGGAGCACATGAGTACATGCAGTTCTGTTAAATCCTGGCTACGCCATAGCAGAAGGTTCAGGCTGTGAAACATTAATAATGACATTTGACATCAAAGCATCAGCTAAATAAATGTAATGTTCTTCCTTCAGAGCAGCGGTCTAAAAGACGCATTACGATTGTTTTACAATGCAGAGCTGAATAGTGGTTAATGTCAGTCATTTATACTCTTGCAGACCAAACTTATGTCCAAAACACTGGAGATTATGAACAGTATCCCATTCAGCAGCTCAATGGAATTCTGTAGCAATATAATGTAGCTTAAACTGGCTACACACATCTCATTATCTATGCTTGTCTGTAGTGATTTTACTCAAAGATGCTTCAAACCTGGCAGTAGTATAAAACGCAGAAAGCTTGGAAAATTACAGCTAAGGACATGTATGTGATTGATAAAGGTGTGAGAGCAAGTTGAGTAGATCAGATAGATTGTTAGGAGAGCAGAGGCCCCTAGAGACTAACAAGAAAACAGGCAACTACCAGACGAGAGAAGAGCAAGACATCAAAGGAATAGACTGTGTCAGTTGGCAGGGTGGGAAACACATCAACAAAATGTACTTCTTGTCTTTTGAATTAGTACCATCAGAGGGCTCAATCTGGCTTATTAGTGCTCATTTTCAAGTGGCTCCAAAATGAATTTTGGCTTCCTTCCCACCCTGGGACTGAAGATGGTTTCAGAGGCGAGCAGAGCAGACAGAACAGAGAAGAGAGACAGAGGAGGTGAATGCAGAGCTACAGAATAGTTTTATTAGGCATGCTACAGATGTAATGCAGAATACACGAGAGAGACCACGAGAGGGAAAACTCAAAAAGCATGAAACCAAACCGCACCTCCCCTTGTTAGAAAATAATTCATCCTTTAATTGTGCCTCTTCAGAACTATAGCAAATCCTTACATTTTGAGCTGTATAAAACTGGACTTGGAAGAAAAAAATATACATAACTATTATTTCTGATCAAACACCTCAAGTGAAGAGGTTCTGTTGGGTATTAAAAAAAGGGGAAAAATTCATCACTTAAAATTCGGAGCATTTTTCCCTGTAATGCATCATTTCAGTGATATCAAAGATTTATCTTTTGTTAACTGAACTAAAGGAACACTAAAGGCACAGAAACTTTGGTCCAACTGAGTAGCCCTCTCGAGTAAACTGTCACATGACAATGAAATCACAGTGGACTCATCTTCTAACTGCTTCCACAGCATGCAACACTCTGATGTGAGATCCTATCATTAACAATACATGCTTAGAAAACCATCGTCACTGACAATTACACCTCACTGCTATGGACAATGGAAGGCTTCAAAAACACAGATAAAGGAATACATAGCCACAAGTCACATAATGATATGTGACATTATGGAAAATCAAAACTGGGGGAGAACAATCTTGCCCTGAACACACTTGTGGAATTATGGAATTCAAGTTAAACTGCCTGTCACAGGCTGCTGTAAAAACCTACATGTTGCCTCAGGAATATCCTCTCCTGCTGCTAAACTAAAAAGGAAAATGTTATGAATCAGAACTAAAAAGCTATGCCTGATTGATGGCAGAGATTCAAAACCTGTAATAATGTCTAGAGGATGACAAACAGCTTGTATTCTCACTAACCCCCCAAAATATCCAATACCAATGTGCCCCTCAAGCATAGGAGGGTAATTAATGAACATGTCCAGCTGTAGAAACAGTTGATGTTGTCAAGTAAGGCACATAATTACTGTATCTTTTCAACTAAAAGAAGAATTAAACATGATCTACATCAAACTATCATACAGGGGGACAATCAATCATGTCAATATTTTGCTTGACATAAAAATACAGAGGTACAGGTACGAATAGCTAGGAGGATTCAGTATCTGCAACATAGTTTTTGTCTCTTTAAAAAAAGTCAAAAGTCAAAGGTTTCAGTCTCTCTCAAGGAATGACAGGATGAACAAAACCCCAATAACAAAACTGATTCAATCAATGTGGTCCCCCCCAGTGTCCAGACACAGTCTGAAAGGTTTCTGACAGTAAACCCTGGTACTGTCAGAGGTGTGTGGGTTCCATTCTTAAATGGTGGACTTTGAGAAAGAGACTCTCAGGTGCTGGTTGCCTCCCATGTTGTAATTGTGAAGGTCAATCAAGGCCTGGATGGCCTCCTCCACTGTTGACATCTGGATCAGAGCCATTTTACGATCCCTAAAAAATGACACAGTGGTAAGTGCCACAGGAAACAAACTTGCTGGTGTACATACAAACATACACAATGCTAAACCAGAGAATCACTAAGTGATCCAAGATAGATCCTATTATGGATCTGCATCCCGTTCAGTGGGTACATGTGACTTAGTTTCCTGCTGGGAATAGGTCTACGTACTGGAAAAACTTGAAAGCTTTCACAGTGCCTCCGGCGTTGGAGAAGAGTAGTCGCAGGTCATCCTCTGTCACATCTTGTCTATGAAAATAAGGGTCACATATTACAGTCAGGAAGGAATTTCAGACATGCCATCGCACAATTAGACTCAGCTGTCATGGAAACTTGCTCTTTTTTCTCACAAGGTAGTTCTAAAATCGTTGACAGTGAGGTCTGTGGATTATCCAGCGTAACAAGATCAATGTTTCTGATATGAAATGTTGTAATTTAATATTTTGTAAATTTTCTCACTCACTCACTCACTCACTCACTCACTCACTCACTCACTCACTCACTCACTCACTCACTCACTCACTCACTCACTCACTCACTCAAAAATCCCCTCCATTATCTTGTCAGTTAACCACCTGTGCATATTGTCACATGGATGTTCTTGTGCACAAGCTAATGTTAACAAATTTACAGTTCCCTTTATTTAGAATTCCTCATTGAAATATCATCCCCGTGTATTTTTGTAAGTTTCTGTCTCTTTTATGCTGTTACTGTACTACACACTGACTGGGGGTCCCACTCAAATGACCACCTGTGGGCCCCACGGGCTCATGACATTGAAAACTATCAACATCACAGATCATCTGAGCGTAGGGAGCCTGAAGGCACCAGCAGCCCGTTGAGCCCAGTGATACCAGATAACTTTCAGTCAAGGTTTTGCAGAGATGCGGTAAGACAAAGACAATATGGGATTGCGAAAGGGGTGGGGACCTGCAAGGCAATTCATTAACACAAAGAAGCTACATTTAAAAAAAAAAAATGCTTTACTGCAATTACTTTTTTCCAGTGATAAATGACTATAACATAAAACAGATTAAGACATCCTTGTGAGTGGTCCCGGAATGCAACACGCACGTAGCAGTCACATGTAATGATGACCTGCATCATGGCAAATGATTAATTTTTTTGCTGAAGTAAAGGGCAAACCAGCATTGGTTAGTGTGTGGAGGACATGCTCATGAAAGGCTAATTATGAACATCGTTACACCTCGAAACACACTAACCTGGGTACTACAGGCTTGTTTAAAGTTTAGAGTCTTTGGGAGACTTTGGGTGTCCAATAAGCAGCTTTTAAAGTACTGCAGTCTGACAGAGACATTGTTATAAGAGCAAGTTCTCAAAATGAGGACCAGAAGTAGAATTTATGAAGGAAGGCTTTGTTGCTGCTGTGGAGCTGCCTTCAGGGTGGACATCACCAAGTGCCTCTTAGAGCTCAACCTCTAGCTCCAGCCAGTTTCTCAGCTCTTTGCTTTCACGTGAAAACACCTGAGGTGAAATTAAACCTGCGGCAAGTGCAATGGGAAAGAGGAAACACTGCATTTTCACACTCTGCAAGAACAACAGCCTGCTATGACATCTGAATATGCTGCAGAGTGTGAAAACTCCTTGAGGCATTTGGTGAGAGGTTTCAGATGTAAACTGAAGGAACTGAACATATTCAGTGTTAAATGTGGAACCAGCTGATGAGCCTGTCAACCCACATGAAATCATTGAGCTGCACAGCAATGACCTGCTACTGTGAGCAGTTCTTTTGCAAAGGCTCACTTCTGCTCAAGACCGTCACAGCCAAAGCTGGAAAACCAGCTTCACGGAGGTTAGTGTGATATATATGTTCAATAATTTAGTATGCCCCCCGCCCAATACCCATCTTTGGGGAGATAAAATGAATAATTTCAAAGTTTTGTTTTTGTAAAATAACTACATTGCAAAAATAACTACACTGCAAAATGATACTGCAGTGACAAGCCAACACATCTGCTCAGAAAAAGGTCTATTCAGTCTGGTCCTCCAACAGTCTTTAATCTGAGAGTTCTATATTTCAAAGAATTCTGGAATTCAGAGTCTACCTGCAGGTATGTTGTGGAATATTTGAGACGCGGCATATAAAAACAGAACTGACTGATCCTAAGCTGACTCTCCTGGTACTTACGGGATGTTGGAGAGATGGAGGGTAGCAGATGGTGGGAAGATGTTCTGGAAGTTCTTGGAGCCTGGTTTCTTGAAGCGATGAAGTGGGGAGTTGGCGTAGTCCTTGGTCAGGCCCTGGTCATCCAGACCATCACGAGGCAGCGCAACAGTTTGGTGTTTGGACAGAGTCACACGGATGATCTTCCCATACATCTTTTGGCCATTCAAGTGGCTCATTGCTTTGGTCGTGGGAAAAAAAAAAGAAGATCAATGGTGAAAATATCTTCTTTGTATTTTCCATTTGTATACATCCATTTAGCTGGTCACACTAGGTAATGACAGCTCTTTATGAAGTCCCACTCCTTTCACTTATCACACAGCAAACAGGAGCAGTGAAGTAGCCATGCCTTAGCAACTACAGCTGTTTTCTTACCTACTGAAAAACAGCAGAGTCTGGTAAAGAACTGTCAATCTATTTGGGAGTGGTAACAGGTTCAACTTAGGAATTTCAATTTGGTGGGGTGGAAAATATTTAACTTTCATTTGGATACAAATGATGGATACGTAAGCAATACATCACAACAGGCTGTGATACCACAGCTAAGGGGCGTTCTTCGAAAACCCCCTTAGCTGTGGTATAATGAGCGTATATCACGGACTGGAGTGATGTATTGCTTTTATAAAACAGTTACCAATAATGGCAATATGAAAGAGGAATACACAATAATTTTCATGTAATTTTAATTAAACAAATACATATTATCTAATAAAATAGCCCCGCTGTGAAAAAAATAGTCCCACCTCTTCGTGCGTTAGCTCTGCATGTCGTCTATTCCTCGCCAGCTACTTTTTGCTGTGTAATGTAACAGTTGTTGTCATAGAAACATTGTTGCTTCCCTGAAGCGGAGTGATATGCTGTGATAAGGCTTTTTAGAATAGTAGCTGTGGTATATGCTCATTATATCACAGTTAACAGCCAATCAGATTGCCGGATTTCACCTTTCCATTTATAATACAATATAGAACACCAAGCCACGATGGGATTCCATCCAGAACACACCACTGAGAAATTGACTGCCATGAAACATAAAATGGCTCATCATGCAGAATCAATGCTGTTAGCAGGCATTTCATAATTCAATTTTTTCGAAACTAGGCAAAAGATATGATGCTGTTTTTGTTTTTTTTTTAAAAGACTGCGCCAAGTGTGTGAGTCAATAAACAACCTAGAATTAGCTGCCCACGCATGTTGTTTTCCAGCCTTGTACATGCTGGTTAAAAAGCACTTACAGCTGACACTAACAGATAGTAAATAAGTCATAATGTTAAACATTTAAGCACAGCCATATTTAAAAGGTCATCATTTTAATCAGCAACTTGTCAGTTTGTCTAGCTAGCTCATCATTTTAGCTAATGTTACCCCCGTAGCCAAAGTGACACAGAATTAACAGGCTTAAATACACAATACTGTATCAGACATCTTCACCTTTAACTGACAGACATGACTTACCAGTACTTTGTCATAATTACCACTGATAGCAGTCATCAGTAAATATACTACACTTTTGAATGTAATGATTAAGTAATGAGAAGTACTCCAAAAATGTAGTTATTATCATTAAATGTGACTTACAATTTATTGGTCCAGCTTTGTAGATAAAGATCAACTTTGCGGTTGAATTGCAAGTAAAACACTAAAATAACAGTAGCACTCAACAGGTGTACAGTTTTACAGGATGGTTTATGTCATCTGCTCACCTAGCTGGGCCTGGTTGGCATCTGACATCTGAATCAGAGCGCTGTCCTTCTTATTGTAAAGAATTTTCACCCTCTGGACATCACCATACACTCCTGCATTAGAACCACAGCCAGGCAGGAGGAGAAAAGGTGAAGTGGAGAGAAAGCAGACAGTTAGAAAAACAAAAAGTTAACAATGGAGACAAGGATATTTAAGGACAAGAAACAAAGAGAAGAGAATAGCAGAGTCAAATACAAGAAATTTACAGTAGACTTTAGAATGAGAGGTGTGTAGAAGGAACAGGTAAAGAGAGAAGAGACACCCTCTAAACAGATAAGTTATCAAGCTGTGTCAGATGGCTATAAATAAAAACTGCATGCAAAAATAATGACTTAACCGTGCATTAACAGGTTACTATGTAGTGAATTTTAGGCCAAAGTAATGAACATTAACCCAAACCAATAGACAGGGGGCCAAAATGTACTACATATTACCACACAAGCTACTGTGTGCAAACCAATACAAATAAGATTGTAACAATAATAATAATAATAATAATAATAATAATAATAATAATAATGACAAATGTCTCAAAGATAGAATGGAAATAGAACAAACAGAAAGAAGGTAGGAGAGAGAGAGAGAGAGAGAGAGAGAGAGAGAGAGAGAACGAGAGAGAGAGAGAGAGAGAGAACGAGAGAGAGAGAGAGAGAGAGAGAAAGCTAACGATAACATACCGAAGAGGGTAAACAGACTTTGGGGCGTAACCATCTTTAGAGGGAGAGAAGAGCAACAAGCAGCGTGAGACAGGTAGAGAGGTAGAAGAGTCGGAGCGGAGCGGAGGTAGAGATGGACAGATCGATCCAGAACGGAGGTAGGTAGGAGGAATGGTGGTTTTTGTTTCCCCCCCGCAGAGTGATGGAGGTGGTGGGTCATGGAGGGGAGCAGGCGGCGGAAGAGAGTCATGGAGTTTTATTTATATTTTTTTTGTTGGGGGGGTTAATGTGGGAGGAGGAGGTGGAGGAAGAAGGGGTGATTTGAGGGGTTAAAAGTCCCCCATCAGCACACAGAGTGGAGGGGGAGGCAGGAAGAATGAAGGGGAGAAGGAGGGGTGGGAGTAGAGAGAGAGAGAGAGATGAGAGGGGGGAGATGGATAGGGAGGCAAATGCAAAGTGGGGTAAAAATAAAAAATTAAAAAGTGAGGGGGGGGACAAAAAATAAAATATAGGTCAGTACACTGGAATAATGCAGGTAGTTTGGTCAGAGATAATGGCTTGGATCAATGTTTTCTTTAGTCAAAATACAGCAAATAACTTGTGCCAAAATGTCTTTCACCCTGGACAAGCATGGAATAAAGGTACATTCATGTCAAAATCATAATAAAATCAGCAATATAAAGTCATAACCATGGGATAAAAACAACATGCAGCAGGTAGGAAATCTGAAGATCTACAATCTTTCAGCGAGGGAGAATGGTACTACATAAGTGTGAGAAGCTGAGGGGGAAAAATTAGTTAGAGACCATGCAGTTCACTTTTGGTTAAGCAGAACAGTTTGGCATGCAAGAGTTGATGTGAAGGCCACTTAAGTAAAATGTGGTGTTCACACAAGTCAAAGAGGCTAAAGAAAGCTTAAGCACAGTATCTTAACATCAGGGGTTCAGGTTTGAATGGTTGAGATACTGTCAAAGGTTCCGGTATGTATGACACATTCATTCACAGCCAGAGAGAACGGACTGATGAGGAAAGAGACAAAGACATTAGGTGAGACAAATTAGATGCTATTTAAGTCACAGTTTAAGGAGAAAGAAGAGGGAGAACAGATAGCGAGCAAGCGTCTCAAAGAGGCAGGTATTTGTTCCCAGAAGTGAAACACAGGTTAGGAGACCACAGAATGATTTCATATGAGCTTTCATATGAGCTGAGGAGAGGTGAGGAGAGCTTAGAGAAAAACAGAAGAGAGACAGTTAGCCGAGTTAGATCAGTTTGACAAGAGAGGGAAGGGCAGAACACTGGAGAAGGAAAGAAGGGAGGGGTTTTGGTCTGGTGACAGAAACAGCAAATCCCCTCTCTCTTACAGGGACATAATGGGTCTTGACCAAAAGGGGCAAAATAAAAACAACAGCAAGGCTCTGGGCATGTAAAAGACACTAGAAAATACAACAAAGAAAAAGGTTAGACAAAAAATTTTTTGCTTCATATAAAAACCAGGTGGAAAAACAAGAAGTCCAGTCCATCTCTTCTAAAAAGGTTTGGATTCCCAAGGTGGAACATCAATTGTGCCCTGGGCCACTTCAGTGATTATCAGAACACCATAAATGAAATTTCACACAACCTCACAGCTACTCTGTTTTATGAATACCTCAAAAATAACAGATTTTCTATGGATATGGACGAGTTTCCATGGCTCAGAGTGCATCAGCCTGACAAAAGACAGATATTTTGGGAAAACGGTAAGCTCTAGCAAATCTATGGGTGCACAAAACCACCCTCTCATTCTTACAGGATCTCACAGAAAAGTTGTTGCTCTCTGCTTTCTAATACTTGCATAAAAACTAATTAATTATCAAAGATCACAGAACTCTTTGTTAAAGACAAATGAAGTGGCTTCAAGTTGAGTTCTCAGGTCAGATATGTACCAAAAATTCCATCATGGACATTCTTAATGTAAGCTTCCCTCTATGACATACACAAGACAATAAAAATGGAAATTGTAGCACATGAAGGACAACTGGCCACAACCAGCAAAAAAAACAAAAAACAAAAACAGAGGGTTGAAGGTTGAGGGTAGGAGTGGTATACTTTGAGCCTTACATGATCCATCTAACTGGTGTGTGTGTGTGTGTGTGTGTGTGTGTGTGTTTGTAGATGTGTTACTGACCTCTTCGTTGAGGTTGCTGACCAGCAGGACCCCACTGGACCCCGTCTGTCCAGCTAGAGCCACTCTCCCTGCAGCAGCAGCAGCCGCTGCTGCTGCACTCAGAGGATTCAGGGCTCCTGATAAGAAGTAGACAAGAGAATCATGGAATGGAGAGCAGCAATTCCACTACACCGCAGCATTACAACATTGAGCGCGGTGCAACTTTTAAAAAGACTGAAAGTCTCAATTTATGTATAAAAAATAACAACCGCAAGGTAAAAGGAAGAGAAATAAAAATGTGATCTACCTGGGATCTTACCGAGGAGGGAGCTGGAGTCTTTGCTGAAGGCAGCGGCCACTGTGGGGTCAAGGCTGGGTTGGCCGTCACCAGCAGGCAGCTCAGGCCGCGTGTAGTCACGACTCTTATCGTTGTTGTACTTGACGTTTAGGTTGACCAGCTTGGAGAAGTCGATCCGCAGCGTGCAACATGAATTGTAGATGTTTTGGCCATCCAGCGCCTGGCAAAGTAAAAGAAAACAAAAGAAAACAAAAAAAAATCAATAGTAATAAATATGCTTAACATGAGCACGATGAACTCGGTGCAGTTCCAGGTAAAGAATCTCTTACTAGTTTGGCCTGCTGTGCATTGACAGGATCACTGAACTGCAGAAGGGCCTGGAACTGATTGTTCTTGGTGAATGTGATTATCTTCATAACTGTGCCGAACTTGGAGAAAATCTGTCACCAAAACAAAGAAAGTACAAAGTTTAGAAATACAGAAAGAAAATCCCAACTATATAAACAAACACACAGTATATATTTGTTACTGTGTGGGGTCACAACAACTGTTGCCTGCCTGTTGCAATACATCCAGCGTTACAGGGTAGAACATGTTGTCGATGATGATCCGCAGCACAGGACTGGAAGCTGCAGCGAGAGCCTCCTGTACGTCAGAGCTTGGTGACCCACCAGACTGGACTGCCGACACCGCCTGAAGCACTGCCTGTGTCCGCTATGGCCAAATACATGCTGTTAGTCACCATCTTTCAACAATGGAGCTCAACAGACAAGATGGTGACCCATTTTACTACCTATTCATGCAAAGGAAACAGTAAAAGCATTGACATATTCATCCACTTGCCAAGTACTAAAACAGGTAACATTTATGGTTTTTGGTAGTTAAACATTGAAAACAACACCATCGTTTCAAAGTCTTACACCTCAAATTACTTTAGAATAGAGTTGGGCGGTATCCAAATTTTGATACTGTCAAACCTTCCCCACATTTTCTCGGGGTATACGGTATTACCGTGACTAATTAAAAATCACTTTGCAGGGCAGCATGCCATGCGCGCAGTTCAGACGGTCAATGCTCACGCTAAGAAGCACCAATCCTAACCTGTAGGATACCAGAATGATGGGGAGAAACTCAGCTAAAAGCCTCTACCAAGCATTGCCACCCAAACGAAACATAATTCATACCCCAATTCATACCCCAAGAAATTACATGAAAACAGCGCACGTCAAATGTACTGCATCTGCTGATTTCACCCCTTCACACAAACCACAAAAGCCAGTATCATATGAAAGCAGAGAGTCTGATGATCACGAAAATGTCTGCCTACTCACTGTGCGACGAAAACTTGGCGAGCTAGCAGCCAAAGAGTAGCAGAAAAAATCTTTGCTAAATCATAAAGTATGTCTTACCTTTGCTGTTTTGTGGTCAAAAGTTATATTCTAGCTCGAAAAAAGGTTGTTAATGTCTCCTCCTATGACTCTGTGCTAGTTTGAGATCAATCACGAAGGTACTGGTTGTTTACACAAAGAGGAGGAGGTTTCTAGAATGGAGGGAGCGCTCTTCATGCAATAACCTATCTCTGGGGTTACTTCCTTCTGGATCGTCATTGGTGTTTCTATGGTGAATTTGGGTGGGCCGCTGAGCTATTGACCGGCGCAACCATGCAGTTAGTTTCAGCGCTGCGTCTCATGAATGAGCAGAGCGCTCACAGAGGACTCTGCTCAGCAGCCCGAAGTGTTATTTTACTGCTTTATTTGCATTGTTTCCTTTTATGAGAGCTAAGAACAACAGCAAGCAGAAAAAAGGCTGAAAAAGTGTTTTCAACAGAGGAGTTTCTCCGTATGTTTGGACGAGATAACGGTACTCTGCCCAGATGCGCCTAAATGAGCGCCTGGACATACCTGTGTTAAAACACCTGTAAAACTGCTCAGGTTCATTTTTTTTTAGCATGTACCTTTTTCTCGAGTAAAAATTCAACCAGATACATTGAATGGAGTGGACTTCATTTTTGTTATGACGATGCTACAATTATGTTAGGCCCCTATAGACCTATATGTGCAGCATTTTTTTTTTTTTTAATGACGGTAATGAAACTGATACCATTGCTATTTTTAGATACCGTGGGATACCTTATTACCGGATTACCGCCCAACCCTACTTGAGAATATGAAAGTATTATGACAGCCACACAAAATGCACTAGTTCTCAACCAAGTACTAATGAGGCATGATAGCAATACTGGTTTTGGTGCAAATGAAAGTGTACTCTTTAATGAAATGAACTGTTGTAGTCAATGAAAACCTGCATACTTTTAGCAGAATTTTCCGAAGAAGGTGGTCTGTTGGTGAGACTCTAC
Organism: Chaetodon trifasciatus; assembly: GCA_037975065.1. Lineage (NCBI taxonomy): Eukaryota > Metazoa > Chordata > Actinopteri > Chaetodontiformes > Chaetodontidae > Chaetodon > Chaetodon trifasciatus. Next base: position 2,210,805 of record JBBMOE010000043.1, on the reverse strand, counting down.
TAACCTGATTGCCAGCATCAGTTTTGAGTTCTTTGTGATTGGAGTACTGAATAAAGACGGGGACATTGCGGACATGAGGAGTTACAGTAGTGTAGTAGTTAACCATGGTGATGGCTGCCTCTTCCGTTCCCATCTCCAAGAACGCCTGGGCAAAAAAAGAAAATAAAGCTCTGATAAACACCTTACTGTCATTCAAGTAATTACCTAATTGTTTCCATTAAATTTGGAAAAGCGTTCTTATTTTCATTGAATTATGTTTAGTTATTTTACATATCCTACAAGTAACAGATGAATTAACAGGCCCGACTACATAACATCTATCCAGAAGTCAGTGCTGCAAAATGTTCACCCAAGTGAATTGGAATTTATCACTGTGGGAACAACAAAAAGTTTATCAGACTAGCACAGATGAAATTGTCTGAATGTTGAGATGAGGCAGCTGCCGATTGACCAAAACAAGCTGACACACTGACATCAGTACTGTGAGGACAACAAAGCAACTGTACTTGACAGGACATTAGGAATGCCAAGTACCTCCTTCAGCCCTCCTCGGTAGGCAGACTACAGGCCTTTGTATGGACATGTGGGCATGTTTCAGATGCATTTCAAGATAGCTTGAGTGCCCAAGTCCAAAGTCCCAGTGCGACACTTGATCTTCAGCAAGTCAAGAAAATGGAACAAGATTTGATCACTGTTCTTCAGAGATCAATCTGTGGTGTGTAAAATTGAAGCCTAACCTTTCTTTTTGGGTTTCTTACAAAAACATCCATTCCCTCCACTTACCTGGTTCTTTCCCTTCAGTGTGAGGATATTGGTGACTTTGCCAAAAGGCAAGCCAAGGGCGATCACTTCAGTCTCAGAGGCCTCGTTGGGCAGTTTCCTGATGTGAAGAACACGAGACGGTGGGGCCTCCTCCACTCTCAGCTTTTTACTGTCACTGCCATTGGAAGCCCCATCTAGAATGTTACCACAAAAACTGATCAACTAATTAATGCAATGACAGGACCCACAATTTAAAGGATAAAGCTGGTGATATTTTGTGGTTTATGTGTGATGGCTTTTATGTTGTAATTAAGACCCCATCAATTCAAATGTAGACTATTAAATGACACTTAAGGCTTAATATTTCTACAAATCCCTGACATTTTAGGATTTAAGACGGAGGCCAGGGTTACATACTGGTTGCAATATATTCTGTTGGCCAAATAATGGCTTGTGTGAAATGATACACTATCACGTATTAGTAAGAAGTGGGAACTTTTATCATGAAGGCACAAGAAGTGATGTTTGTTGTTGCTCATGGTGTTCCTTGTGAACATGGTGGTTAACAATAAAGCAGGTGTTGAAAAATCCCATTAGATTTAAACGAAGGGGGATCATATGACATTTGGAAGAATGAAGTCGCAATTTAGATCACAGTTATGGTCCAAATCGCAATTGCAATTAGCGCTGTTCAAAAGAGCACGAGCCTCAGCGATGGAAATAACAGTAGATGATTTGAATATAGAGACTGGTATGAACGCTGTACCTACAAACCTTGACAATCGTTTTCTCAAGGAAGAAAAAGATTCAAACTTCAACCGGACTATGACATACCTACGTGAATCCATTGCGGACTTTATAACCAATTGAGTACAACTGGGACTTCTGATGCAGTGTTTTCAAACTGCTGAATATTGCATGCCTGGACATGAAAGATCAACAGTTAACTCTTACAGCATGCACAGATCTGACTTTCACGTCAATTAAGTCAGCACTGAAAAGGCTATTTTGAGGAAAAGTGTCAGCTTCTGCATGGGAATTAAAAAAGCACACAAAGGAATGCCTTGGCCCCAGAAGGATCAACAGAAGACACCATTGTCCCGCACAAACCAACTGGACAAGTACGGTCACAGATCAAAGTTTTCTGTCTGTCAGTCCACATTTCACTGGGCCAAGGACTGTCCACATGAAGGTGAGCAGGTCAAGCTGACTGAAGAGAGTTTTGGTTCAGCAGTTATTAACACTGCATGCTCATAGACAGGATTAAATAGGCACATCACTGGACTAAGCAAGAGTGCGTTGTATGACTTGAAGAAAACTAAAACACACAGTTATCGATTCTTTAGGTTCGGAGATGTCTTAAGCGGTCCGTCACACTGAAAAGTTGAAAAATCCTGTAAAAACGTCATTGCATTTCCTGGAAACGTTCCACTGCTTGGAACTGCTGCCTGTAAAACTTGACTTAACAAGCTCTGGTCATTACTGTGTGAACATTATGGATAATAAAAAAAGAACATTCAATAGGGTGACCAGGTCTTGGCAACTACAGATGATGGCACTTCAAATGGAAAAGAGAAGGAGTATGAAGAAAGCCAGTGTGAGGATGAAATACTGACAATCTCAGAAAAAATTAGCACAGCAACAAAACAGAAAATCTTGTTAAAGCTTCATAAACAATTTGGTCAAGTTTCCACTGAAAAACTACAGAGACTTCTAAAGAGTTTGGGGAATAAAGATATAGAATGTGGCAAAGATACAGTAAAAACTACACAATGTAGATTTAACCAATAAACCCTCAGCTGTAGAGGGCACAACAAAAAGTGAATGGGTGGTAAAACACATCAACACATCAGAAAGCAATGCTGAAACAACCACGTCACACATGAAAAATTTGAAGTGGATTGGCCATTAGAGCGGAAACAACCGGGAGTTATCATTCATGTCTCAAGGATCATGCATAAGGGTACATTATCTAAGATTGGGAAAAGTGAATACAGAAAATATGTCTGTCATGCACGCAAAGCCACAGGAAAATACGAAAACTGATGAAACTTGCATGTTGACCCCACTAATGTTGCAGGCGCTACAGAGTGAGCTGACATGTCAAACACAGAGAACCTACAGGTAGAAACAAATGTTACAGACACCAGTAAACACCAACTGGTTGAGGCAGTGAAGTACACAAAGTCTGTAACTGAGAAAAGACTCGTCGTCTGCAAATAAGCAGCATCAAAGAACTTATCCAAACCCAAAACATGACTTGTGTCATTGTTCTGTTGTGTTATAGCCAATGTGTTTGGTCTACAAAAAGGAGGTCACAAGGCTCTGGTTGACTACAGGTAATAAATGTCATTTATTTTATTTTGCAAGAAAGCAAGTTAAGTAACAGGAACTAATATTTTTGTACTGGTTGCAATGCATCCTGCTGGCTGTGTGAGATTACACATCATTACCCATTAGCAGAAAGTGGGGACTTTTACTGTGAAGTAACTGGAAGTCATGTTCGTTGTGCGTGGAGTTCGTTGTGAACGCGGCGGTTGCCAATAAAGCAGCTGTCACAGAACTTTAAATGATTGTTTTCTTGTGGAGTAACAATGGGGACACAGCAAGTATGAGCCAGCATGTTGGTCAACTGGTGAGCTTATGTTTTTGTGTTTTATCTTTTGACTGTGTCCAAAAACATCTGCAGTGTGTCGGATAATGTTAGCCAGAATTTGCCTGCCAAGCTATAAGATGATTCATGTCAAATACTGACAGGAGATGACTGGGGGGAGGTAGACAAAGAAAGTTATGACAGACGTTACTCAAAACAGTTTGTCAGATAGCTGCTGATGAGGTTTATGTGTCTGATGAGCAGAGTTGCTGCTGCAGGCAAGCAGCGGAGGGCTGGTGGAGACAGAAGTGGGTACTTCTTAGATATGCACATACTACATGATGGTAAAGATGTAGTGTGACATCTAAGCCAATGCATGACATGGCAGTGTTTCCTATACATTCATTTAGGAGTGGCAGGCTGCCATTTCTAAATCCTAGCCACCGCTCCTTCAAATTTCTTTTTTTTTATTGTCGCAAATACACCACCGCCGCAGGTCTCCACCTTCACAGCAGAGTCTGACGTTAATTACTCGCGAGAGCGCGGCCTTGAAAGTGACATCACGTCAAGCACCCAGGCACCAGGTCAGAGAGTCAGAGGAGTGTTGTCTTGGAAAATAGGGCAGCGACTTACCGGAGAAAAGGTAGACTTATTAGCTTAAGATAACTCATAATAGATTTTACAAGTTAAATAGACATTCGCAAAATATTGATGGCCAGCTAACATTACGTAACATATCGGTAGCTTAAGTTAATTCAGCCCGGTGCCAACTCAGTGTCGCTAACGTGAGTAAACTAATTGATAGCATTAAGCTAATATCTACACGCCATGATGTAACTGCTGACTGCATTTTCAGATGAGCTTGTTCAAATATTTCTTTAAGAAGAGAAAGACAGCTGATGAAGATGACGGTAGTCAGTAGTGACGTTTCGGTCGCAAATGAAATGGCTCTTAGAGCCGCTCTTTGAAGTGAAGGATCGGAGCCGGCTCCTGCCTGGGACTGGAGTGGGAGCCGCTTTGGGGTTTTTTTTTTGTCTTTTTCTCGACTTTTTTTCGCATGTGCATGCGTGCGCACTCACACACACTCACACTCACACACACACACACACACACACACACACACACACATTCAGCCTTTAAAAAGCAATTTTCAACTAGCCATTCAATAAATAGGTTGTAAAAGTAAAATCTGCTGTCAAGATTTCTTTACGCCGCCACGGCTCCCTAAAGAGCCTGCCCCCGCAGCTGAAAAAATCCTACAGGAAACACTGCATGGGGCAATGTTTTCATGGAAAAATCTCTAAATATGTCATTTTGATGAAACACAGGTGAGTTAGTAGGGGTTTGGTCGATGCCCAGTGCGAGACTTTAAGTAAACAAATGCAGTACCCTTTTCCCCCGTTGCAACTTAAATTATTCATGTAGATTATAATAGATTAAGTTAAAAACATACCTAATAGCTACATATGTTTAATATATCAAATGTATTTTTGGCTGTTACTTATATTGAAGTAACTGACATTTGTAATGAATTGTATCAGCTGCAGACTTATTTATTTAGATATCGATTACTTTGACTTAGATGATCAATTCAACAGTTTATAATAAAGTTGAATTTTCTGCAAGGGGATGGAGGGGTTGATATCTACCCATTAATCAGCTTTTTCTGCCACAAACTATGATTATATTGGCCTTCAAAAATCCATTACTGGTTAGCCTCCACTATTTAAGCTTGCTTGGATGTTTTGGGGGATTCTTTCCTATGTGAATGCATAATTGCATACGCAGACCACTCACACAGGTAGGACTGACTGTGGCAGCTTACGTGCACAGTGACGTTATTTATGTACCTTCTATGAAAACTGTTGTTTCAGTTAGGATGAGGAGTTTTATTCCTTCAATTCTCAGACATTTCTTTTACTGTACAAAAATGTGCCCCACAACTCAAAAGGCTGCTAATTACAGCTTAAATAGCTGGCCCAGGATACCCATCTCTTGTTCAATAACATAATTCGAATCGATTTCGAACCAATCTGACAGTTCAGGTCACACTTGTTTCCATGGCATCTAATTCAAAGCAATTTGTCTGAGCACTTAAACACTGACGTGAAACTGTATGTATGGAACATGCAGAGGCCATGATGGAATGCATGGTCACTGTGTGCTAATGACAGAGTACATGGCAATTTTTAAAGCATTTACATGGTTACCAAGTTACATTTTGCACTGCTCAAATATATTCATCTCAAGAATGCTTTCTTTAGAGTAATGATAAGTCAATGAATAATCATGATATAAACATTGACAGTATATTGAGAATACACGCAGCAGTCTTTAGCAGTCAAACTACACAAAACGATCAATAGTTCTGTTTTATATCACAACACCTGGTCTCGTAATGTTCAGTGTTACAGGTTTATCTGCTACAAATCCTTCTTTGTTTTTGGAAAGCTCCAAGAAGGACTGCGAAAACCCACATTTAAAAAGCAGTTCATCCACCTCTGCAAGGCTGGTTATTCAGGATCACCAATGGCTGATAGTGAAGCTACCGATCTAAACACAGTCTGAGAATCTTTATCTCACTTTATTAGACAGGTCCCTGAGGTGACATTAGCTTGGATGGGGGTGTTGTGTAGCGATGGTAGACTGGTACTTTGATTAAAGATCTCACAAAACCCTGGTGTACGCCTTTAACATTGTTCTTATGTTGTTGGCAGAGCATTTAATAGCCTAACTTCGTCCATCTCCTCTTTGTGGCAGACTGAACAGTTCTTTCAGTCATCCATAATTCTACAATTTCCACTGAGATGCTTCTGATATCATCTCAACAGTGAAGAGGCATTAAAATGCAGTGGTATCCACTATGTCTGTTCCAATCACATGCTGTGGTGTGTGGGTGCCCACCTACTGAGGAGCGTGATGTTATTCTGACACTAAATAGCTCCCATGAGAGAACGGTTCAACTCACGCAGCCTGTTTCACTCTTCAAACACCTATTAATCCTTCTTTTTGATGCCGTCTGTCACTACTGATCAAATGGCTTCATGCAAATTCCGTCTAGCCCATCCCTATTCAGGGGTGGTCGGAACGAACTCACCACTGATACTGCTCATGCCAGAGTTGGGACTGTTGTACATACTCAGCTCGTCTGATCCTCTCTGTGGAAAAAGGGACAGACAAGACGGTCAGGCGTAGTTGTGAAATAATACAGAAAACTACTACCATTTTCCAGACAGGCCCTCAAAGACGACAATAAAACAGGGGTCTCTAAAGACAGTTTAAAGTAAGGAAAGGAGGGTAGAGGAGTAGGTGGAAAGGGACATAAAACAGCAGAAGAGTGGTCTGGCTCCTTTTCTGGTGTGGGTTTAATCTTGCTGAATTTAAGATGTCAAGATGTGTCATTTCTTCCTGAGCTATACTAGGTCCCAGAGGGCTTGCTGGGGCTGATGGGCACCCTGTGCTCTTAAACCTGACTGATGGGATGAAGAGGAACCTGGCTAGGGACCTATTACACACACAACTTTATAATAGCTTCATACACCCCTCCTTGTTTCTGTCTGACTGAATTTGAACCAATTGTTCTTTTGTCACTAACATTCTTTATGGTTACGATAAACTAGATGTTGCAGGCCCTGCCACAGCAACATGACACAAATAAATTGAATGGGTAATAAAGTTGTCTGACTTGGGCCAAAGTGTGAGCACACAGTGCACAAGCTACAAGAAGGATTTCTCTCCCAACAGCTGGAAACCCTCTTTCTTCTGTCTATGACACTGAAATATGGATGAAATAAACAGGATGGCAAAGACCCACCATATCAGAGGAATCAGCATTTTATGACTGTTCCGTTTCCCTTCGAGATAGGACTTTAACTTTGTTTTGTACAGACAAAAATGCAGTGAGCACTCAACAAATCAAGTTAGGTAGCCAGAACAACAATGCGCTTACACAAGGAAACGGGTTTGTTTGGTGATCAGTGGGGATACAAGCCCGACACATTTCTTTAAAGCCATTCTCATGCTATGAAAGTGCACAACAAATAATTTAAAGAAATCTGATTGTTCAGGCATAACAGTTCAGTGCAATGTTGAAAAAAAGATTTTAAAATGAAACGGCAACTAATCTTTATGGCTTTTTAATATTCATTTTATGGATGTTTACTGTGTTATAAAAGGTTTAGAATACGGCATAATCCTCATGATAAGACAGCTCTACATGGTAGACTTTTATTTTTCTTCAGTAGAATCATGTAAATCATCAGACTTTCTTTCTGACTGCGCAGTGTAAAGGAAGTTTAATATCTTTGAGTTTTGAAGTGTTAATCGGACAAAACATTTAATTTGAAGACAGCGCTCTAGGCTCTGGGAACCTGTCGTAGGTGTTTCTCACTATTTTCTGACATTGTAAAGTGCAAATCATTATCCGATTAAATCGAGAAAACTAACTTATGAGAACACTTGCCGCCATATGTTGAATGCAACTGGTTACGGGTAATGTGTTTTCCTGTCTGTCCTCATGATGACACTGTTGTCTCACTGTTAGTAAGAATAAATACCGACCTGATGAAAAAGTTTGTTTATATTAGTTTACTGTCACGCTAACGGGATGGTGCAGCACCTAAGTGTCACGATTAGTGCAGAGTAGCAGTGTCTTTGATGCTGGAGGGCTTTGGTGATAGGAGTACTGAAAATAATGACATAACTGATGCTACTGATAATGGGGTAAAAAAGTAGAATTGAAGCATGATAATGACGGATCGAGCTGGGACTGGGACACCAGTCAAAGCACTGTCCATGTGGTGGTACCAAGAGAAGCTAGGGCTGAGGGGTGAAGGAACATCATGGTTACATTTACTGCCTCACCCTTGTAGCTATAAACATGCAAGCAGTTTGACTGGCTGTATTTCTATTCTTCTATTTCTATCTCAAAAGCAATGCACCTTTTTGAAGGACCTTGGCCTTCTGCAGTTATGGCCACAGCTGGAGAAAAAGAAAGTGGTGCCACAACTTCCAAAAGCTGCTGAACGCACTAAAAGTCTTTGGTTTGTCCAGAAACATAACTGGTTCAGCCGACAATCTCCCATAAAAATGCTTAGAGATGCCACATCCATCAATCACAATCTGTCTAAACTGCAAAACAGTGGATCGGTGAAGCGCATACAACCATGTTGCAATGACCAGTGACAGATTTGTGATTACTGTGCTGACTACTTTGGATTTGGTGCGTGCCAGTCTGTGAGAAGTTAAAGTATGATACGGTAATAGCAACATGGAATATAAAAGATTACCATGAATTAATGAATTATCGAGGTGATGGTGGTGGGGGGAATCTGAAATCTATGATTGATTGTAATAAATGGCTTAATCTGTGTTATATGAGTGACCAATCACTTAAGACCCAAAGTATGTAGGAATGCTTGGGGAAAAAACCCAATGCAGTCAGAGTTAATGCAAGAAATTTCTACTTTCCTATGTCATTTCTCTAATTTCAAGCACTTTGTTTTGTTCAACCACAGCGGTATGCAAGCAATAACAATGTGCATGTTGTTTCATAATGCAACAAAAAGCCCACCTACAGTGTCCAAGGCGGGCTCATGTGATTTGTGTAGTGAACACGAGGCAAAAACCAAAGCAGAACTCACCTTCACTCCAACTGCAACATCGCTGATGCTGAAAGAGAACAAATTTTATTTGGTCAAAATGCAAACTAAATAAAAATACATGAAAAAGAAAATATACTGCCAGAGGAGCATCAGATGTGGGTTAGAACACAGTAACTTCTACATACATACACACACACACACACACACACACACACACACACACACACACAGGTATAGACACTTGTATATGGGTGTGTTGGGTTTTGATGCATCACATATCTAATAAATGGCAAAGTTAATTAACGAATGTCAGTTACCTAAGTCCACCTACAAGCTCAAGAAAACTATGATTAACTCTGAGAACCAAAGTTGTTGGTTGTAAATGGTTCACAAATTGAATATTAATACATTTCCAGTGATTCATTCTGAATAGAAAATGACTACTGATACCTGTTAATATACACTCCCCCCTTCTACGTGCAGCATACTGTTATGATATGTATTGTATCTCAGTTATATCTGTATAACATCTATTCTTAACCATATCTGGTATCATGGTGTTATGCTGTTCCAGCTACCCGTTTCCAAAGGGGTTCATTTATGATTCATCATTTTAATGTTCAGGTCATCTTTCATTCAATGCATCGTCAACCTGCGGTCTTTGAATGACACACCCTTGTACACTTAATGTTTCATTCGGTGTTTAACACTTAATAGCTAACTCAATATAACATGACTGATGGAGTAATATCAATGGTAGTTGCAATTTAACATCGTACAACTTCGTTAAGTAATAGAGGGGTTTGTTAAAGCCATGCTGGTACACAGTGATTTAACACGAGTATCCATCTCATATTCATCAGCAGGTCCAGTGACATTCGATTTACTGGTACCGCTCGGTCAACCAAAACCCTTGCTAGCTCGCTACAACACAAAGGATCAACGTTACTGTAGTTTAGTTAGCATAACGGTTTGCTAAACTTCACTAGCCGCTTCGTTAGCACCCTATCGCAAAATGCTATTATAGAATAGAACATAATGGAGCATTATTTTCACGGGTCCCTTGGACGCCGACATCCACGCCAAAGCATTTTATCAAAGACAGGTAACAATGCAGCTCATGTGATAAACAGCAGGCGTTAGCTAAGTTATACTACCATGCTAACATCAGGCACTTCCTTAATGGAAGAGAGCGCGTGGCTATGGAAACCCGTTAACACAAGCATACGATCTGTGCTTCTGCATAAAATGACGCATTCACATACTCCTTACTCTATAATGCCTCAATATATTTCAAATGAGATGTAGTTAGCATCGCTGATCAAATATTACCCGTCCATTTCTGTAGAAAATTCTCAGTGCCTCCGCTTTCGGGTCCTGTTGTCGCTCCAGTTCACACCGACACTGTGCACGTACATATACACACGACAGCAAAATGGAGGCAATGTGAAGTTGCAAGACGATGCAATGGCGGAAATGGCCGGAAAGTTCCGAAGCAAGTGAGCGCGTAACTGTAATTGTGGTTTATTGAGAAAAAATTTAGTCAACGGAACTGGGCACGTTTGCGTTGTGTTGGTTAGTACTGAAGATGTACGCTATACGTGTATGCTGTTCCTCTTTGAAACTGACCCTTTATGTTTACAGAGACCAAAGTGTAACCTTCAATAAAATGTCCCTCTCTGGCTCCAAATGAAAGAAATAAGTTCAGTTTACAGAGCTAGAAGACTCTATCCGTCAAAACAAGTGTAGGTCTATACAAGGACGAGATCCATTAACGTGGTATTCAGGGGAAAGAAAAAATATGCCTACAACATATTTTAAGAGAATGTAGGCCCTAGTCACTGTTAATGTTACTAACACCTGTGCTTTTTCTACCAAGACAGGCCAAAGTGGGCCTATGACATATAAATGTGCTGAAAACATCATTTCACCTTTAATCAATAGGCAACATCCACATTTTAATCTATAGGACATACTGTTACTGCATTGTATGGTTGTGACTGTTAAGAGAACAAGTGGTTGCTGTTGGGGAAAAACATAACTAAGTCAATGCAAAAACTAGTCCACAAGGACAAATATCATCTGAGTTAATACAGATAATGTGTCCGTAAAGAGTTGCCTATTTATCCATCCAAAAGCCACAAAGCCTTTGGAGTCCTGTTTGTGTCTAGCTGATGAATGTGAGTCTAATATTCACTCTCCTTTGCAGTAGCTCTGTTTTGGTCTTCCCCAACACGGGACAAAACTAGAATAACCACCTTGTTATTGTACTAACCAGTCAAACTGCGTGTGTCCATCCAGACTCACGTAATATATGTTGTGAAGACTTTGAAGCAATTTAATAAATGCATTAAGTGTATTTTTTGGTGGAATGGAAGCTGTCACTATTTTGACATGTATGATTCCAGTAAGTAATTTCCAGTGAGAAACATGCTGTCTTCACTTAGAAACAATTTTTACAGAGGACTGAAAGCGAGCTTGGTGTTCAGTTCTGTTCACGAGACTCTCCTAGACATTTAGAACTTCCTGAAAATGTCTGATTGACATTCTAAAAAAACATTTCTAGGATATCAAGGGAGCCATACACAATAACACCCAGGGACGGTTAATTTGGTCTGTTCATACAAAGTCTTTTCTCTTTTTTTTTTTTTTTTTGCTGGGCAGTGAGGGCCTCCCTCTGCGTGTAAGGGGGAAGGAGAGGAGAAAAAAAAAAAAAAAACGGGGCAGTTTTTGCATAATGATTAATCTTGACAGACATACGTCATGCTCCTGGGCTCCTGACAACGTCACACCCTAGGTGAAATTAACGCCTAACTGCTTATCTTAAAGGACCTGGGATTTAATTAAAAATGACATTTCCCCAAAGACTTGCTCCTGTGAGGCTGCCATGTTGGAATTAGCTGATGAGGGGCCCTCTGAGCTAAAGGGAAATAAGCAAACTGTCAAACGCTCAGCAAACCACTGCCATTTATTAGTCCTGCTCGCTGCTCAGGAAATAACAGTGGACTGACATCCTGCATGGCGCCTGCTGCACCACGGATACAAGTCATATTGTTATTAACGGGGGGGGGGGGGGGTCAAAAAAACAGGCCTGTCAAATGTGATATGGAGACAAACAATGTGGTTGGGAACAGGTTGCTGAAATGAGCTCTTAAGTTACCACAGTCATATTTTGCCACTGACAAAGGCATACTTAATGACTTGAAATTTCTCTATTTTGTAATGAGTGCTACTCAAATAATGAGTCCTCAACAGAATTAAACAAAATGGGGAAGAAAAATGTAATGCTATTGAACTGAGTACACATGGGAGTCTGCATCCAGGGCCCATATTTATCAGGCATCTCAGAATTGCTCCTCACGTAGGACCAAGAGTTGTCGATAAAGTTTCAACACTGACTTTCAGTAAGGAGAGAGGTGACCGTGAGTGACACATCACTGGTTTACACTCACAGCTGCAGAGAAGAAGTTATGATGGTGAGTGGTAAATTGCGTTATTTGATGTCTTTCTGTACATGTGGTTTGGAATATTAGATAATGGCCAAATTCAAATTGCAGAAAATAGTAACATTTATATATGTAGGCTTTAAGTATATGGCCAAATAACATCTACAGCTCAGCTGTCCAGATTAGATATGCAAAACTATGGTGACAAACAGATAAATGTTTCATTTTGATATTTACCAGGAGGTCATTTGCAATGGTCTGTAGGGAACATGCAAGAGTCCTATTTGTGCATAGGCAACAAACCTTCACTTTGGTTAAGGTTAGGGGACAGTCACCACCACCTTTCCCACACCTTCACCAAGTGCTATGGATGCCTAAACATAACCATGACAAAAACATAATCATGCTGTAGTTACTAAGAGCAGAGGTTGTAGGGAAACAAATCAAATATATTGTGATTGAATATTTTGCAGATACATTTTGTATGAACATTTTGAGACTTGGCAGGTATTGTATGTTGATCAGAAATGTTCCACAATGGGGCTTCCTGATAGCTCACCTGGCAGAGAGCGTTCCCTGTGTATTAAGGCTGTGACTTTACAGTGGGCTGCATTTGGCTCTATCCTGGAGCCCTTTGCTGCATGTCATCTCCATTTCCTGTTGAGTGAATACTTGTAAGCAGTGGAGGTTTGATTTACTACTGCATAAATTGTTGGTTGTGGCAACATCACTATTGTAAGGCTGCATTTTTGAAGATCTCTTAAAGTTACAAGATTACAAGGTTTTTGCGTCCTGCAGAGGGCCCATGAAAAATATCTTATAATAACAAGCTCATTGTCTTCTTCTGCTACTTTAAGGTCCTAGTCCTTAAAGTTGGACCAAACATTCATCACTCTGATTCTCTGATTTCCTACTCTTGGGAGTCATGTTATATTAAGACTTAGAACCATATAGGCAATATGTAGGCCTAAACTATTGAATTCTATTGCATCATCAGGTTTTACAGTCTAAAAATTGGGTGAAATATATGTGTACAGACATTTAGTGTGTGGCTGTGCCTATACCTCACACCAAACAAGCAGCTTTCATCTCCCATTGACAGGGCTGTCACACCAAAAGCATCAGTAGGATGAGGATTGTGACAGGCTCAGGCAGAGGTGATGTCATCACAGTGCGACCTGCGAGGATGAGGACACTCATGTGGGTTGGGCTGTTTGTGCCGGTGCAGGGGCCAAGGAACTGGATGTGTTGCTGGAGGTGTGAGGTGTGTGTCACCTCCAGTGTCTCCCTCACCTTTAATAAGCCACATTAGTTTTGAGTCAGAGTTGAAATACACGCTGATACTTCCACAGACACAGAAACACACTCACAGAGAAACAGATGGAAAGTAAGCTGCAGTGGAGCTTCCTGAGTAAGCCGTCATTGCTGATGCACAGTCGATATTCAGGTTGGTAATTTAGCCATGCACGTTTGAAATTGAAACATTTAAACAGAGAACACTAATGTCATCAAATGTCATTTGTGTCATGGCAACCGGCAGGGAGATAAAATGTCATCTTGTCTGAGAATGAATATTTCTGCAGGGTCGGAGAACCCATTTATTAAAATCACGGCCTCTGTGCTAAAGAGACAGTATTCCCTGTCATGTTTCACAGTGACCCTCAAGCTTGACATTTTGATTTCTCTCATTTTGTCCTTTCCAGTTTTCTCTGAGTGACAGCACGCATGCCTCTAAGTGTGTGTGCGTGTGTTTAAGTGTGCCATGTACTAAAAGCCGCCCATCCCTAAAAGGCAACACAAAGTGAATGTCAGAAATGTCAGAATGGTAACATGGGGGATTGGCAGATGTACCAGGCAGAACATGTCCCCCCTGCTATTGAAGACTTCACTCTCATTATGTTTGAGCTCTTTTCTCAATGCTTCTCAGTGGAGATTTTGAAGTTGAGACTTCTTGGAAATGGCACCAGGGAGACGGAACCAATATCAACTCAAAAATGCTCTTTTCAAAGTGTGTTTCTCCATGTCTACATTCATTTGAACAATCCATCATTTGCTGACAACAGCTGTAGGAAGAATGTCATTGTAATATTATGCAAATATATTCAGTAGAGTATCACAAACATTCATGAATTGTGGTGCATTGCAGAATGTGAATTTGATGTACTTTGACACTGTGCTGAATAACTAATGATGTGGGACTGACCTGTTTGCTTGAATGCCTGCCACAGAAAACTGCACTCGAAGCTGCAGAATGAGAGGAGAGAAGAGCAGCAGACTTTCCCACTTTACTTGATCAAATCCGTATGTTACTGTCAAAGCAAACTCGTTCGTTTTGACAGGGGAGGCAAAGAGGGTTTCAGAGCAGCTCTGACTGTACAGGGCTGACACAGACACCTGTTTTTCAATGGCTGAAGCCACTAATGCTGGATAATTTGTACTGACATGACTGTCTTCAAGATTAGATTATTAATGAGACTTAAAAAAAATATTTAAAGCAGAATATGTAACATTTTTAGGAAGAATTAACACAATCCTCCTCTTACAATTGAAAAGATGAATTAATAAGGACTAAAACACACCCATAATTAATTCAGTAGACTCAGGGGTTTTGTTGTTACTTGATCTAGTGTGACCAGGAGCTCATGGTGGTACATAGTCTCTGTAACATTACTGAGTAAGTTCACTGACTTAATCACTTTATTGCTCTTGCCTACGGTATTAGCGCTTCTGTTATACAACATTTTAGCATGCCATTGAAATCCTGAACTACTTTTGAACCCAAAAGCAAGACTTGGACATGCAGCTTGCAATAGTTCCAGTTCAGATTTATAAAAAAGTTGCTGAGATGGAGGTATGAAGAGATTAGAATTGCGGTGGAGCGGGCAGGCAGAGAGAGGTGAGTAGCTGGCTGGAAGGTAGGGGGTCAGAGACACACCGGGGAAAAAGGAAACACGGGGGAAGGACTGGAGGCGCAGCTGTGGCCATGAGAACCATAGTTGAATATTTCAATGATTTTACCACAAAAGTAAAAAACAAGACATAGTAGAAGAGGATAAGAGACCTGTTGTTGTTGATGATCCTGGATCATAATCCCACAGAGCTGCTCACCAACCTGTACCTAACTGCCCAGGGACAGTAGATGGGAAAGAGCAAGTACATGAATCTGATAATAAAACACACAATAATTTAAACTTGCATTGTTAATAGTGTGGCTTTAAAGCAGCAGAGAACCAAGAATCTCGGCAAATTCTACATGTCTTTATCCTCTAAGTGCCACTTCAGGTCGAAGTGGTCATTGTACAGCCATGGATACATAGCAGACGTTTTATTAAAAGTCTCCTACAGATTCTTATTCATGCTGGGATTCTACAGTTTCTCAGACAGCTTTAGTTCATGAAACACTGAATAAATTCCTATTATTGTTATCATTAATGTGGAATGAAATAATTGTGTTTTACAATCTTTTCAAGTTAATAAAACATATTAATCTCACTCTGAAAGAGATCAAGACATTGAGGTACCACGTGATTAATCCAAACAGTTATTACAGCTATGACAGCAGAACCATGTACTGTACCAACAACATCATATAGACACAATACACACTTAGAGTATGGACATACATCTTATCTCTACAGTTCCCATCCAGACTCACATATTAAAACAACCTCACATTCCACATGTGATTATAAACACATATTGATTTCCAATATGGCTACATTGAAGTTGTCTCTCCATGGGGACAGAGGCTCAGAGAGAGCTGTCTCTTTTGCCTGTACTGAATCAATGTGTCGCGATCCAGGCAATAGCTTCAATATTCTCCCCCGCTCTGTTTCCAATTTGGTGCTCGATTGGAGACATCATTCTTCAGTTGTCTTCACAGGGAGTGACTGTCAGTGGGGACATTAGTCTATCCACTGGCTAGTGGACTGTGGAGGTGGCACTACATTTGTATTGTGAGTGCATGCAGGGCCTCTGGGTACTGAAGAGTGTTGTATGGTCTTGTGTTGTTGGCCTCACAGTTTCTTCTGTATTTACTGTTATCGCATGATAATTGATTTCTACCTTTGAAAATCACTAAACTATACACCTGTACAAAATTTCAGAGCATACATCTGTTCAAATTCAGACAGAGATGGTGGAGCTGGAGGTGACTCAATTTAAAGCTTATACTATTATATATTATTATCATACAATAATATAATAATATTTTTTCTATTAACAAAGGATCAAATGATTATGTGTGATATGTGAAAGATTGCTTGTAGTGTTGACCCCAAAGACAGTTGTCAGCTGATTCTGCAGTTCCCCTCAACTCTATATTTTAGTGTCATTCAGCTCATTGTTTTTGTTTTAAGACCCAAAACTTTACTGTTTAGCTTCAATCTCAGTGCTCTCATCAACTTTGGCAGCAGCAAGCAGCTGTTTGCCTTGTTTGCATATAAAGGGTCAATACTTAGTTTAGTTTGTAGGAGAAATGGTGGAAGCGTCTAAGAAGCAGCTGAAGATGAAGAAGCACAATTTTCCCACCTGTAAGCTTGAAATAATGGTTGATCAGACTGACAGAAGAAAAAGCTTAGTATTTGGAAGCCTAAGCTATGGCATTACAAACATAATGAAACAAGTTGAATGGAAAGTGAAGCAATGAACAACATTAGTTCTGAGCCACGGACCTTGGAGGAAATTTTAAAAAGTGGTCCGATTTCAAACGTGAGGCCAAGATGCATATTACTGCACCCAATGAGTGTGTGAGCCATACAGTGGCATTTTAAAGACTTGTTGGTGGGTCACACCTGAGTCTTACTTCCTAATAGGATAATAATCTTAACGCATTTATATAAAAATTACGTCTTTCTTTGTTTATTTACACAAGGATCTTTAGCATTCTAATTATTAGAATACAAGGTGACAAGCATATTTACTCAAGAAAAAAATCTCAAAATTAAATGACACCCAAGTTCACACTTTTATTTTCCTTTCTTGCCAACTCCCAACATCATACTAATTACACTCAAAAGACTCTGTAAGACATACAGTATGTGGTTTACACATTTGGCCCCAGGTATGTTATAAGGGCACATGTTTAAATGCCTGGTGGTGCCTAATAAACACCTGGTGGCGATTAGACATGCAAAAAAAAAATTAAAAAAAATGATGCTTAATGAGACATTTGGCATTCGATATGTTTTGCAACTGCAGGAACTTATTTCATAACCTCTAGATTCAATGCCAGCCATCAAACAGAAATGTTGGTGATACTGTACTTGAAGAGGTGCTTGGAAGGCATTACATCGGATAAAAAGCACATAATGATAACTAATTCAATAAGATATGATAAACACAATGTGCAAAACTGTAAGAGACAGAAGAGTTTATGGGGAAGCTGTTTAGTATTCTCTGATGTTGAGCTCCTCAATGTGTGATGGAAGTTGCGTTTGAATCTGCAGCTTCTTGTGTCACTTTAGTGCCATGTACCATCATTCCCTCACTGTCCAGCAGCCTCATATGTCATAAATAGCTGTTGCTGTTTAGATAGTGTGAGAAACTGGAACATAAAAGTGTTCACTGACTGTCAATTAGTCTGTATCACATCAACAGAATCTTCTGTGAGTGTGGTGACTATGCAAAAGCAAATCTATCAGTTACTGATTGTAATATGTCTGTCACAACCATTTTGGTTTGGTTAAAGTCAATAATTAGAAAGACTGTAACTAGAAACACTTGACAGTATAACTTCATAACATTTTTAGTCAGGTACTCAGGACTCAGTTGAGTATTGGGAGATGGTGTTTGGTAATCACCCAATACACAGAATCTTCCTTCTCAGTGTCTACCTCACTGTCCTCCACTTCAGCTTAGCTGTCTCTATCCACAGGTCAACAGCTGGCTTTGGGTCAAATATCTCTGTGGTCATCTTTGACATGTGAATGTGCATCAGGGCTGAGTCAAGCATGTGATGTGACAGAAAAGATCTGTACTTGGTTTTTATCATGTTGAGATGTGAGGATCCCCCCTCACATGCTGCACTGCTCAAAGGCAGTGTAAGAGACAGTTTAATCGTTGCTTGTATTTAATATTTGGACTAAGTCATACACAGAGGACCCTGCTAAGCATTTTCCTGTTTGCTTTAAGCACATTCATTCTGTCACAGCGGAGTCTCTCTCAAGTTGCAAGGTGGTTTTTGTGATGTTGTCTGATCTATTAAACCCAGCCCCCAAATTCAATGGACTGCAACTTTGCTCTTAACTCAGCACTGATGTGATTTGTGCAGTGCTCTGCATGTCAGGGTACGACATGTGCTCCTTCATTCCCAGAGTTTCTGCTGTTTATCCCTCTCATTTGTTTCTTGTTGCTTCCTTGTTTATTCTCTCTATGTTTGTGAGTTTGTCTGGACATATTCTTCCATTTCCTCCTGCTGCCAATCACCTGCCTCTGTCTGCCAATCTGACTGCACACCTGGAACCAATCCACTCATCTAACCCAAGCAGTATATAGCAGAAGTAGCTGCTGCTTCTCCAAGTCCTGAGCATCACAGATTCCAGATCATCTCCACATGGTCTGGGTGAGGTTTTTGGTTAAGACTTGGCTCTCTCTCTACCTCCTCATCACCACTATGACTGTGCCATTGATTGTCTTCCTGGGGCCCCTCTTCCCTCTTTACATCTCTTATCTTGGAAGAGAGGGATTTATCAATGACTCACTAGCTGTGAGCATTATTCGACTTTCTTCCTCTTGTGTTGGGGCTGGGTTCTTTTTTGTTTTATCCTCTGCCATTAATCAACTCTGCTTTTGAACTGCTCCATGGTGCCACGGTCTTCACTGCATCTCCGGAATGCATAGCATCAGGTCATGATCAGGGAGAAAGACGAATGGACAATGGCCTTCAACAGTCCAGAATTTACTTTTTGTAAAGATAGAGAATTGAGAGTTCCACGCCAATGCTGTTTGTTTCCTGTGTTATATCATTGACAGTAGGTAGGTGAAGACTGATCCAGAAAAGATCAGCGGCCCAAACCCACAACCTCTAAACAAATTCAGTGGTTCTTAGGCTTTAATTACTTTAATTTACCACCATTTAATTAGGGATTACAGAGGAGTAACAGCACGTCTTACCAGACTCACACACTCCTCCATTCTGTTCTCCTGGATCCCACAGGCTGAACAAGCTTTTGAAAGTTAAAGTCTCTTCACTTCCAGCCTCATCCTGATCCAACCTAATCTTCCTTGCCAGTTTATTTTGGAGGTTGATGCCTCAGACATGATGTAGGGGCAGTTCTCTCCCATCGCTGTGATCCTGACTAAAAGCTCCATCCCTGTGCCTTTTCCTCCCATCATCTCTCTTAGCTGAACAGTTATGACCCTCGTAATAGGGAACAACTAGCTGTCAAACTTGTGTTGAAAGAATGGAGACAGGACTCGGCCTACATTCAAACAGCTAAACACTTTAAGTTCCATCAAACTCACTGGGTATAGATTTTTTTGGTTGGTTTTACTTCACTGATACACACCAACCAAGCTCCAGAAATATTCAACTTGATGCTCACTCCCACCAACATCTCCCTCCACTCTGAACACCATCCTTCCTTTGACCTGAGTGTTGGCAGCAATTTCCTGGGAGATTAAAAAAGGGAGGGAGGCCTGGCCATCCAGCTGCTTTTTTTGGTGCCTGATTCTGTCTGCTCCCAGGTCCCTCAAATGGGTATATGCTTCCCATTCCAGGAATAACCACTATGGAGGCAGGTACCCATGCCTTTTTGTCAGCCTTCATTGTCTGTGCTCGAGCAAAGTCCTCATCATCCACCTACTGGTCTGTTATGTTGTCTCCTTGTTCCTTGTGTATGAATCTTTAACCAATATTTACAATGCAAGAAGTCTGCTGCAAGGCTACATGAAGAACTGCAGCGTTTTCTTTACTCAAGAAACATAAAGTCTATGAGGGCTAATGTTTAATGTATTTCATCCCTGAGACATTGGGAGTAGAGAATAGTGCAGGCACACCACCGTAGATTGGAGCGCAGTTTAGTCGAGCATTTGCCATCTAGTTATAGCCAGTACTGTCTGATTGTGTGATTTTGGCCAAATGTATTTAATGACAGGAACAACAGAGTGCATACATATGTAGCTACATTAAACTTTGTAAACAGTAAGTTAATAATATAATGTCATGCATGCAATGACATGTAAAAATTGGCCAAAAATGATATTTGAGTATTCCATCTAAAAAAAAAAAAAAAACCCACGTGGTTCCACGTGGAGCCCGAATATTTTGTATTTTGAATCTAAATCAGGAATTATTTTCATGGGCATTATTTTCATGTTGTGTGTCTTTCTTAATCCCTTAATATTGCTAATTTGTTTTGTATTTACTTCATATAGTCATTTCATGGTGTTATTGTTAGTTCTTTTCAGTGTGGGAGAGGTTATTTTGCACTAACCATTCAAATAGCATGGCATAATCCACTCTTATTTCATCATAAAAGTCCACTTGCTGTCACAGAGCATCAGCATTATATGACTATGGGTGGGTCTTTTCAGATCCACTCAGGTATATCACATAATGTTAAACAGACTTGGGATGTGCTGTAAAAGAACACAACTACAGAGACTGGCTATTTTAGGAAATTACAGAGCCATAAAAATTGATACTATATCTTTATGAGACATTTTCAAAGATTCATTTCATCAGTAGGAACCAATGGCTTTGGAGTCAGGAAGTCATGGGGTAACAATTAAAAAGAAAAAAAAAACAATAACTGCAGGCTTATTTTTAAGGTTATGATTGCTCTGAAATTCACGTTCTAGTAGAATTATAGCCATGTAAAAAGACAGAAAAGAAGCTTGCATGTCTTCCAAACACCTCATTGCATCTGTAAAACCCGAAGAAATGCAACTGAAAACACAGATCGCCCAGCCTCCAGTTCCATCACTTATTTTCAGAGCTTGCTGTGTTTGGTGAATGCATGTGCGTCAGTGTGTGAACATGTGCTTGCAAGTGCAGAGGGTTGCTGCATTTCATATTCCTCCTGTCTCTTTTTTATTAGGTTGTTTACCAGTGGAGCTGAATATGGAGCAGTTGGGGTTGTGAACGAAAAGTGAGGGAGGGTGAGCTGGGGGTTTGGGGTGTTCAAATTTAGAGCCAGTTTTCAAAATTTGATCCAATTTCCGTAATTCTCAAGCCTCCTGTTTTCAGAGGTCCCCCCACTCTCCTTTCCAGTCTGTGTCAGGCAGAGAAGCCTGAGCGCCAAAGCTTCTAGAGTAATATAATCACCCACCCACCCACCTACCACCCACCCCGCCCGACTGCTACCCTCGCACACTGATGTAGGGCCCATTTGCACAATATTGGAACAGCTGCAGCACCCAGGGTGCCTTGTGATTATGAAGATGAGGGGAAACAGAGAGCTGCAAGCTGTCTGCTGTATCCTGGGGCCCATCATCACCTCTCTCTCTCTCTCACATGCAAAAGAATCTCAACTGTTCCACCTGATGCACGTTGAATTTTTTTTTGACCAACTTGTGTATTTTTAGTTGATCTCATTGTGATCATGCTCTAAATCACTGGTTTTCAAACTTTTGACCAAAAAATGACTTTCCCTTCTCAGACTGTTTCATTTGTGTGACTGCTGAAAGCAATGTTCTCTTCTCTCTTTATTATTATTATTACTATTAATATTATTATATTGGTTTAAGCCCCATAGGGGCAGAATCCTATTGTATTTGTGCTGGTTTATTATTATTATTATTATTATTATTATTATTTGTCTTCTGCCACAGCAGCTCAGATTGCCGTGAGTTGGAATAAACTACAGACATGAAAAAAAATAACTGAAAATGATATGCAAATACTTTCCAAGAACAATGAGCCCAATCAATCAGATGGTTTTGTTGTAACTTACGCCCCAAAATGCAGCTTTGGAAAGCCTATGCCCATTACACTGTATGTCAGACTGACTTGAAATTGGACACAAAAGTCCAGCTCAATGTAAGCCTTAAACCATGATACATTTTCCGCCATTTTGAATTTTTTTGAAGAACACATTTTTGACACCTCCTAAACTGTAGGCCTGGTTGCTTCCAAACTGACTATTGATGATGAAACCGATAATTGGTTAATTGGTTTCACTCCATCTTTAATTAAATTAGTTCAAGTGACTGTGTTCGTGGCTTTCATTTTGCTTGACTGAACTGTTTCCTTCTGTTCAGGGAAAAAGGGCTTGAACCCAGAGTAGACCTGGCAACCCACTCATTTTTCCCTGGATTATTTTAACCTTCTCTTCCGCTGTCCTTGTTATGGAGTACCTGCCAAGAAGGCTAAAAGTTTGTCAGTATCTCTACAAATGGGAGCAGGCTTACCTGTACTTAATGAAGAGCAACATTGGTGAAAGTCTTTTTGTAAGATATGCCATATGAATTTTATTTTATCACATGGAAGGAAAAGTGACAGTAAATAAGAGGCACAGAAACATGCTCCACCAATGACTGCATTTTTACTATCTCTGCCATCCATTTTCATAATCACTCTCTGCTACCAATTGTCTCTCTTGCCAGTAGACCTCTGCCAGGATCACCAGTGAAGCATAATGATTAAGTGATATGTATATATCCTTCAAGTAATACTTAGTAAAACCAAGTTCTGAATTTATATGCCCTGCAGTGGCATTATCATTTATATACAGGGATGTTCAAAGTATTTCATGTAGTCACTTAATGCAGGAACTAGTGAATCCAATCCTTGTTGCTCTGATATTTTAAAGCAAGTGGTTGCCTGGTGGTAATTTTATGATTCACTGTGTGTAGCCTTCTCTAAATGTAAGGGAGATGTGGGCATATGTGGTGGCATGCTGGAAAATTTCTCTTATTTTATTATTATTATTATTTTCAAATCCCAGTGTTGATAGGTATGACCCAGTGGTTAAACTTCTTCTTCTTCTTCTGAATGCTGTGTACACTGATTGTTGCTAATGAGAAAGCGAGAGGACGACGAACAGATGTCTAACCATTGGAGTTCAGTAAATTTTGCCAGCTCAGGTGTCACAACAGAGTCACAGTGCAACCAACTAATATTTTTACATTGACACACTCTTTAGTTTTCACTGTCATTTGCAGTGAAATCTTGCAGTGTAGAGCCCGGCTGTCACTGAGGAGAGCAACACTGCAACACTAGCAGGCTGAGGTGAACTAAACACAGCACAGTAAGAAAAAAATTGTACTTTATTTTAGCCGAATCTGATCTGTTAAAATATGCCACGATCAACCGTGGTACCGATCCTTCGAATCGACTCGGGATCTTAACTCAAATTTGTTTGGCTATCCCCTGGAGATTCCCAATCCATAAACCACAACTCTAAATGAATGTGAAGCGGGAGGGCTCAACATCATTCCCATCTTGTTGTAGTATAACTCGATATACTATAACTGCAAGCTTCTCAATATAGTATGTATTCTATGTGTAATATATAAATGTAATTATGTTTATATAGAACTAATTTGCAAGAAAAAAACAAAACAAAAACATTTTGTTGCATATGTAATCCTGTCAAGATAATGTTTTTTATCAACACCTATCAACTGTTCACTGTCAGTGCAATATGTTCATACTGAAATAATTGTTAACTTGACAATACAAAAAACTTATTTTGTTTGTTTTATTAAACAAAATCCTGACTCTTACAGTCAAACTCTAAAGTAAAATACTCACACATACAAACACACAAACGCGTAAACACAGACACACAGATCCATGTGACAGGTGAGCTCCAGATGTGCTGATCATTGAACCTGCAGGATCCTGCTGAGGCTCCCTGGGTCTCCTGTGATAACCGAGCCTCTGGGGCAGAGCGGGGCCTCAGTAGTCATTGCAAGCCGGTGGAGCCTGGTGACAGTGTGCAGACAGGCTTTTGTTGGAGCTATTCTACAGCAACCAAAGTAAATTGAATGTACCTTACCAAGGCACAGGATATGATGTAACTGTCTGTGGCATCCTGGGGTTTGACAGATTTTGACAACAAATGATCTTATGTAAGGTAATTACAACAAGAGCCAAGGACAGTGTCTGACTACCCATTCTGCGCTCATGCTCCTATAGAGAAGTCTCAGTCGATGGGAAACATTGGAAAGTTTGCAACCTGGACACCAACTTGCACCAGCATCTTTTCTTGTTTTCCATTTGTATGATATTGCATGCTTTATTTTATGGTTTATAGTCAGTGTTGTGCAGGTTCACTTTCAGTCACAGTTGATGGTACTGAGAGGTCTATATAATGATATCACAGTAAATAGGGGCTGTATTCTTGCTTTTTGATAAGTTACATCTAATGGTCATTAACAACAATTAACTGTAATTTGAGAATGTTTCACACTACGGCAGACAGCAAACTTGAACACCAACATACTGTATGCAAAGTAGCCTCAGCCTCAGTATAACCTTGAACCTGTGGAGATCTGCAGTCTCCCCTCCTTTTTCCCTCTGTGCTCCAATGTTTCTTCTTCCTTTCGTCTCCTGTCTGTCTGTCCCGTGCCTGTCTAGTCTGTCCCTACGTTTACACGTAGCAGAGTATTTTGGAAAACAGATATTTTAGCCCCTGTTTTCAAAAATAACATCGTGCATACAACATTGTTTTCAAAAATATTACCATTTACATGAACCCAGATAAATACGCCCTTGAGCGCATCATAACTATGCCAAACCAATGGGCGCGAGTGTAAACATAGGTCACTCACATGACGTTAAGTATTTTCAGTTGTATGTTGTGATGTTTCGGAACCTAAAATGCCGTTTTACTCCGGCGTTTTCAGAAATCTCCACTTCGGGTTTTTAAAAATGATCGTTTTCAGTGAAAAAAACTCTGTTTGTGTGTAAACGAGAGGCCAAACCGCATGAAAACATATGTGTTTTCCATAAGTGTAAACGTAGGCTGAGTCTGTGTTGCTGCAGGGTGTGGCCAGCAGGCCTCCTGAGCACACCTGTGCTCAATCGTCAATCAGGACTCACCTGCTCACTCAGTATATAAGCACCCGGATTACAACCAGTATTCGCTGTATTCTCTGCCTTGCTGTGTGGTAATAACCAGACTTGAAGCTGCTAGTTTGTCAGTATTTTTGTCTTCCCTGCCTTTGATATTTCTAATTGGTTGTTTTCCCTGTTGTGCTCAGGTGCTTAGCCCACACCTGTCTCGTCCGTGCACTGTTGGTCGACTCTCACAAGGAGGCTGGATCTGCCAACCCTCCAGCTCAGTGCAAGAGACTTTGGGCTCTATTTTCATCCCCGCCGATGGCGGGGCACAGGGAGCGCACCCCATGCAGTGGTATTTTCGTGCAGCGCAGGTGGGCGCACAGCGCACTTGTTATTTTGGTAAACCAAGGCGGAAAAAATGTAAGTGATGATCATTGTCCGCTATTACCCACGTCATTTCATTCCAAATACAAATGTTATCATTGTAATGCTTAACGTTATCTACAAAGATGGAGTACATCATTGCTTTGAGGAGGATGAGGAGGCCGAGGATTTACCATCTAAGGACCTCCTTCTGGGAGAAGTTTGGGCATCAGACAGTTTCTTGCGTGGGCTCAGTCATCCTCGAAACTTGCCATGTGCCTTGCCAGCGGCGTTTTTAAAGGTGAGGCGAGGAGCTGGTGTGATTGGTGAAGATTGGACTCGGTTGTGTCAAACCCACTCCATGCCTTCTCCCCTCCCTCCTTCCGAGTTGCGCCGCTGGGTAAGATGAGAAGAGGGAGTAGTTGCGTTGGCAGCACAGTGCATGAAAATACCAAAGTCTGCGCCACCACACCCCATCGGTGTAGCGGACCTGACTTTGCGCCACGCCGACAGTGTAATCGAAAATAGAGCCCTCTGCCTCACCTGAACTCAGTCATTGCTTATTATTCATTAAACTGTTCCAGCATTCTGCCTTTGAGCCTGGTACTTTGGGTTCTGTAAACTCAGCTAAAAACTAACAGAACCAGGAACTTTTACAGTTCAGCTTAGTTTCTCCTTCCAAATAAGTTTAGTTAGCCACGTTGCAATAGACCAGATTTATCCTTTATTTGATAGGGGACTTTTTTCTAGATGATCTTCTTGCTGTGTTATTAGAGCTGGAATCAAGTAATATCCGTCACATATTGCAATGAGAAATGGTAGAAAAGATGTTAAGTAAATTGAATTTGCAACA
This sequence comes from Chaetodon trifasciatus, assembly GCA_037975065.1. Lineage (NCBI taxonomy): Eukaryota > Metazoa > Chordata > Actinopteri > Chaetodontiformes > Chaetodontidae > Chaetodon > Chaetodon trifasciatus. The sequence goes on along the minus strand of JBBMOE010000043.1, from coordinate 2,184,233 downwards.
GTGATCCAGATACAGATCATGGCCTTTCCTCACACATGGAATCCACTCAGCTGCTGTTATCCATGTCACTCTGTTAAAGGGGTTGTTATTGTGTTGCACTTATACAAAGTTGAAGGACTCGCAAGAGAAAGTTTTTTTTTTTTTTTTAAAAAAGGTCAAAATCAAAGCAGCATAGGCTGACATATCCTGATGTTTAGTTCCTAATAATGGTCAAACTCCTTGCCTGGTAAATGTTGCCTACATCCAGTTTGTAACACAGGCCTTCCCTTATAAATGTACAGTCTCCAAGCCCAAAATCCCATCACCCATTTACTCTGACTTAACAAAGCTCCTCTAGAGCCACATAAGACAGTAGTAGTACTCTTTGTGATGACAAAACTGATCTTCATGTAAAATTGGGGAAGTACCCCTTTAGGTTGCCAAATAAACTTCAGTTTGAATTGACATTAAGAACTACGATGAAGATGAGCAATTTAGTAGATTGCAAGATTTGTCGTGCCGCAGATCTTCCCAGGATGCTAGCATATGAGTTTTTTTAGATATTGGAGCAAGTCAGAAAATCAAGAGGAAAAAGGCAACATAATTGTTCTTTAAAGTGAAATTCCATATAGGAAAGGAAAGCATTTCTCAACACAGACTTTTGCAAGACATCTGAACTGATGCCATCACTAACTTGTTGGCACGAAGTAAATTAAAGAACTTAACATTGCACAAAGTCTATCTTTTGAAATGCTTTGAGTTATAAGCAAACATGTCCCTCTTGCACTAATCAACATGGCCCTTCAGGTTTTGGTTAATACTTCTGCCAGACCATGCACACCCAAATTTGGTGAAATTCCGTCCTTTGGGTTTTGAGGTACAAGTTATTCTTGGTGTTGTTGATATTTTCTTAAGTGCAATTTGCATCATTAAATTAGTAATTGCAATTTTCCTGCGAAACCCCTCCTCTTGCTAACTTTTGTGGTTGATGACAGGATGTTTTTCAACTGATCTTTCTCATTTGGAATATAAATGTCTCTCAGTCCTCCATTGAGGCTTTCTTGCTGATCAAATTGAGCTGGATTTGTGCATCAGATTTCAAGTCAATCAGACTTAGGGTGTGAGGGGTGTGGCCTTTCTGAAATATTTTGGCCCTTAATTACAGGGACACCATCTGGCCCATCTGACTCATTTCTTGGGTAGCACATGTACATCATTTCCAGTTATGGGACTGACTGTTCTGTTTCTAGCTCATTCCGGCTCACAGCAATTTGACCAGTTGTGAAAGAAAAATAATAACAATAATAGTAACCCACCACAAACACAATAGGCTATATGAAATAGGATAAAAGATATTTTCCAATAAACATTCATCAGAACAGCTTTTCTGAAATCATGTTTTTCAAGCTCTTTGCAGAATTGATTGTGTTACTCCAATCTGCTGAATTTTCCTGTGTCACAACCTTTGACCCTCTATTGCCTGAACAGCCAGTAACTATTTCTTGTTCTGCTCATTGAAAGCAAAGTACAACAGCATGAAGCTGGTGTATGAGCCAGAGGCAGAGCAGCAGGGCCTGCAGAGGAGCTATGAGGCAGTGACGGATGCTCGATGGGGCCACTGACCTTCATAAACCACTCAATGCTGCAATCAAAGTAAGTCCCTCACTAAAATAACCAATCCTCTATGTGACCTGAGGCTCATTCACACTACCAAAACTGTGTCTTTTACATGGAAATGATCAGTATTCATGTCTGAGACCAAGTGTAATATAGATACTCCAGCACAAATCCATCATTTACTCAAAGAATGAATGATGTTTAGTTTAGATCTAGCCAGCTAGTTTTCCATTATCTTTGCATGTTTCTTAGTACAATTGGGTTAGACCACTGGTTCCCAACCCTTTTGGCTCCCCCATATGGAGCCCCCAGTGAGGGAGTTCAGTGCTCACTGAACTGTTCATGCCAACCTGCAACAGTGAACACAACTGCTGTTCTACTGTTCTAAGGAGTGTGTGCCAAAGGCTATGGCCATTCTGTGTCCTCACATACACAGATCTCTAATACACAAGTGGATAACTCGCATGTCTACACAACTAAAACACACTCTGTTTAAATTGCACTATCGCTAATGCTTATGTTAGGAAGATGGAGTTGCTCAGTTGTGACCGAAGTGATCTCTTGTCCAACCTGAGATTCAGAGTTTGTTCTTTCTCCTTGCAGCTGACAAAACAATCCAAGCTCAAGGTCCATTTAATAGCAATTCTGATGCTTTGAGCATATCACACACATTTTCATCTCCTCTTTCCTTGATTCTCTATCTGCTGATGAAGCTCATATGCTATAATCAAAAGCTCCAGCACAGCTCTGAATGGATCTTAAAGTTCTGTTTTCACAAATTAAAACAAAATGAATGTGAAAACAGCTTTACTTGCATAAAATTCATTGCAGACACAGTTGCCACAATTGCACATAAATAATAGTGGAAAATAGAAAGAAAGAAAGTTTAAATTAACTTTATTATCAGATCACTTCCCACAGATAACAGTACTGTAGTATTGATAAATTCTATAATAGATATACAACATTATTAAGCAAAGGTCATTGCATCCATCATATTAGAGGTGAATGTCACCAACTCTCTCATATATTGATTTTTATTATCAGCTGGGCTTATTGACAATCCAATATTTAATCTAACTCCCACTGACTTACCTTCACACACTCACAGAAGGTAAGTCTAATGTTTGAGTTGCTGGGTTGACAGACTGTTTCAGCAAAGGCCTGATAATGACATTTTCTGTGTATTTTAGCTTATGATCTACTTTGAGAGGGTTTTCATATTGAGGAGCCTGCCTGAGAGTCAGCGCACATTTACCTTCACACTTTCTTATTATTTGATCACTTGTAACAGTGATAAAAGGAAGATTTGACTGCACTGTGAGATAACCAATATACTTTCATAACTCCATTTGATCATGTTAAATTCTCTGCCACTGAAGCCTCTGAGAGTCTTAGCCTCTCTCCTCAACACTTAACCATATTAGTCTAAGGATGACTGTCACACAAGCACACATATACACACACACACACACCACATTAAAAATCATTAGACTTATATCCATGTGTTTTCTACATGGTTGCATCCAAATGTCAAATGAGAAATCATCAGTTCAACTACAAATTGGAGGTTTGAATTCCTTAATGTACAGAGTGCAATATGTTACTGAGATGTGAAGGGTAAAATTGAATAATGCCAGAAAGAATTCCCATGGTGTCAGACAGAGAGAGGAGGGAGGAGGGGAAATGGTCATGCATAAACATTTCTCTCAGTGCTGGAAATCATCCTGAGCACCCTTGCTACAATTGGCTCCTCTTTAAATGTAATATATTCTAATAGAGAACACACTGTAAGGACAATGGCTCCACACCACACACAAAGTGATATTTGTGTTATGCTCTCTGCTTTGTTTTTCCATAAAGACAATTAAGGATATAAGGGCAATCTGTTAAGAAGCAAGTGAGCCTGCACAATATAAATGTTCTAAAGTGCAATTTGCATCACTACCCCAGGGTGATGCTTTTTTTTTTTTTTTTTTGATTATTCTGCCTGGTGCTGTTTGGGATGCTTCATCTGAATTTGAAGGAAGCATATCCAAATCCCAGCACAGTGATATGAAGCACCCTCATGACAAGGTGCCAGCAACATTGTTTGTGTTCCTCTAGCTAGTGCCATTTAGTACTCTTAGCAAAACAAATCTTTTCTTGTACCGTGGGCACTTTTACTTCCATTTACACCCTCACAAGACTAACAGTCAACACCTGCAGACCATTATACCAGTCAGGGTGTAAATTCTAAGCTAAGCACTGCCTTGAAATTGGTTTGAACCTAAAAACTGCATCTTTGATTGGTCCTTGTCCATGTGTCTTTAGTACTTAGTGCAATGTGCCATCAGTATGATCTGTAGGTCTACATCACGATGCATTTTAGCTTACAGAATTGATCATATATAACCTTCATTTAACCACGTATTGAGATTAAGACCTCTTTGGATAGAGGCACCTGAGTGCAGCAGCCAGAACAAGCATAAGCACATACGTACATGAAGTATTAGACACAGTCACACAAACAAAGTCTAAAAAAAAGTCCAAAAATAAAAGTTTTATATCACCTTCTGGGATGAGACATTCAAGTTTTGAAAATCATTTGTAACTTATACCATTATTGTGTTATTGTGATATTATGTCATCTTTTGTTGTACTTCCTGTGTTTTCCCATCCTTGTGATTGTTTGATTCATATTACTGGTCCCTCATTTGTTTTCACCTGTGCCTCATTAATCTTCCTCCCAGTGTATTGAAGTCTGTGTGTTTCCCTTAGTCTTTGCCAGTAAGTCTTGGTACCTCTTGTGTCAAGCGTTTCCCCCCTTGAGAGTATTTTGCCAATATTTATGAGATTTGGACTTTTGCTTCTTTTTGTCCTGGTCCTTGCTTGTTTTGGTCTGCTCCGCTTTTTTTTTTTTTTTTTTTTGACTTTGCTTGCCTATGGACTTTATATTTTGGTGTTGACCCTCGCCCGCCCCTTAAATTTTGTTAGTTGCCATTCTATTTTAATAAAATCATTGAATTGCACCAGCTCTGCCATGTGGCCTCCATTTAGGTTCAGTCCCTGTCCATCTGTGGCAAACTCACGACAGTCCTGAGATCCAAGGCCTTTCTCAATACAAAGTACACCAACTTCAAACTCACAATCATCAGAATTCAAACTTGCCAATGATGCAGTAAGCTCAATTTGTTACTGGGTCAACAATGGTCTGGCTGACATCACCAGCTCAAACTGGAATTATGCATCTCTGAATTTACAATATACATGTAACAGATAACGTTAGAACCCAATAGCAGAGCTACCTGAATGCGGAGTCTGTTAGAGTCTTTGGAGAGGCTGGTTTAATGCTTTGCTCAAGGCAAGCAACAATTTCGGGAATTTTTGGCACGCCTAAGAAGGGCAAGGCAAGGGATGTGGTCAGGTACAGAAAGCTGAGGTAATTACCAGTGGGCAGCAGAGCAGATGAGGTCAAAGGCAGGCAGGGTCGATAATGAGAAAGCAGTCCGATACTAATTGCTGGACAGTCTTGCATGTAGGCGAAGTACAATCTAGTGTGAGTGAATGTGAGGAAGCAGCTTAAGTATTGCATTGATTGTTACTAGTCTCAGGTGTGTGCTCCGGTGATTGGCCAGGTTGATCTGACTGAGAGGTGAAGGATGCTGGCTGAGCAGGTGCGCAGATGAGGGAGAGAGTGGCAGCAGATAAGGAGCTGGCAGATTGTGACATGTAAAAATCTACGAGAACCCATGCAAAGAAGGGTGCTAAATCGCCACAAAAGCAAAGGTAACAGCTGCTAGCTTGTATATGTTCATAGCATTATTGAGCAGGTTAGGGTTAAGGTAACTTATAGTTGTAGGTTGCTAGCTCAGAGCTGGATGTTGTTGTTCTCCATAGCAATGGGGTTTTTGAAAATGGTAACATGCAGATAGCAGACCCAGGCCCCACATGTGAATGAGACTTCAGTAAGGCTCTCTGTAAACACGCCTTTGTTCAAACTTCAGAATAACTGCAGCAGGTCTCTAAAGACAATTTACTCTTTGAATCTTGGAAATGTAATTTTGAATTTTAATGTTTTTGAAGCTTACACTTATCTTATTTTCATGATTTTCATCAGTAACCTTGTGTTGGTCTTTGTGTCTTTGTTTCTTCTCCTGTAATGTCTTTATTTTTTGTCCTGATGCTGTATGTTACTTTGTCAGCATTTAAAGAAATATGTATTTTTTAAATATCATTGTTTGAAACCAGCGTAAAAAAGCACAAAGGCTGCTCATCATGACATGTTTGAGCTGATGCAGTTGTAATATTTAATAAATCTTCACAGGTAACAGTGATGCATGGATTATTAAAACTCAGGGAGTGTTTATCCAATAGGCCACAGAAACGGATCAACCAGACACCATTTCTCTCATTGTCCGGTGACATTTCACTCATTGATAATTTATGTGGAAAAAGGATTGTGCTCAGGTTAGCAGCACATAGAGCAATCACAATTTATGGCCGTAAAAGGGCAGGCCATCAGGCCAACAGGCCACTCACAGTATTAGATAAAGAAAAATGCCCAGCAGCTACGAGATCATAAACAGTGGGATTTCTTTATCAGACAGGATGCACAGATTTAAAAGGAGCTAGAGGCAAGTCAATGTTTGTGCAGCTTTCTTACTGTAATCCACCATCGATAAGACTAGAGGTGGGTAGAAATGAGTTACATTTACTTGGTTACAAAGGAGTAACCTTTTTGAGCAAATTGTACTTGTACTGAATAATTCAATAATCCAATCGCTTGGATTTGCCTGTCTAATTTAGACTTATTTATTGTTTTATGCATTGGGCATTCTGTAAAAAGGCTGGTAATCTGCTGATCCGTGGTCTGCTGTGGCTCTGTTTTCATACAGCCATAACAGTGAAGGAAACTCAAAGATTCGGATGAGCCAAAAAAAACATTGCTGACATCCCTATCCATAGTCCCTGATAGAATGGATACATTAAACACTTAGTGTACATTATAGAGTATAATATTGATGTCAAGATCATGGGAATTGTGTGTCGGACATTTGGAGAAATATGCTTAATATGCTTAAATGAGACCATATATCACTTTCATATCTGTCGGTTAACAAGCTGCCAGCCAGCAGCTGGAAACAGGGGGATACGGTTAGCTTGGCTTTGGCCAAAGGTAACAAAATCCACCCACCAGTACCTTTAAAGCTTATTATTTAAAACATTATCACATTTGTTTAATCTGTGCAAAATCAAAGTGTATAGAGTTATAGAGTTTACATTATGCCAGTATAAGCTAACCATTTAATCAACAGCTAACCAACAGACAGAGTGTCTGCCAACAGCAAATAAGCATATTGTTCAAAAAGTTGAACTATTCCTTTAAAAGGTGAGGCCTGGAAATATTGTCCTAATATATTCAACTCGTTTTCTGGATGATGATGTGACATTTCAACTCAAACTAACGTGCTATAGATACTGATACACGTTCACCTCTTTCCCTTTACTTCAGGAAGACTGTCAATAGTCAAAGTGCTGTCGTGGGAAGAAGAAAGCTGTGTCTTTTTTTTATATATATCTTTCCTGTTTCTTTTGCAGGTGAAGTTACTCATGCTGACATGGTGTTTTTTTCTTTCTTTCAGTAAACACTTTTAATGAAGTAGTTATTTTGAGGACTTAAAGTACTATTTGAGAACTTGTTACTACAAAGTAACAGTACTTTTACTTTGAGGGTCTTTTTGGCTTTGCTACACACCTCTGGATAAGACAGAAAACCATGAGGACAGACAAGTATAGGAAGATGATATGAATGATATTAAAACCACAACAGTGTTCCCAAACAGTCCGAGCCTGTCCTTACAACTGTACTGTGCTATGTTTCACTGAAACACAGAGAGAGCCACCAGGCAACACTGAGTCTTCAGTCTTTTTTACATTTCAGTCTGCTGCTGCGTGGATAGTAATAAATCATGTCTCCATCTCCCCTTAGAAGGCTCCAGACACTTTAATCATCCTGTATTCTTGTGTGTTTTGCCATAATAATTTGACTCTATCATGCAAGGACAGTCCTGCCTGTGATTTATGTGTGTGAGTGTGAGAGAGAGCGGAAGAAGGCGAGCCGGAACACGGCCATACCGCTGCTGATGTTTTGGCTTGTTTTTCACTTCCTCCAATCTTTCATCCTGGTGTCTATGTTATGTCTGTTCATTTCCTTCTTCTGTTTTCTGCTCAGTCTCCACCAGAGCAGGCTTCCATAGTTGCCTTTTATTAATGCTGGTAGAGAAAAATGAGGAAGACAGAAGCTGAACAAGTCAGTTCTCTGGTCAGTTTTCTGATCAGTATGCTTTGTTTGACTGCACTGGTAAACACAAAGCCATTCATCAGTCACCCCAGAAAGCTGCAAACTCAACCAATGCAGCAATTCAAATCAGGACAATGTTTGCAAACTTTACTAATCACTGGATTTTCACATAAAATAATCCACTGCAGAGACACTGAACCAGCTTCTTTAGAATTGTTTTTGCCCTTTCCTGAGAAGCAGACAGAGCTTCCTCAAAGTTCGTGCATGAATTCACCAATCTCAGCAAATAAACAGAGGAACAGGCACCTCTGACATTATAAGCCTTAAAAACACATGCAGACAATACCCATTGACCTATCACCCTTAAACATCCATTACGTAGGTAAACACACTGTTGTAATTTGTTTGTAATACGTACAAAGCTGCTGAAGCTTCAGTAAATTTGATGCATTAACAATCTCAATATGACACAATATTACATTGCACTATATTTGTTTGCTGTGCACCACTATCCTACACTATAAACTAGACACTCATACTGTAATAAGTGGGAATAATGTAATAATTGAATGACTTTTGAAAATAAAATATGTAATAATTGACATATTTGAAGTATTTAAATGATAAATCAAAATAATGTTTTTTTTTTTGTTTTTTTTTTATAATGTTTTTCTTTCATTATAGCCAACAGTAGAGAAATGACAGCAATTGAGGTGGGAGAGAGGGTGGGAGGATAACATGTAACTGAACATCAACCTGGGACCTCAGTCTGCTTCCACTTTGACTTTCTGTTCAGTTTCAAAAACTGTACTTTGATGCAATGTTGTAAAACATTAACACATGAAAACTTCATACACAAAAATACACAAAATCATGCATACATACAAAAAAATCATTTCAGTTTCTGACAAAGTTTACTGCATTCTCTTGCACATTACACATACTTGTATGATAGGCTGAACCAGGCTGCTAATATCTTGTTTATGTCTTTGGCCTTGGTGTTTTTGGAGGTTCGGAAGTTGTGTCATCTTTCAGCATATCCATTCCTCTCCCCATGACAGCTTGTGTTTATTATGGCATATGGTGCAGGTGTCTTCTGTTTTCTTAGAATTTTTTTGAGAAACAATCACACTTTGCTAATTGACTTTCTTGTTGAGAGTTAGATTAGAAGATTGATATCACTTGTATGTCTCTACAGTAGACATGAAGCTTTCTGTAAGAGAGTCTGTATAGCAAACTACTGATAATCATTTTTATATCTGACAGCTACCAGCTGCCAGCCTGCAGGGGGTCAACTCATCGTAGCTCAAAGACTGGAAACAGGGGGAACAGCTAGCCTGGCCCTGTCCAAAGGCAACACAATCAACCTTTCAGCAACAAATTAACATTGATACAGATTCTTATAAATCTTGTTTGTTAAATCCGTACAACAAAGGAATGGGTTCAGGAGCAGTGACCTCGGCCAGCAGTATCAAACTTTAGCTAAGGGACATGATGATCTGTGACTTGGCCCTATGTCTGCTTTGAAACAGGAGGTTCTGTTCCACCTCTCTCAATAAAACCTGTTTGATGATTACTGTGGATATAGATTGATAAATTGGCTACTGCATGATATCTGAGGCCAGTCTTTCAACTTGTCCTCTGATCCCTCAGCAGTAGAAGGCAGGGGTAGGATTCTGTATAATCACATTCTGTTTAAGGTGTAACAGGCTGGGTTCCCACATCATGTATTTCCCCCAAATCTCTAAGAAAGGGGAGAACGCCAGTAGCATATCTGTAACTTTCACAGAGGCTAGTTCAGTGAAAAGAATAACCAGAAACTATCAAATGGGTTAGAAATAAGGTGGGTAAAACACTTAGAATCCACTTACAGGAACAGCAATCATTATAAGTGGTTTGCATTTGAATGGCAATTCTATACAGGGGGCACAATTAATATGCAGATCATGTAGAACATGATGTGATGATTGGGATGAATATGGATGGGATATTGTACAGAGCAGACCTTACAGCATTAGATTTTCATTACAATATACTTTATGTCAGTTATTACATTTCACATAAAAAAATTGACACTAAACTCATAACAAGAGGCATAAAATGTAATAACCATTTACATTATGCACAAAAAGTGAAAAGTTATGGATTACAAATAATATTATCAGTTTTTCATTACATAAGCATTATGCTGAGCTGTCCTCACCATAAGAGGACCTTGTTTATACTAAATTGTGGAGAAGAGTTTTCTCTGATAGTAGCACCATAACTTATAGATGTGTGGTAACAACAAATTTTGGTGAGAATCAGTATAAACCTATAAATAAATCTACTCCTTTAAAAAAATGTGGCTACTTTAGTAAAAAGTTTATTTTTTTTTCTTTGGGAATGAAACCAGAGGCCTCAGTAAATGAGAACGGGACAGTGACAGTAAATTTCTTTTTTGTTGTATCAAACAGATACTGCAATCTGCTGTAACGTTTTGAACAGCTGAACAGGTGATGTCTCGCCTCTCACTGACTGAGAGAAGGGGGGGGGGGGGGGGCAGGGGATTGAAGAGCAATCACAGAAGAGAAATGTCATATTTGCATATCTCAAAAATACATCACAGGACAGCCATAAAGGGACCTGTGAACACAGTTTTGCATATTGAGAGAAATTTCCACTGCTTTTCAGAGAGCACTGTTTATGTGCAATTTCAAGAGGAAGATAAAGGTTGTATTGGAAGAGAGGGAAATATATCACTCCCACTGGTAAAAACTAAAAGCTGGAATCCAAGAGAAGACAGATTTTTTTCATAAAACACACTCTGTGACACCCACCTACGCACACACTCACACACATTGATGAGGCCTATCTGCAGTTTGTCAGGAGTGATGTTGTCCTATGCTGGACTCCAGACAGATTGAAAACCTTGGTGTATTTTGGGAGCTGCCAAGTCATTTTCACTGGATGAACCTAACATATGAAATATGTCGGAATTACCACGCTGCCAGCAGAACCATGTGAGTTACATTAGGGCATATTAGTAGGCACTGGTAAGCACTGCCACTCAGACCTATCTTCCCCTGTTAGTGGAAGTGTGTTAATGAAGAAATCAGTCAGCCCACTCGGCTTGACACCAGTCATCTCTCACTTCTTTAAACCCATCTGGTTCAATCAGACGCTGCCAATCTCTCAATTAGAGCTTTTCGAGACAGGTCACACACTGAAGCCCTATAATTTCTCCCATCACCAGCAGCCACACTCCTCCCCAAACAATAGGGCCTTGGAATAGGATCTTGTTTTGATTTGATTAAAATAGATTCATTAATTACCGTGCGCCAGAGCTGTTGTTTGTGATTAATGAGCCAGCAACACCCAATCAGCTGGCAGACGGAGGAGCCTGATTGGCTGTCTTTCCTGTCTCACCTGACTGTTTATTTCTAGAATAAACTAAACCTCATTGAACCATACAGAGATGGTGTTAACTGATTCCAGATACTGATGATGCCTTGACACGCTCTCACACTCAGTGACTGTTGGGAAAATAGTGATAGTTTTTGCCTCTTGAGAATTAGCTGCAGCCTGGAACTGTTTAGAAGGAAATGACAGTGACGTGTAAAGTAAATCAGCCCAAACTAGTGTTGCAATCATAGAAAGTAGACACATACAGAACAACACATAAATGTTTCAGCTGTCACTCCTGAGTAGATACACCTGAACCATTACCCTAACCTCAGCCCATTGTCTTCCAACAGTCAACAGTAGTTTCTTTTAACAATGGCCAGGATCATTTCCCTAACTGTAAACAAATAGTTTTATGCCTAAACCTAACCAAACCTTGGTGGCATCATTTATTTAACATTCATATGTCTCTTGGAAGATATTCATAAAAGATGATATCCTGTCTATGGGGACTCAAGATCTTTGGGAAAGCATAAAACAATCTCACAGACTGTGTTTGTTAGAAAATAGGCTACATATGCTTTACTTTCAGAAGCCCCAAAATGTGAAGATGTATTTGGAGTAAAGCTGCATTATTTGATTTTTTTGGCCACTTGGGTGCAGTGGAACAATCTTCAATTAAAACTGACAGTCCTCGATAACTGGTTCATCAAGCAGATTATTCACTGTCTCCATTAAATTTGGGTTTATCAAGCAGCCAATTGGGGGCAGTATTATCACCATATTAAGTTTACACATCCAGCAGACCCATGGCAACATCAGCATTTCCTGTGTCTGTTGGTTGTGTGTTGTGTGTCCAATGTTAACTTTCTTTTAGCTCTCTTCTCTGTCTCCAATGACCCCTGAGAAAATAAAAAGTATGTGGCTCTTTAGCTGCTAAATGCTCAACTACATTCACCAGCTAGTCTCTAGCAGTGTCTGTCAGCTGTGTGGTGATGAGCAGGTACTGTACAGTGGGTTTTTAGAGCTTTCTCACTGAAAACAGCTGCCAGCTGCTGCTAGAAACCAGGTTGATGAAAGGAACATTTCAGGTGAAAAGAAGGAATTGAAAGAGAATTGGTGCTGATTCTCTGTAGGTTCACTGCTACGAGTGACACTTTTAGTATATACCAATATTACCATCTGACCCATTGTTTACATAAAAATATTGATTAGTGCAGCCTTCAATGGCCTTTTTTCTATCTTTGTTTTGTTAAGTACTTTAATACTGATTAAAGTGTGCTTTGAAGATTTTTCTGAACTTGACATCTCGACCACACAAACACTGGACACATAAAGTAGACACTGAAGTATCACGACTCCTCTTTCTTTTTACAGAGGCTTATGTAATCATTTTACAAATGAAAAGTGGGGACATGTATCTGTGTTCCATGCTCTAACCTGCTGCAGCTCTATAGCATCATGCATTGTTCTTTTATGCAACAAAAAATATTTAATATTTGAAGAATTAGCATTGCCTATAGTCCTGGTCTTCCAAAAATATCTCACTTACAGAGCAGTGTGTTTGCCTGGACAACAGTGTTTGAGCAGCTTTGTATGGAGTCCAGAGAACTTCTCTTTACTGGAAGTGTGCCAGAGTTGTTTGTGCCTTGGAGATGTTGTTAATTCCCTGGTAGGGTTTTTAACAGTACCGTGTCTACGCTGCACATGGTGACCTCCATTCGCTTTCACTGTAGCTTCTGAGGGGAATACAAATAAGGTTGCATACAGCCGAATAAACAAATGCTTAGTTTAACTGAGTGGCCTTTTACAGGGGGCTCCGTGCCCTTCTTTTTACAGTTTTCTCCGTTTCTGAAATGTCAGCTCTCCTCTGCACGCTGTTTATCTTACCATCTAATTCCTGTCACAGAGAAAGAGGCAGAGAAAGACAGACGGGTTACCAGCCTCACTGTTTTTTATAGAGCAGTTATGGAGGGGCTGGCCTTTTTGGAGGTTTGAACAATGTTCTGGTAGCACTCTGTCATTTCTCACTCTGTGACTTTTAGGAGCTTATGACGGATGGTTCGCCGCCTCCCGCCTCTTCTACATTAAACTGAAAATGGTATCGCTCAAAGTAGGCCTGTAATGCACAAATAACCGACAGCCATTTTAGAATAAATGCATGGCTGTGGCAGTGGGACGCGGCAGACCTTTGGGTGAACCCCAAATGGTGCCTTCTGTTTCCTATTTAGCCAATGCCTGTGATCTGTCATATATACATATATGCAGACTGCTCTCTACCCACTCTGCCACTGAAAGCTGCTTCTGATACTGGGAAAAGGGTGGAGGGGAGAACAGCCAGCCTCATCGAGTGGTACACCAATATAATGGTTTGCAGATAGTGTAGGGCTGATATTTGCCTGTTAACAAAAAATCAAATCTAGTCCAGTTGCTTTCCTCACCTTCTGAAACAATGAATATTATGCAGTTTTACAGAAATTTTTATTTTTTTTAGATTTTTATTCAGTCCATCTCTGAAGCTGGAAGGAGAGTGTATTTTGTTTTTGTCCATTAGTTGGTCTTTTTCTGCATGTGTAAAGGAGCAAGATATCTCATAAAGTTAGAAACAGATTTGGCTGATATGTGGTGGACACAGCTCAAAAAGATCACTTTATTCACATTTTGTCAGGAGGAGCCAGATCTGGGACATCTGCCATCACAAAACTATTTTTTAGTAATATTCTCTAAGTACTATGTTGTGTTTATGAGAAAGTTTAGAGGTTGTCCCTCACTGAATAAAATATGGAATGTTTTTGGCAAATGCAATAAATGTTGAATGCACGCTAGCTTGTCAGTAGCTTCAGTGTGGAAACACTGGTATCAAGCCAAGACACATCTCATGGACAAATTTATTCCGACTCAAGATCAATCATGATTGTCAAAATGGCTGGGCCATGGTGGGGGACCACGAAGTCCCAAAATGTCCTTCCATCCATACCACACAATATCCTGTATGAAGAGGTAGTTCAGGAACATCAGCTGGGATGTATTCAGTTGAACAGATGTGACAACATTGCTTCTTTTGTGGAGCATCAACAAATGTCAAAGCTGGGAAATAATATTTATGATATATGGAACTGTGTCAGCCTGCAGCGATGTGTCTGTGTGTGGACTTAACGGAGAGGTTTAAATCCTTCATAACATGTGGCCTGGAAAAACATTGACTAAAAATCTTTACTTCCCTCTGCAATCATCACGCTGAACAGATTAAATAGACACTGTCCTCTGACTTGACTGTTCTCAGTTTGTTTTACAGTTTTTAGCCCAGGTAGGTGTGTGTCTGTGTGTGTGTGTGTGTGTCTATGTGCATTCTTAAACATGTTTTAAATATGCATTGTTCATTAATGGTTGAGCCCCATTGAAAGGAAAATTTCTGCTACTTTGTGACTTTCCATGCATATGGTGCAGGATGAGGCTATGTCTGATCTGGCCAATGACAAGGCAGCACTAGCAACTGAGAGACCAGCAGATGGAAATAAGAAGCCAACTATTCATTTAACCAGTTACTGCAGGGGTGGCAGTCAAGGGCCATTTCAGTTTTTAACAACGATGGCTGGAGCCGGTACTGTTTGCCAAATCGTTTGGTGTCAGATGGTAGTGATGATGAGGCTACTCACCTCCGGTTTTCCAGGTTTGGGTCAGTTAGTCTCCAGTGGAAATGAGTCTTAGCAAGAGTCAGTTTTGAGTCACTCCCAGCAGCAGGTCGTCTCTTTGCAGCTCAGTGATTTCATGCTGTAGGTTGTAAGGCACATCAGCTACTTGGTCTGGTGCTAGCAGCTCAGCAGTGGGGACAAGGCACGCCTTCACAAAATCTCCTTCTGAATGAGTTTTCAGCTTCTTAGCTATTAACTTGCTTACGACAAAGCTTGCCTGCATAACACTGTCTCTGTCAGAATGTAGTCTTCTGAAAGCTGCTTATTGGGCATCCAAACTCTTTCACGCATTGACTTTATCCAAGCACATTTGCCGCTCATCCAGTTCAGCATGGTTCAAGTTGTAATCAACCTTGAAATTGGCCTTATTCATCACTGTGAGTGTCTCTCAACAAATCAACTTTGACTTGCCTTTTACTCGAAAACAAAAATTGGCTGAGGTGGGAAAGATAAAAAGAAAATGAGGCAAAGTGAAATGGAAACAGAACCAAGGAAGGACCCATATGAGCACACTTGACCACTAAGAACTGATCACTGACATACTGTGAGTTGGATGGTGCTTGGTTTTGGTTTGAACATTTTCAACATGTTGGGTCACAAATTTCATATTACAACTAAACAGTACACTAAAATATGGTTCTGAAGACATTTTAGGTGAGCAATAAGCAATGCAGTAGCAAAATCTTGATTTGTATTTTATCAGCACTGCCTACCTAGTTTGACAGTTTGACCTGATTTTCTGGAACCTGGTGTGTTGCACTAGATGGACTCACTTGCATAAAGTAGAGATTGATTATGCAAATTCACACACAGTGATGGGTCCGTCGTCTCACTGTGCTGTATCCAACATGCAGTGTGTGGCTGGATCTCCTGCTCTCCAAAGAAAATTAATAGGATCCACTGACTTGACACCCATCAATGGATCCTGTGTGTCTGTAACATTGGTGAAAAAAAAAAAAATCACAACATAGTGAGGCCAACACTACAAACATTGTGGCAGACATTAGGCAAAGTAGGCACCCAGTACACCTCATTAAATACAACTGCAGCCATTTAGTATTGAAGTTCTTTAAAGTTCTTTCTTTAAAGATCTTTCAAACTCCACACCTCAAGTTTGTATCAGAGTGTCACAGAGCGGGTTTCGGGCCCAAGTGCAGAACCACCACAACACTGGTAAAGCTTTTATCCATTTTTTAATTTTAAATAGGCAGGACCAAATTAACAGCAACCAGTATAGTCTCAAACACTCAGGCAAACAATGTCCAGTAAACAAAAGGCAAGACTCATGATCAGGGACAAAATGCTAAGGCAGTTACCAGGGAACAGGAGAGCAGGTGTGGTCAGAGACAGGCAGGATCAGCAACAGGAGATCAGTCCAAGATTTAGCTGGAGAGTCCCACATGAGGACAATGACAATCTGGCAACCAGTGACTGTGGCAGTGCAGCTTATATACTGCACTGATTGCATGAGTCTCAGGTGCGTGATCAGGTGAGCAGGCAGGTGGGTGTGGCTGAGAGTGGACAAGTACTGAGGGCATGGTAAGACTGTGACATCAGAGGCTCTTTGTCAAAAATTGAAGTCTCAAGCCAAAACAGAGATGGCCCTGATGACCTGATAGCAAAAAAGAAAAAAGACATTATACAATTGTTTTCCTGACAGAATAGTTTACTCATCCTCATTGTGAGTAAACTGATGCTCATATGGGAAATTAGTGGAGTGCCCCTACTACGAAGTGGTACATTTAATTATATAGAAATGTAATGTTTTTGGCAGAAATTTAAAAACCCTTTAGAAACTCTTCCTAAATTATAAAAGTATGAGTTTGGGAGTTGGTAAAAAACATAGAAATGGTCATTATTATTATTATTATTATTATTATTATTATTATTATTATTATTATTATTATTATTATTATTATTATGTTTTGAAACTACAGTGGCTATAAAAGCAAACTACTTTTTTCTTTACTATGATTTACAATTTTCCTGTTTCAACAAATGAGAGGGATTTTTCTGGCTTCAGCCACATAGTTGATTTCAGCCTTTAGAGGAAAATCCAGTTGATGAATATTTTACAGCACTGAACATAGATCTGCTGTGTATTCTCTCCCAGCCTCCATTAGTGGGTGGAAACTAGCTCTGATGGCTGCAGCTTATTGGGCATCAGCAGGCTGCACTGTGGATGCAGATGACGAGCTATGAAGTGTGCTGCCTGCTGGGTGATTGATACACATTATCAAGGCAAGATAGAAGGAAATTGCTGTTGTCCATCTCATTTGCACTCATTGATCCATCTGAAGGCTGGAGGGAGGGGGGGAGGGAGGGAGAGAGGGAGGGAATAGTTGACATTGCCATGTTGGATGCAGGTGGAGCTTTTTACCCACACCAAGCTCCATCTCATACAGTGTGGAAGGTCTCTTCTATTGGACGTAGAAGCAGGGATCTGGCAACACTTGACTTAAAGGCATTGTAAGTTGGACTGAATGATAATTCACAATTAGCATTTCTTGTCACTTCATATAATCAAAGAGAATTCTCTCTAACTGGGTCTTTATACACAGACCAGGGGAGAGGTCACATTTCAGCATCCATGTCTTTAAAACTGGAGAGCAGCTATTGAAGAACAACCCGTCTCCAAATTACAAACTTCATATTAAGTGAGTATGTAGTGTTTTGCTAACAGCTGCAAAAATATGAAACAATTTGTCGATGGTGGTCAGGCAGCTCCAAAAAGATCTCAGAAACCCTGAAGAAAAGTACTGCATTTTTGGAACAATATTTAGCTTTCCATGGTCAAGTTTGATCATAACATGGTTGGAATCATTCCAACATTGCAGTTTGGCAGAATTTCCATTGTGTGTATTCTGTTTGCACATAGTAAAAACATTGGTTGGAAATACAGAAAATTTGGTTTGAAATATCGCAAGAAAGTTTTTATGCTTGGCCAAGTTGGAAAAGCTGTCTGCTTAAAGCATCAGATGTGTGTGGAGCAATGAGGAGACTGTGACCTTCCTCTCATTGATACATGAAACAAGTAGAAATGTTTTCAACATGGTTTTTTAATATTTCAAATTTTTAATGGAGCTCTTTAAAGACATCATCTTGTTTATGTCTGTGAACCAACTCCTGATATTCATGTAACAGTAACAGATGGAAATGCATTCACTCACATTTTCTTTTGATGATTTTCTGTAATTTTAGTGACCTGGTGTTCAGCCATGCTAGCAGCTCAATTAAGCTTCAGCTAAATGCTAACATCAGCAGGCTAACATGCTCACTTTGCCAATGTTATCATGTTGATAGGTAGTTGGTATAATGTTTACCATGTTCACTATCTTAGTTTTCCGTGGTAGCACATAAACAATTGATGATTAGCACTAAACACAAAGTACAGGTATCCGGGTTTGTGGTCATAAACCGCAGTATAAGACAAATGAATAATCTGACCTAATGATGGCGCTAAACAACTAACAAGTTGGGAGTAAGGTGGTGGACTGACTGTTATCTAGAGTAATGTGGCTAGCATTACTGAAATTGAGTATGACACTGGGACGGCTGTGGCTCAGGAGGTAGAGCGGTCATCCACCTATCAGTAGGTTGATGGTTCAATCCTTACTGAATCACAAATTGCTCCCAATGTGTGTGTGAATGGATAACGCTCTTAGGTGGCATTGCCGCTGTACTAATGTGTGTGTGAATGCAGACATGTATTGTAAAAGTGCTTTGAGTGGTCGTCAGACTAGAAAAGCGCCATATAAATATAGTCCATTTATCATATATCATTGAGGCACTTACCTAGTATTGGGTAGTTAGTGTGAGGGCTATGGCTGAGCAGACAGAGAAAAGCTTACCACTTACATATTGGCAATTGGCAATTGTCCACACTGTTGGATCATAAAGTGACCTGAAACAGTACAGCAAAAAAAAAAAAAAAAAAAAAAAATCAATAAAAAGAAGCTGGGGGATCAGCACTTTATCACTTCTTTGCATATCAATTTCTGTTGTTTGTGTTATGATTTCAAGATACTTTGGAATAAAAAAACAAATCAAGTTTGTCCTCACTTATGAGAAATATGCTGTGAAACTGGCACCTGAGCATTGTGTCCTCAATAAACACTCACACTCAGCAAAGATAAATGAAACAATCATTGGCGTAATGGTGTTAACAAACCACCAGCAGCAGGGCAAGAGAGTTTGTGTACGAGGCCCCAAAGTGTCTCTCAGCAAGGCATGGTGTGCCAGCAGGGAGTCAGTCTCATTACACATAGCCTTACATGGGATGTTAAGCTCTCCACAGCCTCGGCTCCTCATTTGTCCAGGAGGAGACTGGGAGCCACAAAGGGAGAGTGAGACTCAAACCTCTGCCTCCTCGTCCTTGCCCCACCTCATCTTTCTCCACCCGCGCAATCTCCCTTAAGCTCCCCTGCAACAGTGGAAGCAATATTTTGTGACAGAATCTCTCAGACTATTAGGCACCCAGAGGCACCTCTGGGAGTCATCTCTCTCTCTCTCCCCCTCTCTCTCTGACTCTTCTGCTCTTTCTGTCTCCCTCTCAATCTCTCTCTCTCCTGGCAACACAGCTGCTATCTTTCGGAGATGAACACTCACATACATATGCACAAAAGCATTTCCTCATGCACATTCAACCCTAGCCAAACACACACACACACACACGCACGCACTAAGACACACAGACTGCCTTTGGCAACAGTAAACTCGTCTTTGCTTTATTCTGCAATTTTTCACTGCAGCAGCTGCAAGAGAAGAATCAGAGCAATGCATATGTTAAAGAAACACAGAGGCACATGAGGGAAATGAAAGAAGGGAAAAGGGAGATTTTAGGTGAGAAGAGCTGTACATTTTATTCTAGTAAGATACACAATTGTGTCTTGTCACATCAGGATTTGAGTCAACAAGCACTGGTGATGAACACTGCCTGAAAAAAATGTTAAAGGGTCAGTTCACCTAAATTACAAAAACAAAACAAAACCAAAAAAACAAAACAAATGACCAAACAAACAAATCTGCTATCTAGTCATGCTGATAATTTTGGTTTTAGATGTCCATTTCTGATATCTCTGCCTGCACTGCAGTACAATGTAGGAGAATGGAGTTTTGCTTGTGGTGCTCAAAGCTTTAATGAATCCATCCATTCATCCATTTTATAACCTGTTTGCCCAGTTAAGCAGCTAATTATGCTTATACAAGCCTGATTGCACAAGAGTTGGGATGCTGTGAAAAACATGAGTAAAATAGAAGGGGATCATTTGCTAATCTTTTCTTCTTTTTTAACATATACTCAATTGAAAACTGTACAAACACAATATATTTAATGTTTCACCTCATCAACTTCATTGATTTTTGTGAATATATGCTTACTCTGAATGTGATGCCAGCAAGGTCTTTCAAATAAGTTTGGACAGGAGTAACAAAAGACTCAGAAAATTGTGAAATGCTCAAAAAGAACCTGTCTTTCATGAACTTTGTATACCTATACCACCATCCACTCACATCACCTCCCTGTGACTCCTGTACGGTACATAAATGAAGGGTTTCATTCACAAAGTTGTCAGGCAACTTTTTTTTCCCTAGCATCCAGAAAGCACTTACATTTGTCACCACAAAGTAATTGGAAAAAACAATGTAGTCCTATATAAACGGAATTTCTCATAGACAGGGTTTGAGGGGAAAGAAAAAAACCATTAACAAATTCAACAAAATGTTTTTCAGAAAACACTTCTTTCTGTTGAAGGAAAACTCGTCATGAAATCTGCTTTTGGAGTTGAGAAAACACCTCACTTAAAGGTCCATTTCCTGACTGTTCTAGAGCTTTCGATCACGTCACAATCTTCATCAGTGGATGGAATTTGCTTCTTTGTCACGGAAATGTAGATGTTCAGATTTACTTTTTTGGGGGGAGCCCAGATTATGCTTATTTTCAGCAGGGCCTCTATTCTCTCTGTCTGAAATACTCTGTTTTACCTCCAGTCCTCAGGCCCCCTCCCAAAAATCCAGGCTGCTCTGATTGGTCAGCTCATACAGACCAGCAAGCCTTTCACCTATCTACCATGAATAGATAAACCACCACTAAAATAAAATAAAAATTTCACCACCGCACGTTTGAGTAGGACTCTGATCTGTATTAACCTTGGCCTCACTGCCCAGCAGGCCAGCGATGTTACGACTTTGTAACAGTCTTTGTATGATCTTAGCAAGATGCTGCTGGATTCCAAGTTAGACGATGTTGACGAGCAAATTAATGCCTGGAGTTTGACCATTACTTTTCACCCATATACCCTCAACATTACTCTCAGAGCATGTCTATCAAGTAAGTTAACACACGTTGTATAACAACAAAGCTAACACTAGCAGAGCTAGCGTTGCAGTATAAACACATGAACTTGAAAAAACAGTTACCAGCATCAAACCTGCTTCTTTCATTATTTAGCTGGCTTGAAATGAGTCTTAATATCCACACAGTTTCTCTTGACTTTCACTCAATAATACAGAAGTAGTCCAACATGCCTTCCAGTCTATGGGTACAGCTGCAACAGCTGTGCAATATGCACCAAATTAAACAGGCTAAGCAAAAAAAAAAAAAAAAACAAACAAAAAAAAGAACATTAAAACACGAAAAACACAATACAGACTCTTTAAAGAAATCGAGCCTCAGAGAGGGTTTATTGGGAGATTTGTGTTGCATCTTAGTTTGGTGACAAAGCACTGCTGTGTGATCCAGACTGCAGCAGAGGAATGGAGCTCTCGTAAATGACGTGGTTACGGAGTGAAATCCAATTATCCTTCTACTGGGAGATGCACGAATGTGTTGATTTGATGTCAAAGGTCAGTGTTAAAGCTACACAATTTTCACCTTTATCTACACTCACCCAATGGAGCGTAGGTGAGTCAATTTTTTGGGTGGTTCTATTGGAAGATGATGAGTGAAACATCAAGCAGAGTATCAATACATGGCAGAGATATTAAATCATTAATTCAAACATTTTGATCAGATTCTATGTAAACATAGGATTAATCAATGTTTTCCAATCAGCAGTGTTGAAAAGAAACTTACAATGCAGCCTGCCTTTTTGTCTTGTGACCCTTAAAATAATGTCTGTACTTGTTAACCGCACATCATAGGCAGTGTGGACATGAGTTGTGAGCAGTAAGCTAAAGGATGATTTTCTTTCTCTGATTTGTTTTTTTTTTTTTTTTTGTAAGGATTTTCAGATGTAACAAGATGTGAAAGTACCCAGTATTACACAAAATGGCAAAAACTGCTGAAAATTCATCAAAAATACATTAGCCATCAAAAGTATCTGTGCAACACAAGTACATGGTGAGGTATATTTTACTCTCTGACCCCAAAGTTGGAAACCACTGAATAAACCTAATCATCAGTATGAATAAAAACAACAAAAAACATGCAAATAAATGAATAATTAAATGACCAAAAGCTGCCTTTCAGCACTTTCCCCCTTCCTTACCCTGTCTTTGGCTCTGAGTTCCAAGCCAATTGGTTCCTACAGAACATTTACATATTTAATAATGCCTCACATAGATGCAGCTATTTCCTAAAATGACTGGATGCTAATTTTTATCAAGCAGGAGGAAACTGTGCCTTTGTTGGGGACTATTTTCACCTGTGGATTAATCTACATTTGGCGTAGTGAATTTTCTTGCAGCAGGATGCTGTATGCAGGACTGAGTTAAAATAAACCAAAGTGTGTTTCACTCATGCATTTCCAAGAGTTTTTGGACAACAATGTAACTCAGGCTTTGGATACACACACAATAGCTGTTAGAAATATAGTGGTCTGGACATGGAAATAGCTGACCAAAGAATTACATAACATATCACCAGACAGTAAGAATATGAATGCAGGACCTTAACAGTTTTGTAATGGAGTATTTTTACTCTATGGTATGTCTCTTTTACCTAAATAAAGGTTTCTGGAGTGTCCCAGGATAATGCAACTATTGTTTCAGATCAGTACCGGAAATACTTGAGTGAGTGGGGCTGTGTTGTCTACATTGTACAGTATCAGTCAATCAATCCAATTACAGTTACGCTGGTATTGATCACAATATTTTTAAACAAAGCAGGGATGTAGATGACAAAAGGCAGTGAGATAAGGCAAATGAAAACACTGAAAACCTTTTTATATTTCTTCCAATGAGCTCATAGAACCAGATGCCTGTTGTGAGCAAAATAACAAAGCACACCACAATGAACACAGCTCACACTAATAAAAAAACACACTCAGACACATACACAAATCAGTGTCAGTGACCTCCAATCATGTCTTCACACCTTCAGGGAGAGGAACTTCATAAACTAATGGGTGAATTGGCTCGCTTATTTTTTCCCTCCTCATCTCCCTTTTTGGCTCGCCTCCTCAGAATTAAGTTGCCGGGAGCTGAGCACAGCTTGCATTTATCAGACAGCTTTGTCTCTTTGTTAAGGCTCTGGATATAAGGCTGTGGATTTATTTGGGTGAAAACGTGCTGTATGTAACAGGCAGAAAATTACTATATGTCTTATTAATCTTTGGTCGTTACAAGATGATGGCTGGTGAGTTTGAGGTCATCTCCAGAGCAGGAAACAAAACGGATTGGCTGTCGATCACTTTTATTACCAGCATTTATATCCTATCTTTTTGTCTGTGATTGAGTCCTAAAAATCGTATTTTCTCAAAGACTTTCGGATTCACTAACAGATACAATGTTGAACTGGAGATTTGCAGTGCAATACTCTCAGAGAGGTTGGTTAAAGTAAACCTCTGTTCAAAGGGGATTACTGAAGATTAATTATTTGTAATTACTATTTCCTCATTTTCTGATCCAGTCAGCTGATCATGTCAGTGATTCTGCTCCTCAACAACAGTTTTAATTTCATCCCAAAATGCCGTCTGTTATTTAGCTCACTCAGAGGTGGTCTGATAACTCTGCTGCTGCTCCACAGAATCTCCTCTGGGTTTCAGCTCATTTTCACATGCTTTACTCACCAATTCTGCTACTTCCCAAGTGGTAATCGGTTCACTGTTTAATATCTGTCAGTGAAAGACAGTTGACATTGATACACATTTAAAAAAAATAATTGTGGGTATTTTTAACCCTTCTTGATTTTGTCACTGCAACGATTGATTGTGCAGCTTTTTGTTTCTGTTCTCAATGGATGATGTGTAGGATTTAGTGGCATCTATTGGTAAGGTTGCAGATTGCAACCAACTGAATAACCTTGCCTCACCTTGCCTTTCCAGGCATGTAGGAGGACCTACGGTGGCTGTAAATTCATGAAAACAGGCTCAAGCAATTATTTTGTGTTATCGTGTGACTTTGGTGTTTTAAACATGCCATACTTTTACATATAAATGAAAGCCTGTTACAGTCAAGCCCTTGCAAAAAAGTTCACACAATGCTGATTAATCCTATTACTGCAAGGTAAATATCTTGGTATTACGCAGCATAACTCAGTTTTTAAATCTGGTGTCTATAGTGACATTCCCACCTTTGTGCACTGGTGGTAATATGTTTTATGTCAACCAGCAATGGTTGGTTTGTCAAAGCTGAAGGGGGGAGCAACTGTAGTGACGGAGTAGGCTGCACCAGCTAGGACAATGTGTCATGAGCCAACATTGTTCGTATAATTACTTCACTTCCAGAAGAGGGAGATGAAAGTTCTGCACTGCTGGTTTAAAGGGTTAGTTCAGAACTGAACTAACGTGCTTCATTCACTCAAATATGAACCTGGTGCAGGCATGAATGATACTTCAAATTAGTTTGAAGTCGTGCTGAGTGTCAAAAAAAAAAAAAAAAAAAGGGAAAATTCACGTACTTATACACGAATGCTGTAGATTCAGTTTCATGACTATTTGATAAAATTCCATGATACTGTACTATAGATGTTCACAGACCATCCTTGGCATCTACTTCAAGATGGAAGCCCCCCACTAAGTATAATTACTGATACTGTAGAACAACCTTGTATCTCATTATAAGTGGCATTCTATTACTACTTACTGCTTACAATGCGCCCTGGCACGGAATCTAAATACTCCATCTACTCCTGCTTTCACAATGCAAGTTTGTCTTCCACCATGTACGATCTCCAGGGAAAATGAAATATGCCTGGCGATCCATTACTATCTGCTTTCGTGTCTCAGTTTTAGACTCAATGAATGAGTGAAGTCACACTTTATCTCTGAATGTTTTCCTCTACTTCCCCTCCACATGGATGCCAACCTCTGCGGTAGTTGCTTGTTTGTGCAAAACTGTTATTACTCCATATAAAATCATGACAATTCCGTTTTAACTCTTCAGTGAACATGCTTCATCATTCTCTCTTATTTCAAAAGTGGTGTTGATCGTCTCTTCAGTGTTGTTGGTAGTTGCTTGGCTACTACCAAAAAGGAGGTAATCTTGTTGTCTTTGCAACAGTAGCACCAACAATGACACCACTTGGGAATGCTTGGGGGGATTGAAAAGTTGTCTTCACCAAGAAACGATGCTTTAAGGGGGAGTTCTTTTTCGTGGTTTGGTAAATACATGCTCAATAACCTTCCTCATTACCAAGGAGGAGCAGCAGACAGATCTCTTATCTTTTTGGGATGAGCTAGTCCCAGACAGCGTCAGGAATCAAACAGGATAGTTCCTTTAAATATGACTCAAACAAGAGTGTGCAGTGCTCTGTGGTAGCTGCAAAACAGAAACTTCAGCACATGTGTGACATGTTGCCAACAAATCATCAGTATCTGGAGTGGAGAATTAAACCACCGAAGGCTTTAGAATTGTCACTGTCTGTTCTTTCGCCTCATGTCTTACTGACAGTCGTCACTTCTCAACTCTCAACAGAACAGGGCAACAACAGGTTGTGGATTGACTGGATTGATGACTTTAATGAAGCATTAATATCTTTCCACCACCTCTGGCTTCTGCTGCTGTTCTGGTATGAGGGAAGGTATGAGGGATGGAGAGAAAGAGAGAGGATAAAGAAAGCAGAGGAACATATTGGGGGGGGGGGGGAGTTACTTGCATGTCCTCCAGTTGAGCAGGCTCTGGAGGTTTAAATGATTGTCGTGGGGCCGACGTCTGCCGCAGTCATATTAAACAACAGCTTGTCTGCAGAAATAAGCTGCAGGGCTATTGGTTTACTCTCCATCTCCTTCCTTTGCTTCTTCTTTTATCCCCATTTGGTGTGTGTATTCAGAAATAATGTGTGTCTGTTCTTGTGTGCATGTGTCTGCAGATGTGTGCTTCATGCATGTGTTTTTATTTTTGCATTTGTGAGGTTTTTTCAGTGGTTCTTGTGAGCTTTTGAGTGCGTGTGTTGGTTTGTGAACAGTGTGTGTACACTTGGAAATGCCTCTGGGTGTGTGTGTGTGTGTGTGTGTGTGTGTGTGTGTGTGTGTGTGTGTGTGTGTGAGCATGCTACAGTGTAAATGTTATGGGCTTTTTCCAAATACACACAGTGACTCCCATGCGCCCGGCTATTGATTTAGAAATGACCGGCCTGCTCACTCACACCATCTGCTCTGCTAACGAAGAACGACAGAGAGGGAAGAGAAACAGTGAATGAGATATTCTCCCAGTCTCTCTTCTATATAGCATTTAAAATTAACAGACTAATGGTGTATGTGTGTGTGTTTGTGCACGTGTGTGCATGTTTGTGTGTGCGGGAGCTCTTTGTAATGTGATACTGCTGATGAAGAGGTTGCAGGTTGACCAGCAGGGTCACTTTTGAGCAGCAGTGGACAAGTCTGAATAGATAAAGATAGCTGTGTTGTGTTGCTTTAGAAAGACAAGATGTTTTAAAATAGAACATGGCTGATGAACAGAGTTTGATTCTAGATACTAGAACTAGTATTTTCTTCCATTCCTGTCATTGTGAAGAGATGACTACAGCTCTATACCCCATCTCCACTTGGTATTAACCTGGTTTGGCCTTTGTATTACTTGGAAATAACAACTGTTCTCATTATCTTGATTGTTTCAGTGTCGTGAGCATATCTCAATATGCACATTAGCTGGAAAAGCTGTAGGCTACTAGTCAGTGGTCTTGCTAACTGTGTGACGGCTGCCTGGTCTGTTTAGTTGTACCCTTTCTCGTCCTCTCTCGCAGGCACATGGAATTGGTGAGCTTAGCCATCCCCTTTGGCTGACTGGGAACATGTTGGCCAGTGCTCCTAGCCAGTATAAAATCTGCCACCTTAGCATGGAGAGCCTGTGTCCATGGCTGTCTTTGGGTCCTTTATCATTTTTCCCACCAACATCCAAACACAACATTTCCCACTTGTGGTGTCTAAATGTTGTTCGGGAAAATGATAAACACCACATTTTCCTGGTGGGAAATGTGTCCAGTCACCTACACCACTAACCTTACTGGCATCCACACATCATCTCTTTTTGCGACTTATTTATGTTTTTCTTTAAAAAAAAAAAAAAAAAAAATAATAATAATAAATGTACATGCATTTAATCAGCCATTTGACAATGGTTTAAAACCAGAAGGTTTGTCAAACTGATTTGGAACAGAAAATAAAGGACAAGTGCAAAATTATGACTGAAACTGTCTCTTGTAAACATCACAGAATGTAGACCTACTTCCTCCTCCGACTTTGACCCTAACATACAAAATAGTTTTCTTGTGTATTTATAATTTAGACTTTAAATTTTAGCATGAATCAACATATAGGTTGATGAACATTTGATATCTTTCATTGACAAAAGAACTTATGTTGTTGTCCACACGGCCAAGGGTCAAGGAACAGGGCACGATTCACAGAGGATGAACACAGGAATGCTGAGCACCACATGGGGAGAGGGGGAAGCCAGTTTATGAAGACTTTCACAGATCAGTCCTGATCTGGACTTCATCAAGAACTCACACAGAGATCTAAGGAAGTGATTTTGCAATGCAGAGCTAAATGTACGTCACATGAAATATATATTCAAAAAACATACAGTTCAGTTTCAACATGCCAGCTTTGGATACAGGGACATCAAACCCCGAACAGACTCCTATTTGTTAGTGTCATTGTTGATAATTTGGGAAACGGTTTCATTCATGTAGGCTCTAGCCTCAACCCTAAAGAAAATGAGAAAATTTTAAATTGATGTCTTGTTTTTCTTAAATATGCCTTCTGTTTAGTTGATACCATTATGAAGTGTATGATGTTATTAGATCGTAGACAGTGTGTGTAGACCCCTTGAGTAGATAATGACCTAAAAAATATTTATGTGTACAAGTTTACCCAGAAAATTGATCACAGCTTGCAATAAAAGCAAAGATTGAGATGCCAACACTCACACAGGCCACACTCAGAGTGCCTGTGTGTGTGTGTGCGTGTGTGTGTGTGTGTGTGTGTGTGTGTGTGTGTGTGTGTGTGTGTGTGTGTAGACACAGCAAACTCAAGCCGAAGTCGTGTTGTGTGGGATCCAAGAGGCCCAGGAAGCTATCTTCACTTGGTCATCAAACAAAAGATGAAACAATACTTCTCCTGTGATACTGAGTTGATGCTTTAGATTAACAGAAACATGTCAGTGTTTGTGTGTTGAACAAAAATGAGGATTTCCCCTCCATCACTATAGTTACAGTGGGGGAAATAATTATATGATCCCCTCCTGATTCTGTAAGTTTACCCCCTCACAAAGAAATGGATGGTCTATAATTTTTATGGTACGTTTATTTTAACAGAAAGAGACAGAATATCAACAAAAAAATCCAGAAAAAACACATCGTATAAAGTTTATAAATTAATCTGCATTTGATCAAGTGAAATAAGTATTTGATCCTCAAGCAAAACATGACTTAGTACTTGGTGGAGAAACCCTTGTTGGCAAGCACAGAGGACAGACGTTTCTTGTAGTTGGTCACCAGGTTTGCACACATCTCAGGAGGGATTTTGGTCCACTCCTCTTTACAGATCCTCTCCAAATTCTTAAGGTTCAGAGGCTGTCGCTTGACAACTCAAAGTTTCAGCTCCCTCCACAGATTTTCTATGGGATTAAGGTCTGGAGACTGGCTAGGCCAGTCCATGACCTCAATGTTCTTCTTCTTTAGCTACTCCTTTGTTGCCTTGGCCATATGTTTTCGGTTATTGTCATGCTGGAAGACCCATCCGTGACCCATCTTTATTGTTCTTGCTGAGGGAAGGAGGTTCACCTCCAAGATATCTACGGTACATGGCCCTGTTCATTGGCCTCTCAATGCGGTGAAGTCTTCCGGTATGCTTAGCAGAGAAACAGCCCCAAAGCATGTTGTTACCCTTTCCATGCTTGACAGTGGGGATGGTGTTCTTGGGGTCATAGTCAGCATTTCTCTTCCTCCAAACATGGTGAGTCAAGTTGATGCCAAAGAGCACAATTTTAGTCTCATCTCACAGCATATTCTCCCAAGCCTTATCTGAATCATTCACTTGTTCATTGGCAAACTTCAGATGGGCCTGTGCATGTGCCTTCTTGAGCAGTGGGACCTTGCGGGCACTGCAGGGTCTCAATCCATAATGGCGAAATGTGTTATCAATAGTTTTCTTGGTGACTGTGGTCCCAGCTGCCTTGAGATCATTTACAAGCTCCTCTGGGCTGATCCCTCATCATTCTCATGATCATCCTTACCCCACGAGGCGAGATCTTGCATGGAGCTCCAGAACGAGGCCGATTGATGGTTATATTGTATTTCTTCCATTTTCGAATAATCGCATCAACAATGGTCTCTTTCTCACCAAGCTTCTTGCTGATGATCTTGTAGCCCATTCCAGCCTTGTGCAGGTCTACAATCTTGTCCCTGATATCCTTTGACAGCTCTTTGGTCTTGCCCATGGTGGTGGAGAGTTTTGAATGGAAGAGACTGATTCTATGACAAGTGTCTTTTATACTTATAACAAGTTGAGATTCGGGCAACTTTCTTAAAGTGACAGCACTAATTTGTGTGCCCCTGTAGGGGTCAGAATTCTTGCTGGTTGGTAGGGGATCAAACAATTATCTCAAACAATCAAATGCAAATCATTTTCTACTCTTTAAATAATGTGTTTTTTCATGATTTTTTGTTGATAATCTGTCTCACTCTGTTAAAATACACCTACCATAAAAATTTAGTGCTGTCAATTGATTAAAATATTTAATCGTGATTAATCTCATGAATGTCATAGTTAACTCGCGATTAATCGCAAATTAATCGCACATTTTTATCTATTCTAAATGTCCCTTGAATTTACCATGGCTTAAACTCTCCTTTCTTAAGTTTCCTTTGAACATAATAGCATCCATATGCCTCTGTCGAAAAATATGATAAAATAGCATTATAAAACAGAGAGAATTAGTATTACAGGTCTGTCTTGGATAAACTCTCTTGTTGCTCTGTTGTTTTAAGAGTTCCCCACAGACAGTCAGTGTAGTGTCTTAAACTTCGTAGCCCAAAACAAAAGTGTAATCCCGGCTATTAACTGTACTACAGCAGTATTCATGCCAGGTGCTACTATGGCCCCTCTGGTCCATATTAGAGACAGCTCCACATCTGGAAACACAATTATTTAGCTGATAAAAGGGCCTGTGGGTGGGTGTGTATGGTTAGTGTGTGCGCAGACATTCCCACATGTCTACATCTGTGTGTGTTTGTGTGTGTGAGTATCAATAGAGATGCTACATGCAGGTTGGAAAAGTGTGTTTTATCTCCTTTGACAGGCCATGTTGAATATTGCATGCATCCCATGACATTAGCTGTTAAAAACTGAAGGTATGTTCCATGTAATATTCATTCTGCACAGCCTGCAGAGGATCAGCAGCACAAAGCATAATAACCTTCATATTCAATTCCATTCACAGTCACAATGAGCAAATACACAACCACGATAAAAGATGGATTAAAGAAGCCATATTATGCTCATTTTCAGGTTCCTACTTTTATTTTAGATGTCTATCAGAATAAGTTTACATGCTTCAGTGTTAAAAAACACATTTACACACTGAAATGTTGTTTTATCTTTAGCTCTCCTTTAGGCCCCCCTCTCGAGTAGCCCGGTCTGCTCTGATTGGTCAGCTCAAACAAGTCTGAGCCAACACTAGTCATGTGTGCCTGGTCAGCCACTGTTTTTAGCTTCCAGCTCACTGCACTTCTACTGTGAATATCACCACAATAACTGCGTTTAAAATAAAAGCTTCAATACTGCACATGTTCTAGCAGGACTCTGATCTGTATTAGCCTCAACCTCACTGCCCAGCAGCACTAATGTTACTGCTTCATAACGGTCTTTGTGTGGTTTGGGAAAGCTAGCTGATGCGTGCTAATAAAAGTTACGCAGTGGTGCAAAGCAAATTAATTCCTGGAGTTTGACCATTTCTTTTTTACCTTTAGAGCATGTCTTTCAAGTGTATTTTCATACAGCAGCAACACACACATACAGGGGAATACCAAGGATCCCAGAGCAGAGCAGGTTTTGTGTATCACAGCTAATGCTAGCTGAATTAGTGCTGCAGTATAGACACAAAAAGGAAACACACACACACACACACACACACACACCAAAAAAAAAAACCAAAAAAAAAAACCGACGGCATCAAACCTACTGCTCTTATTGTCTTGTTGGCATCAAATGAGGCTTATGTTCACGCAGTTTCTCTTCACTGTTACTCAACATTATAGAAGTAGTCCAACTTCGCTCCCAGTCTGTGCAACAGCCGTGCAATATGCATCAAGTTAAACAGGCTAACACTTAAACAATATGAAACATGAACAAAACTTATAGTTTCCATTTTTGAAGTCAGGTTGTGGATAGCCAGTTCATCCATGAGCTTGTACTGTTACTGGTGACAAACCAGTCCAATAGTATAATGCTAAAATGCACACACAGTTTTCCAGTCATTGTGCAGACAGTTCTATCACATTTCCATGAAAACTAAAGTTAATCCACTGGGTCTTGACATCCTCAGATGGTGGGAGTCAAGTCAAGATATGTGTTGGTTCTTACTGTATTACATGCTGATGTCAACAAGTAAGAAAGAAAGAAAGAAAAAAGAAAAGGATGGACCACTGACATGGCTTTGAGCTTTGGGCTTTGTAACTTTGCGATTACAATTACAGGCACAGTCATTTGGCAGACGCTTTTATCCAAAGCGACGTACATATGAATTCAGGGGTTCAGTATCTTGCCCAAGGATACTTTGCCATGTGGACTGACATTTTACATACACAAAAAAGCCATAGAAGAGCATAATACTGTCGTTAGTTTGTCATGGACAAACAGGGATTGAACCCAAATGCAGACCATAAGGCAGAGCTGGTCCAGTTCAATAAGTTTATTAAGATGATTAACAACAAACCTAAGACTTACGGCCAGGTAAGGGAGGTGAGGGACAAAACCACAGTAAAAGTCCAAAGTATCAAACAAAATCCAAATCAAAGGAGCAGAAATCCAATACAAGTAAAGTCTAGGGAAAACACAGCGAAGACCAAAATCTCAGAATACCAGCAAAATGCTCACAAGGGGAATCACTTGACACAATGCTGTGCCATCGGTGTGTGAGTGTGTGTGCGAATGGTTAAAAGCTTGCAATAAGCTGGTGGCCAAGCCATCGTACAAATGTGTGTGTGAATGGGTGAATGCAGACTTGTGTTGTAAAAGTGCTTTGAGTGCTCATGAGACTAGGAAAGTGCTCTTTAAATACAGTCCATTTACCATTTGAGCCCAAACCATAGGAGACACCACAAACCCCAAAAACATGTACTTCAGAATTTCCCCAACTTCTGTGAACATGCTCGGGGGGCAGGTCATTACCATGTTATGAAGGGCAAGCTGGCGTGAATCAAATCACATAGTTGCTCATAACTCAAATTCTTGAGTTTTGTTCCTTTTTCAAAATGAATGAAAATGGAATGAAATGTGCATAGTTTGCTTTACAAGATCGTTGGCCTGCACCAGCTAAGTTAGTAGCCATCACTCAAACCAGTTGTTTAGCCTTCTGGCTCATTAGCTAGTGCGACTTGTGATAGCATAACATCCCATTTGATTTATTTCTATTTTGGTAAAGGAGAGCTGTGTGAAACACTGAATTCAGTTTGATATCTCCAGGTCAGGATTGAGAGGAAAATATGGTCGTTCTTTAAAAAGGACAGAAAGCTGCAGCCCTGTAACAATGATAATAATAAAAATAATAATAATGCTATGTGATGCCAGCACAGTCTCATCTGCACTCACGCTGCCTCCTCTGCATTGTCTTTGAAAATGTTGGCAGGTTCCTTTCATTTGGGGCTTTATTCTCTATGGCCTTTCAATTAATTTGCATTGTGGATGTACTGTTTTTCCTTGAATTCATGCCCCTGAAAATTTTTGGCTGAAGCAGACAAAATGTAACTCTTTTTCAAGTGAATAAGTGTCATTTTCAATAACTATAACAGCACAAATATTTGACATTAAAATCTCTAAATAAATAGAGGATTTTAGTGTAAAGCGGGAGATTACTGAGCAACAAAAACTGATTCAGAGAACTTTTAAAACAATCTGCCCAAAATCTTTAAATATATATTTCAAATTGCAGAAAATTGCGTCATTTTCCCTTTTTTTCTGGGGATTGACACCCATGCCCACCCCAGAATTCTGGCTTGCACGATGCCCCTGCCTACAATGTACGCAAAGCACAGTGGGAGCATAAAGCAATGTGTGTGTTGTTTGTTTCTTCCTCCTCTCTTGCTTTTCCTCAAGTCCTCTGTTTTGCTGCCTCCCTCCACCTCCCCCAGTGGACGTCTCTCTGCAGCTTGTTATCCGTTGGCGTGAGGCGGAGTGTGACAGTGTGATAATCCATGCTGATGTGTGCCGCTGACCCTGTGATGTGCGGCAAGACCTGCTTGTCTCTCCGTGTGTGTGTATCTGAGTGTGTGTTTTCTCTGCTTTTAACATTTAACACTGCTTCGATGTTGGCTCATTGCGTGTGTGTGTGTGTGTGTGTGTGTGTGTGTGTACATGAGTGTGCATTCTGATGTGCGGCTGCATCCGGATGCTTCTTTTTCTTGTTGCTTATCAGGCGCACAGGGCGATGCATATGTTGCTTCAATCATCCAGCATGTGAGGGAACTCGTTGTTTGATATCCAATATAAGCAGTGTGAGGCTTTCACATTTAGCACAGCTCACACACATGGATATCTTGTGTGTGAACTGTGCTCTGTGGTTCAGTCCACCACAGGGAACAAGGAGGATGCCACTCCAGTCATTCAAATATATCAGTTTGCTGACACAGTTGTATGTCACACGTAACATTTGCATTCCTAGAATGTTTTTCGGGGAAACATAATGCCACAGTGTTTATATTGATGTTCCTGCAATACATGCACACACTATTTTTTAACTAGTATTCACATATGGCAACTAAAAATGTGGCATGTATACGTAGGCATTATGAACAAACCATATCTAACCACACATGTATATTAACACTAATCGTTGATTCATTTTGTGAGGAAGTTCTTCTTAAGTTTTTAGAAATCAGTAGTTATTTTCAAACTAGTAATTTACCAAATTATATTGCATAAACCATACGTAAACCAAGGAGTCACTGTGTGGATTAAGGCAGGTTTTAACTCTGAATTTTAGAACTTTTGCCAGATTGATTTGACATGCAGTTTGAGGATTGCAGTGCTAATTTTAGCACCTGATATTGACTCAGCTTTAGTGTTAGACTTTGACTCAAGTCAAATTTTAGTCATTTCATTTTTAGTCAATAAAAACAAAATAAAGACTTTTTAGACTCATCTTTAGTTTACATACAGCATTCATGTCTCTCTGCTCCACACTAATATAAAAGAACTGACTCTCAGTCAATGCAGTTGTCATTTCCAAACTCTTTTTGAACAGAGCTGCTCTCTCTCTGTTCTTCCTGCTCACACAGTATTTGCACATCTACCTGTTGCTTCGTTGTAGAACTGAAATGTCTGATAACACTGTGATGTTTCTTTCGTGAGTACCTAGAGGAAGATATAAACTAGATGGCTGCCCGTGGATAAAGTCACTTAGCTTACCTTTTGATAAATATCAGCTTTGTACTTTCTGTCTAATTCTCAATGGATTAAAGATCATTTTTGTGTATAAATCTGTGTCTTCCAAGAATGGCAACATAGAGACAGAACATTACTGAATGCAAGATGATACTTACTGACAATTGATCGGGTGTATTGGGCCATTGTGGGCAATGATGTGAATTAAATGAGCAGCTATAGGTATATGGCGACATTGGTTATTATGTATATTTGTAATACATGCGTAACAGACATCCTTGTCTCATCTTTTTAAGCCTTGATGAGTCTCTCAAATGATTTTCCAGGACATGTGTATCACAGTTTCTGTCGATATCTTGATTTAAAATTGTATACCTTCTCACCCACCTCTAATCCAATAAAGCATTTTTGTCTATTTGAAGATATTTACTCTAAAAATCAGAATCAGTCTTTCAAATGACTAATCAAATACATTGTGCATTTCAGAAAACATATAGGAAATTATTCTAAAATTACAGTAATAATTATTTATTTTATTGTGTATCATTTAGATATTGAGTCCGTAACGTCACATACTCAGAAAAAAAAAATATCAGAAATCTGTCTTTACAGAGACTCAGCAGGTAAAAGAAAATATAACAAATAGGTCACAATATAAGAGGCTTTTTCATTTCACAGCCTCAATATTGGAACTTGGTCAATGACGTTTGACAGGGGGTTTTTTTTCCACATAATATCTGTCAGTTATATGTCAGTGGCTCCCAGAGTAAGGGCCCAGCACCCAGTGGAATGTTTAGGATGAGCCAAGGGTGCTGCAAGATTTCTTTATTTCCATTATTTTATTACACATTTGAAAAATGTTTCTTTCTCTGAAAAATTAACCAATAAATATAAAAACATGTTTAATAAGCATTTATGCCACATAATGACACATGCAAACATGGCATGTGTTATCGTGTTCGGGTGTTTGTCTGTCAGTGTGTTTGTTCCTGAGAAGCTTACACGCTATTTTATGTCATATCCTGCTCACAAGAGTAAAACATTTAACCAATTAGCATATGTAATATTTTGCATTGCTAATTTTGATCAATATTTTACAAATCCACACAACAACATAAAGACTGGAGACATCTTTTCTTTCTGAATGATTCATTCATTCATTCATTGGTGGCTGAAATTGTTGCAAACATACCCTGTGTATGTGTGTTGTGTGTCATCAATTAAAAATCACTGCCATAGTTCTCATGCATACATCTTATTTCATTATCAATACATATCATGCATTCGAAGAAACTGTATATATTTTTATTATTTGAATTTATCCAATCATCAGATCCCTGTCATAATTCTCTCTTATTTTGACTTTACTTTTTTAACCAAAACACCTTTTCTTTTAACTTTTTTTTTTTTTTTTCAGTTATTACAAATTAATTTCCAGCCTCACACACTTCAGTCTGATGAATGAATTAGATTTGAATGCCCAACTTTACATTTGAGCTAATTAAGATAACCTGGATACACACGTGTACTCATACAGAACAAACACGGGGCAAACTGAAAAGGGATAGAAATCAGGTTATGGTTATTATCTTCATGGCTTCATGGAAACCAGCTGACGGAAACAAAGCAACCTTTCTCTCTCTCTCTCTCTCTCTCTCTCTCTTTCTCTGGACTGCTGGGAGATTCGGCTGAAAGTAAAGGTATAACTGTGTTGGACTAGTTCCAAGCATTCACTCCACACACACACACACACACACACACACACATGCACACACACACACACACACACACACGTAGTCATGTAGGCATGGTTTTTACGGTCAGACACACAAATACACAATCTCTCACACACACACTTGTTGTCCACTCCGACAGTGAATATATAGCCAGAGTTCCCTCTTCTGGTGACAAATATAACAGCAGCTACCAGACCTGACTTCTGCACGCCGCCACCACCAACATCTTCATTATTTTTATTTTATCGTTAGACCACATGACTTCAATGTAAATAACCTTCAACAAACAAAACCTCTTTGCTTCCCCTTAAGTGTCTTAAAGATTGGAAAATACATGTTATTTCACACTGACTGACTGTAGCGTGTTTATGTGTGTGTGTGTGTGTGTGTGTGTGTGTGTGTGTGTGTGTGTGTGTGTTTTTCAATTTATTTCAGCTCTACATTGAAGTTTAGTTGCAGTGAGTAAAGTCCTCAAACCCTATGACTTCATATTTTTTTATACCTGCACCATGTACTTATATACATATGTCTACTGTGTTGTACTGTGTTCTATAGTATTGTTTTGTTGCAAGTCATTGGTTTTCTATTGCTTCCGAATATATCCATGGTACACTATAGAATTCACTAATAAAACTACATAATTTTAAATACCTTATGTTCTTGTCAGATTGTCACTTTCCTTATTTAGGCTCCACTCAATTTGAACTTTTTTTAATTTTGCTTTGCAGTCTTGATTTTTTCAGTCTAATTAGTCTACTTGTTGCCATAGCAACTTTTGTGAATTTGTGCTTTATTAGGACTGCTGAAAAACATTACATTTCTTTTGTATAGTCTTGGAACAAAATTGAGATCCTTACAGACACATTATGAAATTTTCTATTTCCCAAATTAGAAAAAACTAATCTTGAGTGAAATCTTAAATGGAAAACTACAGAGTTTCATACAAACTGCCACAGAATTTTTTTACATTGATTTGATTTGCACCATAATCAAAATTCTTTGTGATTTGAATGTGCTGCAAATATGAGATGATGAGATGGAGATAAAAATAAAAGAAATCCAGTCACATTTCTAAAATGATGGTGATGGTTGTCACACAGAGTCATGGTACAGAATCATGCACACATTCAATACTGCTGTACACAGAGAGATAAGATAGGATAAGAAAATGTTTTATTAATCCCATGTCGAGAAAATTTGCAGTGCCGCAGGAACAAAATGTATGGTGAAAAAGTAAGAAGCATCACTAAAAAGAAGCAAGATATGTGGTTGAGTTCACATTATTGCACATAATGAATATTGATATTGTACAGTTTAGTACACTGATAATGCAGTGAATTTGTCAGTTTCAGTATGTGCAGGAAGGAGACACCTGTGATATCTCTCCTTCACACATCATGAGTGAAGCAGCCAGTCATTGGAGGAGCTGCCCTGAGCTGACAGAGTGTCCTCCAACAGGTGGGACATGTTCTTCAACAGGCATCATAGTTTAACCTCGTTCCCCTTTCTCTCAGTACCTGCAGTCGAAGGGGTCTGCCGGGTCTTTTTACCCAGTCTGTTGAGTCTCTTCCTGTCAGCAGTTGAGAGGCTGCTGTCCCAGCAGACCACTCCATAGAAGATGGATAAAAGGATGAAGAGTGCCCTTACACTCCAAAAGACCTGAGTCCTCTTGACCGATACAGTCTGCTCTGGCCTTTTTTATAAACTGCATTCCTGTAGTCAGTCCAGTTTTGTTAATTATTCAGGTGAACACCCAGGTACTATACAATTCCAACATCCCAATGCCCATTCCCTACATATTCACTGGTATAAGAGGAGAATTTTTGAACCTGTGGAAGTCAGCTCTTTGGTTTAACCTGCATTGATGGATGTGGTTCCACTGGCACCAATCCACAATTTCCTTGGTCAGTACTCTGTACTCCCAATTTCCCCATTCGTGATGAGAACTTTTGTGGTTGGCAGTTAGCTGATTTTGCCTGAACCCTGCAGTGTAGAGGGTGAAGAGGAAGGGAGCCAGGACTGTTCCCTGCAGTGCCCCAGTACTGCAGACAACATCAGTGCACGGGGGCTACAGATGATGGTGGTTGCAACAGCAGCTTTTGTTACGACCCAGCTTGCTAGGGGTAGGGAAGTAACAAAAAAACAATCAGATGTCAATGGTTGAAATTAGTTATTTATTCAAGCCCAAGTGGTGTTAAATTGTTTTTGTACAAAAGGCAAAAGGCCAAGACAATGAAAAGAGCGAATGGGTGCTTTTCAAACCAATGAAATAATCAAAACCAAATGAGAACTCCCCAAAAATGAGAGCTTAAGTAATAATAACCAAAAGAGAACTCTCCAAAAGGGAGAGCTTACCTAAGTCACACACAAAACAAAATGGAAATAAAACCCTCTCAAATGAGGCCCACAGTAAAAGGTGAGAAACGAGAATCAAAATACAAAATGAAATAGCACCCCTAAGCCTAGTGCGGCTAACAGTCAGTATGCAAAAATCAGTCAATGTCTAAACTAGCTCAATTCGAGTCTGGCTACCACAAAAAGGACAAATCTACTACAGACAATGATTCTCTATGTGCGCGAAAGACTGGTCATGAGACATGCCAGCCACTGACTACCAGGCTGAGACGACTCTTGTAGACAGCAGGAAATAACAACTTGCAGGCGATTGGGCAGCGGCTGGCTCGGAGGAGGAGACTGTTTCCACACCCCTTCACCTTCAACCACTCACACACATGCCAGGCACAAGAACACACACACACACACACACACACACACACACACACACACACACAAACACACGCAAACACCCCCAAGAACGGTGGCAGCCGTAACAGAGGATGTTGTTCTACTCCAACCAATCCTCCATCTTTCTCCTTGAGATGTTTTTTTTTGCCTTCCCTGATTCTCCTCCTCACCTCCCTTTGTGCATTTCTCCAGCTCCTCTGTTGTTCCTGACCTAAAAACCCTCCTTTTTCCTCAAGGTGAGCCTTTATGTCAGAAGTAATCCAAGGTTTGTTGTTGGAAAAACATAGTACAGTCCTGGTGGGTTTGGAATTCTGCACACAGAAGTTGATGTAGTCCATTATACAGTGTGTGTGACTGTCAATGTCCTCCCCATGAGCATCACAAAGTACTTCCCACACAGTTGTAGGCAGTACAACCTGCTCACACTGACGTAAACACCATAATCACACTGGAATAATCTCGTGCATAGACATACACACATACTGCACACACGCCGGATAGTAACAGTAATAATACATCACTATTGCCAGTATCTGGTCAGTAATCAGGCCCTGATGACGGACTGTTAATTAAATGTAATCACACTCGCTCCTCATGGCCTAACGCCATTCATACACAGCCGCCTCTTATCCCACACAGTTGTCAAACAACACAAGACACATGCTTAAGCTTGAGCGACACCACGCCGACTGCAGACAAACTTCAGTCTGAGCCCTGAGTTTTACATTTCAGACGTTCAGCAGATGCTCAGCTATCCAGGCAGGCTTACATTAAAGAGACTGAAAATTTCATTGTAAATGCCTACAGAGGACAAGTCACAGATGAAAATTTGCAGTTAGGCTGAGACACTGAGACAACAATAGTTGAAGTGAACTGAAGAAACGGCTGAAATGTTTCATTCAGTACCTCCAGGATATGGAGAATTTTGCCAACCTTGTGTTACCTACTATCTTTGAAAAAGTTCTAACATTTGGTTTCATTTTTACTGCCAGTCACACAGTATTGACATGTTTGATTTAAATGTCATCAAGATGAGAATAAACAAGACAGTGGGCCGCATGCTTGGTGAGACAGATATGAATAATTAGAATTTTTTGCAGCAAAGGGTCAGAATTAGAATTTCATGATGCTAACAGTATTAAAAATGTTCATTTAAATTCAGCAAACATTTCACTTTTTTCTTTGTGGTCACTTTTACATGTATAGTTCAGCTCATTTGATAAGGACCAACAACAAAAAGATTGTTGCCCTTTGGTTTGTCATTAGGACTATGGACCCATGTGGACAAATCAAAATTTTAATGGAGGCGCTTTACTGAACTTCATGTCTTTATTTATCTCCTGTGATATCACAAAAACATTACTAAGACATAACTAGGCATGAGCAGTACTAGTCAAGACAGTAAAGACAGACAAGGATTGGCAGGCACAGGATGGAAAAGAGACATCTTGCTTTACTGTCACAGGGTTACATCAACGTTACTACATTTCATTGTAAATGAGGATCTGCTAAAATATGGAAGATTTAAAATGCCTAAATGAAAACAAATGAAACAAATGAAGTGGAATACAATACACATTGCCATATGTATACCTTTTCATGTATGCATATCATAAATAAATGAAAAACATGTGCTTACTTTTTGTCTTTAAATAATTGAATGAATTGTTCTTCACCTGAACATGAATTTTCTATACCACATTAAAATTAAATCAGGCACTATCATTAGTTTTCATGAGGAGGTGCAGGGCGCTTTTTTGATATGTAAACTTCTTGTCAATGTCAAAATGACAATCTGTCCAGTCACACACCCTGAAAACCAGTGGGTTAAATGTGACCCAGGGAGGGGTCAATATAGCACTAATGCAATACTGGATTCATTTTATCCACGACCAATGTTTAGAAAACCCCACAATAGAAGGGTTGTTTGATCCATTAACCCAACAGTAATATAAAAATAATACCGGCACTGTGAAAAAAATGTGAATTTTGAACCCAGTGTTTTTCAATGGGAAGCTTGGGGAGGGACCATATGCGGAGCTAATCATCACTGA
Source organism: Chaetodon trifasciatus (assembly GCA_037975065.1). Classification (NCBI taxonomy): domain Eukaryota; kingdom Metazoa; phylum Chordata; class Actinopteri; order Chaetodontiformes; family Chaetodontidae; genus Chaetodon; species Chaetodon trifasciatus. Next base: position 2,142,761 of record JBBMOE010000043.1, on the reverse strand, counting down.
CAGCAGGTATCCTCTTTTCTGAAATTCTGACCCTAAACCTTTGAAACCTTCCAAAAATCACATATCACATTTAAATCACATGGATGTTCTGCTTTGTATTCAAACCCTGAGTGAACCGCACCAGAGTCTGACCCAAGTCGTCTTTTTTCCTGACCCAGACCAACAATTTCAACAGGTCTCGGCCTTATTGTTGTGTGAGAACACTCTGTGTTCACAGATTATCCAGGGAGACTGTTTCTGGAAAGTTGTTGATGACTTTTTAAAATGTAAATGTGTGTATAGCATGAGTGAAAATCAAGCCATATGTGGCCTGTTTAGACTGCTGGATTGATTAGAATACAAGGGCTCCTTCAAAAACACGTGTGAGACAGATGACTGAAAAGCTTATTTGAAATGCCTTCTCTGTAGACTTTATATTAAAATGTTCAGTCTACAACAGTGTTTTCAAGTTTCTGTGTGTGCTGAATACTTAAAAGCTACAGTAGCAGAGACCACGCTCACAAAAGACTCCTTCATGAACATTTTGGCATGTAATTCATATTCAAAATTAACTATGTTTTATGCTTAAAGCTTCTAAAAATTATTCAAATGTTTATTTTGACAGAAATATTTGCCAGAAAAAAAAATTACTAGCATTTTTCGAGCTTTCATTTGCTTCTCTTGATCTTTCCCAGTGGATGGAGTTTGCTCAGCTGTCAGTATGTGACCTAAATATAGATCTTTGATCATGTGACATGAACAGTTGAACAAACTGAGGTCAAGAATGAGCTTTAATGCACAAGAAAAACTTTTGCTGCAAATGAGAGGACAAATAGGATGAGGCTAAATATATCAGGTTAACTAGACAAAAAATGGCTTGGCGCATAGATTGACTGGTGCAAAAGCTACGATCTGGCAAAGCAGGTGTGGCATTGCTGAGTCTATGTAGGAGGCTTGATTACAGGATGAGATGCAACGGGTGGCACCCTGCTCTGTCTTCAGCACACCTGTGTCCACTTTGACAATCACACAGACATATAGGCAGAGAAGGAGAAGGAGACACGAGGGCAAAAAAAAAAAATAAGGGAACGTAAGGGAAAAAAAGTGTGACACTGTGAAACTTAAAAATTAGCTGATATTTTGTTATAATGAACAACGCACAATATGCACCAATCTATCTGTCGTGGTTAGGTTAAACAGCAGTCTACAGTAACTTACTGTCCTGAGCTCAAACCACCATATATAACCTGCCATCAACATTCACCCATCAGAGGCTGGTTTGTGTTTCAGTGTGATGCTGCATCATGCCGGGCTTCAGGCGTCTCCTGGCGTCTGTGCTGCCACACCATGTTGATTACAAACAGCCCGCAGGGTCAGAGCACAGCTTTGCCATCTTATTCTGGGAAGAGGACTTGTTTTCCTGGGTGGGAGAGCATGAGGGAAAGACTTTCACATTCCCAGAGGCTGCAGTCGTGCATAACCAAAGCCCTGTGAAAGCATGTTTGCTACAAGAAAACAGTCTTGCATGCAGCCTGAGTGGAGAGTGCCAGACAACAAAATTAGAGTTGTAATAAGAGGGAAAAGTATCCCTGACTAAAAGGATAGAAGGAGAAAATACAGCTACCAAAGCTGGAAATAAGATGACCATGACAGCCATCGCTGATGGCATTAAAACATACAAATTGCATTGTATTTGGGGATCAGCAGAGGACAGTAGAGTCAGAGGCACGTGCCACAACAACAGGCTGTGCTCACTGAGCTTTTGTAATTTGATAAACGTAACGGGAAAAAAAAGTATACATCAGTGGATGTGTTGTGACTCCTGATCAATCAAACCACATCTTCTCTGGTCCTGGTAGAAACATTGATGAAACATTTCAAGCACTGAGTCATTTTGGCAGTCGAAGGTAATTTCTGGAAACATAATCAAATTATTCACATTAAACGTTAGAAATTGAAAGGCCCTGTCTCTGTCCCTCTCTAACTGGTTTGAAGGGGGACAGGCTCAGTTGGACAAAGTTGATGTCTGTGATATACTTATTTTCCAGTCATTGTTGTTTGGTCAGGGCGGCACGGTGGCGCAGCAGGTAGTGCGCGTGCCTCACAGCAAGAAGGTTCCCGGTTCGATCCCGGGGTCAGGCGGGGGCCTTTCTGTGTGAAGTTTGCATGTTCTTCCCGTGCATGCATGGGTTCTCTCCGGGCACTCCGGCTTCCTCCCACAGACCAAAAACATGCTCATTAGGTTAATTGGTGACTCTAAATTGCCCCTAGGTGTGAATGTGAGAGTGAATGGTTGTGTGTGTGTTGCCCTGCAGTCGGCTGGCGACCGGCTCAGGGTGTACCCTGCCTCTCGCCTGTTGACAGCTGGGATAGGCTCCAGCCCCCCCCAACCCCGAAAGGGATACAAGGGGTATAGAAGATGAATGAATGAATGAATGTTGTTTGGTCACTGTCAGACCTGATGAGACTACACCCACACAGGTCTGATGGTGTAGCTGCTTTTGACTCTTTGGTACGTTACGGAGACAGTCTTAAGATTTGAAGTTTTCATGGCAGAACATAATGCATGGCACAAGTAAACCACTCAATACGTACAGTTTTTGTTGTTAGTTAAAGTACTGAAGTGCAGGCAGCATTAATTGGACTACAAAACAAATTATGCTTAATTGTTGAACATGAATGCAGTTCTTTGGAAAAGGTGGCCATCTTGCATGTAGTCATGTCCACAGCAACAGTACTGTCCATGGCCAAATGGCAAAAGCCCTGCCATTCATCATGCTCTTGTCAACAAAATCTGAGAGCATAAAGAATTAATTAAACTTTGGTATATTGTAAGTGTACCAGTGAAATGAACCTGATATCCAGCCATGAGGTTTTGTCTGGTTGACGAGGTGCTTTGACATATTCTGTTATAGACACGCTGAATGGTAAATATGCCCATGTGCATTATTTATCTCCCATATTAGTGCCCGTATCTTCACTCACTTTGACAGTTTAATTATAGAATCATCAAGACTGCTAAATCATACACCAATTAAGCTAAATAGAACTGTCAAAAGATGGACTCTGACGAACAAACAATCCTGCAGTAGCTCCCCTGGAAACAATAAATTCTTCTATTGTAAGTGGAATTGCCCAGATGAAAATTGTGGTGCTTAGCTTCATGGGCAGAAATTAATGGACACACTGCTGCAAGAATCACGTGAACCAAAAAGGTGGAGTAAAGTTAAGAGAGGTTGGTATGTTGAGATAACCATCAGCACATATGACATATGGTCTTTCTCGAGTCAGAAAAAACTCCATGGGTTTAAAATGATACAGCTAGTAGACTTCATCGTTGCAAACATGTGATCACTAACAGGTAATAGCATCATAACCAATTGCTACTGCACACAGAAACATCATCATGACTCCAGGTGAAAATGTCAATCACACGTCACAATTACTGTTGGCAGAAACAGCATGTGACATCATTACTGCAGTGAATGATGTCATGAGACATCATCACTGTGGGCAAGGAAATATTTTGCTATTATTGTCATTATTATCATGATGTATTCAGGAACAAGACAGACCAGCACATTAAAAAAAAAAAAAAAAAAACAGTAAATCACTATGATAATCACCAGCTTCAGTAACTTGTTTATGTGTCTGCTCAGAGGTGAACTGTTGGTTGTATGTATTACATATATATTTTTTTTTATTGCTAGTGGTAACACACTGTGGTGTTTCACAAGTACCAACACTGATACTGAAAAAGGATGCACATCTGACCGAAATATGTGTTTGCAGTAATAATAATATGTAATAATGTGTAGTTTGATAGAAATAATAATCTGATATATATTTTTTAAATGTAAGCAGTTAATCATTTAATTCAAAAAGGCATTCATAACAAAGAATTTACTATTTACTGTTATATATACTGTATATATATATATGTGTGTGTGTGTGTGTGTGTGTGCGTGTGCGTGCGTGCTGTGTGTTACTTTGAATATAGTCTCAGGTAACAGTGAGTCACTCTTGACTGGCAGATATAATGTAAAGTAAATATTAATTCTTGTTTTATTATCTTGAATTCCATCACTGCTGTGCACACTGTGTTTATTAGCCACAGCCAATGAACGACTTCCTTGATTGACAGTTCAGACGTCTGCTGTATGTCTGTGTGTGTGTGTGTGTGTGTGTGTGTGTGTGTGTGTGTGTGTGTGTGTGTGTGTGTGAAATTGACACTTTAGTCACACTGTGAACTTTTTCAGTGTACAGTCCATATAACTCACACGCAAAGAGCTCAGTCCTGATTCTGTGCTGAAATGTTTTCCAGCTCAAGCTCATAAGAGACTTGTGCATATGGAGTTCAACAAATTTATTTTAATATATTAATAGTAGCAGTAAATAAACAGATAATGTTGACTTAATGTGTTTCTTTATTTCAACAGCACCCTATCTGATTAAAGCTGTTTCAGTGTCAGGGACATCATTATGAAGCCTGGTTTACACTCACACACAGTTAACGAGGCACAGAAACATTTTTCCTGCTTTCACTTTCGGTTTGTACTGTAGTTTCCACCTTATGGTTGGCCACTCTGTGACATAATATGTGGAGAATAAAGGTGTAGCTGATAAAACCACTGGTTGTCTGAAAGGAATCCATCCTTGTATTCCTCCTCACATCATAAAGTGCTGTATCCATTCAGCCATATACCCTGGATGCCTATAAATCTGACCGGCCATTTCCCTCCCTGTCCAGGAACTGCTCTGTTTGAGTTATTTTACTGCTGGCTGTGGGCTTCAATATACATAGCTAAGATGTACCCTCTGTTGTTTGTGAAGAAACAGTCAGTTTTCGCACAGCCACATTATCACTTTATTCTGGTTTTATCAATGAACACAAGGAAAATCCTTAAAGTAGACAAGAATGTTTTAATTTGAGCCAACCATAAAACATTTGTTGAAATATTGTTTTATGTTGTTTCATTTTTTTTTGTCTTTACTGTAATAGGTGTTATTATTATTATTATTGTTTACATTTATGGCTAAGAAGTTCAAACTGAAAAACACTCCAGCAAATTACAGCAAAAGGAAATTGTAATCTTTATTATTATTATTATTATTATTAT
>JBBMOE010000043.1:2073791-2137273 GCA_037975065.1 Chaetodon trifasciatus | reverse complement strand
TTATTATTATTATTATTATTATTATTATTATTTTAATTCCAACTAGAGCATCTTATTTTCATATTTTTTATTCATTTCTATTAGTTCAGATTGCATTCACCAGGTTGAGGTTGAGATGTGGAAACACAGTGATGTTATGACAACAGAATTGAGGATGAAACACAAGCAGTCAGGTGATCCAGCAGGTTTGAAACAACCCAGTGGCTTAACCAGATATTTCAAGGTCCAACTCAAAGTAAGTACACCTGAAATGCTCGTCTTCCACTGCACAGGGAAATTGTACAACTATGGCAAATACAGTGGGGAGACTGTTGATGAAGTGCTGCAAGGCAAGGGTTACGTGACAGTCAAAGCTCTCAGAGCTGTTTTTCACCAGCCTTGATAGCTTGTCTTGTTGTGCTGAAAGAAGGTAATCAGTGAAAAACTAAATAAATACAAGCTCGACCTTTCTTCATTCAGTCACCTCTAGCTTTGACAAAGCACCTTGTGATGAATGCATCAGTGCACAGTTGAATAGTCACGATGACAATGATCAATAATAATTTAATACAATTTCCAAAGACAAAACTAAAATTGCGAGAGAAAGCCTTCGACTCATCCACAGAGTTTAACCCACAATGGTCTAGGGCTCATGGGAATGCTGTTCATGCAAAGCCACTAAAAACATTGTTATCCAAAAGGTCTGAGCAGTGCATCTCAAATGTTTCAAAACTTGATTTTGAGTTATTAGTGTTGTTAAAAATGTCAGTGTGATTGTGAATTAGGATGTCTTACTTCTGGTACAGAACCTGGAAGTTCCACTTTCTCTTTATGGGAGGTGGATGATTACAACAGACACTTCTGGTAATTCTTTATCCCTTCATTTTCTCTTCCAGGTAAATCTGCTATTTTATTAACAACAGTGGAGAGTTGACAGAAAATAAGCAAGAGAGAGATGCAAGAAATGCACCATGCTGGATCTGAAAAGGGAGACTTTGCAGCTTGTGTTTGGTGCCTCACTCTGAATTCCTAGCAATGCTGCTGTGTTCATAGATCTCAGCAGTTAACTTGGTCAGATGTTGATTACAGACAGGAATGAAAATAAGGTAAACCATTTTTATCCTTTCAGGAAAAACTGCTTTTCAGAACATACAGTGAGATTTATTTCAATCAAAAAGGTCAAAAATCTCCAGAGCTGCCTTACCTTCATGAAATATCAGTACTGTAAGTAAAACTCCTCTATGTGTTGGCAAATGACTCAGTATCATGAAGACATATGTCTATGGACCAGTTCCATATTTTTCGCAAGCCTTCCGCTAAACTCTCAGTTTAAAGATGATGTACAGCCAGGCCACAACAAGATAAAGAGACATGTATAGGGGAAGAAAAATAGACAGAGAGACAATGACTGGGAGAGGGGGAGAGTGGCAGAGAGAATAAGGGAGGGCAGCTAAAGGAGCAGTCAGATTTATGGCGGTGTGAAGGTGAGATAGATGGCTGTTTGACCAGTGGGCTGCTGAAAATGGCCGAGCAGCCCTTTATGGTCCAGGAGAGAAAATGAGGCGGCTCTCCCACACCTATCCATCAGAGCCATTTAGTGGCTCGTTGGGGCCCGTAAATGGTTGTGTGTGTGTGTGTGCTCATGTGGACATTAGACTATTACAGCCCTCCTGTCTTAATGGGTGCCTGCGAGCTTTATCATGGAGGATGTAAGGCTGCGAGGTGAAAGGTGGACCTTCAGTACACAAGTGGAGCAGGCAGTCAGAGCAGCAGCAGCAGATAGATATGTTGTTGTTAGGATTTGTGGTCAGACAACTGGTAATCCACAGCTGATAAACACTGAAAACATTGCAGGCAGATATCTGTACTCGCTGTGGAGCCAGGTAAACAGGGAGCAGATGAGGCTGACGGATTCACACTGTTCTCTGCTGCCGATGATTGCTTTACTTGCTGTTTCTCTCTTCCTCTGACACTAACCCTTCCCTCTTCTCCTCCGGGCTTTTCATCTTCACTGCAGTCTGCTGACCCTGTGTTTATCCGAAGAAAACCAATGAAGCTCCAATCTCTAATTCAGCTATTTGACATTCAACATGTGTGTTTAGATCTAACACGATTAGAGGTGGCATGTGAGGACAATAAAAAGACACGAGTGGACGTGGACAAATGCTCCAGGAGCCAGATGTGTAAATGATGCACATGCACAGAAGCTATGTATACACTGCTTCCCCCATATACACTGGTATTTATGGTATTACTAGCATTAAGAATGTGGTGGGAATGCGCACACCTCCCACGTTATTCAGAGCTGGCATACACACAGTTCCAGCAGAGGCAGCTGCAAGCGATATGATGAGGTGGACATGAAATCTAAGATGATAGATGTAACCTGATCACAAAACATTGCTTGTTGAGGTTGTTTGCAAAAGAATAACACGATCAGTGACAGTGGCAGTCTGCACAGTGTTCTGTATGATGTCAATCAAAGGTGCATTTCCAAACTTAATTTTATCTTTCTTATTTTTATGTTTGACTGATGCATGTAATTATTCTTTTTTCTTTCTCCTTTATTTCCCCGTTAATGATCTTTTCACTTCATCCTGAATTGTGAAGTACTTTGTAAAGTCTGTTTTAATATTATATCTGTAAATTAATCATTGATAATCCTTCTGACATTTAATAGTGATGGTGGTTTACAGATGCACACAATGAACTAGTGATATACCATAGATGCTACAAATAGCCACAGCCATGCATAATGACAGCTGCTCTGGTGCTCTTGGAGAACCTTGCAGATGTGACACAATCAGTGAACATATACTTGTTATCACTGACGGTCTAAGGAGTGCCACAAATACAAATCCACATGGAAACCAATATTTAAGGGCGTTTTTACATCCATTTATAGCTAACCATGGGAGTGGAAATGAGACTCATGCACATGCATCCAATTCCACAATGATTTATGAAACAGAACCATACGTACGCATGGGTTTCTGAATCTGATGAAAAGAATGTGTGTGTGTGTATTTCTGTCTTTGTGCCATACACAGTTTTAGTCATGAGTTTTATGCATGTAACTACAGGTGTGTGCCAGGCAGCACGCTGACATGCACGCTAGTTGAAAATGTTTCAGCTTGATTGAAAAAATTGCACATACAAGAGTAAAAGGTCTTGTGGGGAACAAGAAGAAGATTTGTGGGGAGTATGACGGAGAAACAGCTGCGTCCATGTGCAGGTGGTGATAAGGTAAATAAGTCACTCATGTCGGACAGTCTGAAACCTCCTGGATCAATGAAATTAGCAGTGATGGTGGATAACACACTGAATGATTTTTCTTTAATATTGAAGGTGAAACAGACAAAATGCTTGTCTGTTCTCTTTTGTAGAAAAAGTAATTGTAAGAAAGATTCAGCTGTTGAGCATTTGATTTCCTACAGTGTGTGCTCACACTTACCAGACCTAGACTCTGGGATTGGCTGAATGAGAGGGAACTGACAGTAACTGTATTGTAATTAACAATATGTTGTAGAACAGCAAGGAGAACAACTCATTTTTTATAGCACATTTCATACAACGTAGGCTTAATGTGCAATACACACAACAAATATGAACAAAATAAATAGACCATGGCTATTTATTTAAATACAGACAGACAGAGAGACAGACTGACAGAGATGAAGGCACTGGCTAGCAATCAGCCTGAGAGAACAGCTTGTTTTTAAAAGATGGTTACAGATACTATTTTAGTTTATGTGTGGACAATGTTGTCAATAATTTGACCAACAACACAATTAAAGTTGTCCACCATCACATCATATGATGCCAGGTCATCAGTCATCATCCTGACTGGTCAACATAGCTAATGCATTTTCATGGATAAAACACTTAATTTCATGCTTTTAACTGCATTGTCGTGCTTAGGGAGCCAGGTCATATTAAACATAGGCCGAAGTGGAAATTGCAACATCTGGAGTGTACAAGTGCGTGGCCTTTTTGTGAGTAGGCCATGTAACATGTAAGAATTCAAATGACTCGAAAAAATCAGTTAAGTGTTTTGTATCTGGATTATTGGGTTATCAGTGTGGATGTTGAAGTCCCCTGAAATGAAAAGTCAAATTCGATTGCAATTTTGGATAGCAGCTTAATAAATTCATCTAAGAAATCATATTTCAGTTCAGGAGGGAAATGGAAAAAAGGGCCATCATAATCAAGTGAACTATTTTAAAATCAAGTCAGCCTCCCCCCCCCATCAAAAGAAAAAGAAAAAAAAAAAAAAAATTACAGCCAAGGTTGGAAAGTAACAGAATTTATCTTTAAGACATAAATAAATAATGAATAAATGGCAGTTTTGAATAGGCTACAGCTGCATACAAGGACAAGGCTGTTTCCTTGTGACATGAGAATGAAGCAAGACACATGGAACCGAACAGAGTTTTGGGTTGATTGGTGGAGTGTCAAGTCAATTGACTGGCTGAATTGATGTACAGTTAGTTATTTTGCTGTGTCGGAGACCTTTGTGCCACTAATAGTGTCATTTGTTCATGCTGACTGGCCAAAACGAAAAAAAATTACAGAGACAGCCTCAATTATCTGCTCCCTACTCACCATAGAAAAACGAACTCTGTTTCTACACACATATCCAATTTTTTGTCAAAGTTTACTGAAATGTGTCAGTGTGAAATTTGAAAGGAAGTTTTTGATTCAACCAGATACCAAGATAATTAAACCCTGTGACCCTCTCAATATTGTGTCCATTCAGAGTGGCAATATGCAAGTTGTAATATCTCTGGATCTAGAGAATAGCAAATACTTAGACTAGTTTGCATTCAGGACTAATTTCAAATAAAAAATCACGTCTTGCAATTTACCAAAGGCTTGTGGGATTTTAGAGGCTGAGTGTGCAGTATTAGAAAAGCAACACAGAACTGTATCATCCACATAAAGATGGCTTTTACTAATTGTTATAGAAGTAATGTAATATTGTTAATTTAAATTTTGAAGAAGACAGAACCCAATATTGAACCTTGTGAAACCCCTTTTGACAGTGGTAAAATCAACAGTCTCAAATGCTTTTGTTGAATCTACAAACGGGGCAGCACAATATTTACCTTTGTCAACAGCAGATATAATATCAGATCACTTGTAACTAAAGTAATAGCAGTGACAGTACTGCGTTCAGCTCAGATTGGTGTGGGATAACACAGAAGTTCTTAAAGGAATGATTTCAGCTGATAGTTAACTAATGACTCCAGCAGTTTGGAAATTGGATGATAGTTCCGAAGATCATATCCTTATGCAGTGGGACTACATTTATTGATTTCCACACCTAACGGATAACTCCAGAGAAACTGACAAATTAAACAGATATGTAATATGTTCAGCAATGAGTGGAGCACAGAGCTTTAATAAATAAGTGTCTAGTTTATCTTGCATCTGATAGCTTGAAGTGCCTCCCTAACTCACAGGAAGTGAATGTTGAAGGCATAACCATTGTTCAAACTACTACAATAGTTTCTGTCCTGCGGGCTAACAGATACCAGATGTCACTGATAGCTAGACCAGTAGGGGGTTGGACTTATGTAAATGAGATGCAATGAGCAGCACTGTGTTACCTGGCTCCCCTGGTAGGTGAGAATTTTTCAGGCTGGATTTCTCACTAAACTAGTTTGAGAGGTGTCTACATTGAAATGGCCCCATCTTCTTCTAGTATTTTCAGATTTCCATGTGTTAGACATCGTTGGAAAGCTTGGAAACTACACTTTCAGAATCTGTAAATAACACAAACTGCCCCCTGGGAGACTTGTTGCTGGTTTTCTCGTGGCTGGTCACATTTGTTTTTAAACTCGTATAACATTTAAAGATAAATGTTTTAAAGAAAGAGAATGTAAACTAGTTTCTCAGTTCCACTCAGTCTAATCTGGAGCGGAATTACTGCCCAATTCCATAGGTGTTTTCAAGGGACGCTGAGTAATTAGTTTATCACATCTGAGATAAGCAATGTCGCCTGTTTTTCTGGCTTCTTTCATTGCTGGGAACAATTCCTTGTGTTTTTGTCAAACAGATTCTGAGTAGCTTTCATTAACAAAGATGTTTATACCTTGAGGGAAATTGACTTTACAGCAAACCTATCCTTACATTTGAGAAACTTAACTTTGGTTTTTCTTGTCGGTGGTTTCCAGGTGCAGTAGGAACTATGTGCTTGTGGTCAAGTTGCAGTTTGAGATGATTTTTTCGGACTTCTCAGTCAGACAGCTTCTCCTGGTCAGTCTCTGGAAATCCTAAATGATCGAATTGTTATCGTGAGAGTGATTCTCAGTAAGTAATCAATTTAATCAACCGCCATTCATACTATTAAGGCTTGAGCTCATTGGTTTCACGTCATTGTTCAGCCTATTACATTTATCCAGAAGGTTTTGACTGATCCAGTGATTAGGAATCCAACATCTTTGCTATAGAATACCCACAAAATAGGATAAGATATGATATTATTACCCCAGATTCGTGGTCCATGGGAGATATTACAATTATCGCAAGTGCAAGCTCTCAGGAAAACATGTTTGTGACCATTTTCTCATCATTATCTATTTATTTACTTATTTATAGATTATTTATTGGCTTGGATTATTATTTATGTTTTTACTGTTATTATGTTTTTATTGTCATTAACTGTAACACAAGAGGTAATATGAAGGATTGTTTTTATTATTGTTTTTATTTACCTTTACTGCTTTCCAAAAATTGGACAGGTTTTAAAAGAGCAAATATTAAATCTACGTGAAAATTGACTGTTCATTAAGATGTTCAAACTTTCTTTTGACAACAACCATTTCATCCAGAGATTGATCTTTCCTGTAAAATAAGAACTCCTGCTCATCCAAGATATCAAATGTGGGCTCCAGGGTAGACAGAGAGCCTATGGAGAGCAGCTTTCCACCCTTCATCACAGTCCAGGGCTCAGGGGTGGAACAAGCTTGGAATTTGCTTGCCAGCCTTGCTCTGAGGTTCAACTATGTGTCTTCTTTCACAGACCAGGTATGGCTGCCTCATCCCCTGCAAGAATAGACCAGGACTAAGACAGGGTAGTGTCAGAGTCTGGTGTGGCTAAGGCATGGAGCAAAAAATGTGCTTTGCCTGAGCAGTGGCAATTATGGCAAGGTGCCTGAAGAGCTGATCCTTCTTTCTCAGATACTCTCACGTGTGATAGATGTCTTTAGTAATCTATGAGTAGAACAGTTGAAAATTGTTGACCCAGCTCGCTAGGGGTAGGGAAGTAACAAAAAAAGACAACCAGATGTCAATGGTTAAAATTAGTTATTTATTTAAACCCAAGTAATGTTAAATTGTTTTTGTACAAAAGGCAAAAGGCCAAGACAACGAAAGAGCAAGTGGGTGCTTTTCAAATAATTGAAATAATCAAAACCAAAAGAGACCTCTCCAAAAATGAGAGCTTACCTAAATCACACACAAAACAAAATTGAAATAAAAATCTTCCTAAATGAGGCCTACCGTTAAGATGACAAACAAGAATCAAAATACAAAGGGAAAAAGCACCACTAAGCCTATTGAGGCTAACAAACAATATAACAAGTGTATGTGTACAATCTGTCCCGTCTAACCTAGCTCAGTTCGAAGCCTGGTTGGCAAAATGAAACAAGGAGCAGAACTCTGACAAATCTGTCACACAACAATTGGATCTGTCCTGTGCCGAGGACTGATCACCAAAGATGCCAGCCACCCACTGCCAGGCTGAGACGTCTCTTGTAGCCGACAGGAGATAACTGCTTGCAGGGGATTGGACACCGGCTGGCTCCTCCCCAATGGCCGTCCTCTTCCGGAGGAGGAGTCAAACTTCCATTCACATACACACGGCACAAGAACACACACACACAAACATGCACAATAACAGTGGCAGCTGTAACAAAAATACTCACACACAGCCATGGTCAAACTCGTGCCTGGGCCCCAGCTACTAGGCTGAAGATCAACAGGTCGAGAGCAAGGGGTGAGATCTGCAATTAGTCGCTAAAATGGAGGTTCATCATTGATGCAGGCAAGAGGATTCTGGAGTATTGGGGAGGTACGATCCGGCAAGAAAAAAGCTTGATGCTTTCTCTGAAAACAAGCCAGTGCTTGCTGGCAGAAGATTTTGCTAGCAGCGCAAATGCAGGAGTCAGCAATCACAAACAAAACTAGGAATGCCCAGTCTGAGTGTCGGTTAGCCACAGTTGATCACTGGTGGAATTTATTCATGAACTGAACGAGAAAAAAAGGTTGTATCATCACAAAATATAAGGAGATAGGAGAAATATAAGGAGAAGTATAAATAAACTATATCAGATTAGATGCAGAGTGAAGCAGTGACTAACACAGAATGATAGCAGTCACTCTATGCATGCATACTTGCTCAAATGTGATCCCATGTGTACTTATTTGTGTGTACTTGAACATGTTTGTCTTTTTGTGAACCTTTGGAGCAAGTGTTAATATCTGTCATGTTCTGTTGATAAACAGAAACAACCCATATGAACAGTTACAGAAATGATACCTATGAGATTACCCCCAAGGTTGTAGTTTGTTTGTTGCAATTAAAAATGACTTGATTAAAGTTCCCCTGTGTTTTTTTTCCCTGTTGGTTGATTTCATTCAGGTACAGTGCATTCTTGAAAATGTCACTGGGACTTCTCGGTAGATCCTGGTATGCAATGGGACATGAACCGTGGCTTCTTTCGCCTTCATGATTTACAGAGAACAGCGGTTACTCTTACGAGTGGAAGAGTTTGCTTGTCAGGAAAGTGATATATAAGTAATCTTCCTTATTCATTTATTGTTAACAACCAATGTATAGAAACTACTGTAATAGAGTAATACCCATCAGAGGGCCAGAAGCCAGATTTACACCTTTAAATTAGTTGCACCACTGTGTCTTTGAGACATATTTAACATTCTCTTATGACTATGGGTAACTTTGCTAACAAATCTATTACCCAAACTGTCAGTGTGTTTTTTCAGTTGGCTAGTCAGTTCAGAATGATGCTGTAAAATCTGCCCAAAACAATCGATTGAACCTTCCTCACACTTGATCTTCACATATGCATGTGCTTGCCACCTTGTCTTATTTATTTATTTTTTTAATCTTGGAAACTGGTCACTGCTTTGATGAGGCCTAGAGTGGCTGTGGTACAATTAATTCTTGAATTCTGCTCTCTCAAGATCACAATATAATTATCTTGTTTCAAAAGGTTGTTTAAGTCACCTCATGGTAACAGGCTGAGTATCTTCTTACCTCAACAAAATATCTTGAATTTCTAAGAAGAAATGGTGTTTAGAGTGAAAGGTCTCAACATCTTTGATCCATCACAGATGGAGCTAAGTGATATATCAGCTCACCAGTTTTGTATGCAGAAAAGCACAGACTTTAATGTACCTAGTTTCCTAGAGCCTCCTGCTGTGTTGGAAGATTTCTGTAATTAAGGAAGGCACACAAGCTGTTTGATCCATGTGTAATCACATGCATCCCTTAAATTAGAGACTGAAGATGTAACACACACATTGTTCCTGTATTTAATCAACCACACAGCTGTAAAGGAGAGTATTTGTATCGGTCACCCATTACAGATTCTACCTTAATTACATTAAAATTGTGTGTGCACTCTAAAGCCACAAAGTCATTTACACCACACATTACACACACAATGTGCGTGCGTGCGTGCGTGCGTGCGTGCGTGCGTGCGTGCGTGCGTGCGTGCGTGCACAGACACATACACACAGATATATATGGTACCAAAGATGATTTTGTTAAGAGGTTTTATCTCTCAATTATCTTGTTATTTCAAGAAAACATTAATTTTCCCTGAGGTAATGAGTTAATTATATGGTTATCTTGGGAAAATTGCTTACATCACAATAAAGAGATGATACTTAACGTGGTAACAAAATGATTAACATAACAGGATAGTGAGTTGACTTGCTTAAGAAGATGACAAGATGATTAACATGATTTTGAAAAGGTATCACTGCAGTGACGGTAATACTAGTGTAACGGTTCAGTGGAGCTTTTCAAAGTCTGGGACCTTGCATCTGCGCTGTAGTTTTTAATTAGGACTCCTGTAACAATAAGCTAAATTGAAAGCATTGGTCAGTCAGGTTATTTCTATCGCATCAGTCCTGTTATAACTTGGACGGCCACACTCACAGCTCTGTGAGGCTGTAATGCTTTGAGCTACTGTAAATGCAGTGTTAGCCACACTACTTAGAAAGTGTAGTGAGCTCAGCTACATTAAATGAAGCTTCTCAATGCTGAAGCTACCCCCAGAGAGATGTAGCTAGTTAAGCTACAACAACATGGCAAACGTAGTTTACTACATTGAAGCAATTTATTTGTCAAAAAGATAGGCCAGCAAAAATGCACAGTTCAATTGTAACTTAAACCATAAGCTGTGCTTTCTGCTCTCACTGCTCCAAAGCCAATATGGCAACAATAACAAACAAACAAAAAAGCAAACATGTACTGCATGTAATAACAAAAGCAGGTGTCGAGAGTGCATGTATGCTTATCTATAATTGTTTGTGTGTGTGTGGACCAATTTAGACTTGGGCACATTCACAGGACAAACTGTTAAGTCAAAGTTTAATAACTCCACTGTAATCAAATCTTGACTCCCTCTGGATCAGTTTCTCTCCTCACTCTCTGCCTCATTTCCATCAAAACTCAAGCTCGATGTCTGGATTCCCCTGCAGCAGAAACATTGTAGGCATCAGTTGAAGGATTGGTACATGATGCCAACATCATCTGTAAGTGCTTCTGTTGGCTACATAGTGTCACTTACTGATCCTTGGCAGTTTTATTTCAGATTGCAGCAGAAAGCTCTGCTGTAGCTTGTGTGGACACTACCGCACTACTAGATCAATAAAAGAGCTGCGCTACTGAAGAACGATTAGCTTCAGGAAAAAGCGTCGCTTCCACCTGAGAAATATGCCCAACACAACAATGTTAACGTCACAATGCCAACATGCTCACAATGACCATGCTAACTTGTTGATGGTTAGTAGGTATGATAACAGCTGAGACTGATGGGAAAGTCATTACTTTTGCATTTACTTGGTTGTAAATTAAACTGAACAAATTGAAAATTAGAACTGATGATAGCACTAAAATAAATTAACGCATCCTGAATGAAAAGTCATTAGGGTTCATTGTCAAGGAAAAATAATCTCTGTACCACATTTTGTGCCAATTCAACCAGTAGACATCAAGCTTTTTTAATAAATAAATGAAAAGTTTGACCTGTTATAGTCAGGGATCATCCTCCGGGACCATAAATGCCAAATGATTACTTGATGGATTGCCATGATATATGCTATATGTGGCCAAAATTGTCAGAATTCATCAAACCATACCAGCTGTTTCATGTATATTGTGATGTTGAGAAACTATTAATCTACATCCTTTCTGTTTTGTCTTTTCAGCCACTGAAATTTTATACATTACCGAGGATTTCTTTCATTAAGTTAAGTAGCTCTCTGCAGAGCGATTTTGCATAATTGAGACGCTTTAATCAGAGTGGCAGATAAATTGCGAGATATTTTCATTCAATTCTGATGACAAATTCGGACCAGCAATTTTTAAAATCTGCATTTCCAATCATTTCTGTTACATAATCCAACAGAGATTCAGCTTTCATCAACATATCAAACAGTGTTGAACATAATAGCAAAAGGTTCACTATTGGAGGTATGCTGGTGGTAAGAGGACGTGAACCGCTGGTCTCAAGCACTGAGGTTAAAGGCAATAAATGTAAATCGCTGTTGCAAATGAGTTACATATGCATAGAATTTTCATGAGACAGCTTGACAATTGAAGCTGTGTCTCTTTCCAGTGCTATTGATTGTCATGAACAAAAAAACAATCTGACTGCTGCCTCCTTTTTATCTGCTTTCAACAGATCAGACAAGCTAGCACAGCACCACCCCACCAGTTGTCTTGAGCTGAGTCGCCCTGCCCTTCTAAAGCTAATAACGCAATAAACCTAATCTATCCTTAATGCAATCACATCTATTCAAATCTAATCTTATTCCATACTCCTAATTGGATCTGGTGGATCATGTTACACCCTCTGGCTGCCTAGTTGTCATGGTGATGGGTGGTAGATACTTTCAGGGCCAGTGGGGCTGGGGGAGAAGACACATTGCATTCATTGGCTTTAAAGACAACATGTCCAACAAGAACTGATTAATCTGCCTGCAGACGTGTCTGCTGCTAACTGAAGGACACAGCACATTCTGATGATTAGAACAGTGAGGCAAATGTGCAAAGACTAATGAAAGACTATATGTTCACCAAAACTGTTAAAAAGTTAAAAAAAAAAAAAAA
This sequence comes from Chaetodon trifasciatus, assembly GCA_037975065.1. Classification (NCBI taxonomy): domain Eukaryota; kingdom Metazoa; phylum Chordata; class Actinopteri; order Chaetodontiformes; family Chaetodontidae; genus Chaetodon; species Chaetodon trifasciatus. The sequence goes on along the minus strand of JBBMOE010000043.1, from coordinate 2,124,924 downwards.
AAAAATCTTCCTCTATGCTTCCTCTGACACTCTATCTTCTATAATATTAGCATTTGATGATGAGTAGTGTTTAAAAATGCACAGTTTATATTGAAGCTTTCATCAGCTGAATTATATGTTCATATATGTTTTTTTCAAGCGTTAAATTTACATATGTGATGTGCCAAAGAATTGACACAATTAGATTTGCTCATAAACATATACATTACCAGAGGCTGGAATTGTGCAATTTGGTGTTGGTGTTTGGTGTATGATAACACTTCTACTCAGCAGATGAATAAGCTGTGAAGCACGACTTAAACAGCACAGTACTCTATCTGAACTGATGATGCTGCATGAACATTTTTTACGTAACTGGAAAGTGTAAAACCTCTAGTTTAAGAGAAAATTTCAGAGCTTTCAACAGTATATCAAGTCTCAGTTGTCATCTTGTGACCTGAGTGATGTCAACAGACAAGTGAGCTGTTACTTTTTGGCAAGCTGCTGCTTTCAGGGTCAATAATGAACTTTCACACTCTATGTATACATTGATACCTCGACTAATAAATACTGTGGTGGAGAAGTCATTGATAAAAGTAATATGATGCAGAAAGAAACAGCTGCCCACCAAAGCTGGAAACAAGGTTAATGAGAGCAGTGAAACTGAACCAAAACAGTAAAATTATGGGCTGTAAAACCAAAACAATTAGATGAAATATGCTAAAACCTCCGTAGAGTAGAAGGTAAGTGTAGTTGGTGATAAAGCTCTGTGGGTTCACAACTTTATGGTACCAAAGTTTCCTAAATGCATCGAACACATGGCCCCAACAGATGGTCTGGGAAGTGACTTGCTAAAATTTCATCTTATGGACTGACCTAAGTCTTAGACACATTTCTTCTCAAAGGTTGCAAAAAGATAAGATATCCCAACTAATATGATCAGTGTGTGATGGACAGCTGAGTTGGGCTTTGAGAGACCAATGCAAAGTCGATGGAAATAGCCGAACACAGACCACCGTGACCCAATCAGTGTGAACACAGTTGTATAAATTAACAACATGGACTGAACCACACATTCACATTTTGTGTGAAATGAAATTTTCCATAGATAGTCAGAAACTCTCTGCAGGGCTGTCCAAAGGTTCTGATCGCTGGTAGTTCCACACTATACCAGATTGATTTTCAAGCTGGCCTGAAACAATTTTAGGTGAGATTTAAATCTGCCAAGGGTCACCACGAGCTGACCCCCCCACCCCTCCAGATTCTCTCTTTCTCTCTTTGCGGGTCTCTTTTTCTTCCTGGCTCTCACTCTCTGCCTGTGAAACTACATCTCCACCCTTGTAAATAATTTAAGTTTCAATATGATGTATTTAATTCTACTCAGAAAAGGATATGAAAATGTAATAACATTTGCATAATTGTGCATTAATTATACATTCAGTATTTTTTAATGAGTTAAGCAGACTTTTGGAGGCAGCAGATCCCGTCTGCAGTGCGAGGGGGGGTCAATTGCTAATAAATCACACAGAGGCAGAGCTGAAATCTGAGAACGGGACCATTTGAGAGAAACTAGAGTGGTGGTGCACAAAAATGATCCCATGTGAATGAAAGAAAACAAAAAAATAACAATAAAAGATGTACGGTGTATCTTTTCTGTCTCATTAATCAGCATACTCCCAGATTAAACATTATTTTAAAACCTGCTGGGAAGTCTTTAACCCCCAGGCTGGTAACCTACACCAGACGACTTTACCACTCAGACCTGACAGATTGGTGGCTGGTGTTTTCTTCTCGTTTCAGTGCCTGATACTGAGCACACCACTGCTTAAAGAAAGAGCGCACACTGCAGCTGAATGTCCAAGTGCCTCAAGAGGCAGTTCCCAATGTTTTTTAGGGTGTATTGATATTACCCAGAGATGATCAGGATTTTTTTTCTTGCTCTGCTACAAGCCCAGGTATTGTTTTGATTGACCCTGTAGATACCATGACTGAAAATACACAGTTCATGGCAAATAGTCTAATAGACCAAAACAGCTGACATTGGATTGCTTGAGTTAAATGCTATTATCTGAATGTATATCATACAGTGGATGGTGTTTAAGTTGCTACATCCATGATATTTGATGACTATGAGCAGGACCTTTTAACTTGTATTCCACTATAGCAAGTGTAGGTGTACAGGACAACATCATGTTAGGGGCTCAAAATGGTACAGAGCGAGTTTTTTAACATTAAATACACTCGTCTTCCAACCTGGCCTGTCTGTGATGCTTCACAGTGACAAGAGAGGCAAGGTAAAAAGAGTGTGTGAAGATGTTTAGGAGACAGTTTGTACTTTCCTGTCAAGTTCAAGTCATTATTTCTGTCTGAAAACATTTCCAGCAAGCATATCAACGCCAGACTGAAACATATCTGCTGCGTGCACACTTAAACACACAGGCAGCTCTGTGAAGTCTTGTAGCTGCAATGTGTGTCACACACACACACACACACACACACACACACACACACACACACAGTACATATGAATGTATATCATATCACTGTATGTATGTATGGAGATCTACAGTCTCCCCTCCTTATTTCCCTCTGTGCTCTGGTGTTTCCCCTTCCTGGTGTCCCCTGTCTGTCTAGTCTGTGTCTGTGTTGCTGCAGGGCATGGCCGGCAGGTTAGAACCAGCCTCCTGAACACAACTGCACACAATCATCAATCAAGACCTACCTGTTCTCTCAGTATATAAGCCCCCGCATTATAAACAGTACTCGTTGTATTGTCTACCTTGCTGCGTGGTAACTACCAGACCTGAAGCTCGTGCTAAGTACCCAGTCAGTTTATATCTTGTCTGTCTTTCGTGTTCCTAATCTGTTGTGTTTTCTCTCTTGTGCTCAGGTGCCTTGCCCACACCTGCTTTGTCAGTGCCCTGCTGGTCTGCTCTCACAGAACAGTTTAGATCAGTCAGTTGCTCTCACAGAGGACCTGGACCAGTCTACCTACTCTCGCCAAGGGGCTGGATCTGTCTACACTTCAGCTCAGCAGCTCAGACTTGGCTTTGCTGAACTCAGTCATAACCTTTTATTCATTAAAATACTTAACCTGTTTTCACACCTCCTGCCTCATGTATGTATGTATATCACTGAACGTGCTCAGTGGACACTTTCAGTCACATTAACGTTAACAAACAAGAAGAAAATATATGCATACATAAAGTGGTAGATAACACTGCTTCGGGTTGATTTGCTGTTCACTCCTAAACAGGATGTGGTCCCAGACTAGGACAGCTCTTGGATTTGAAACACACTGCAGATGTACATTGTTGTTTTGTAGGTGCTCTTACACAATCACATATACAATGCTCTTCTTCATATTTTGACATGACTTCGGGCTGGGCTGAAAGGTGATGCTTGATTGTAAAGTGTTAATCTTCCTGAAACAGACCGTTCACCAACACCTCTCACTCAGTCAGATGAGCAGGGAAACTGGTGAAGTATCCACCAGGCACAAGCAATATGGGCAAGCATGCATTGCATGTGGAGGGAAAATATGCAGAGAAAAAGTCCGCATAACACAAAGATACAGGTCAATGCCAGTGCAAGGGAGAACCATTATCAGAGATTTGTAAAGTCTACTCAACCAAAAGGGGAAAAAAGTCAGCATTATGTGATGTGCATGTAAGCTTTGTGAGTGTTCCAGACATATTCTTGTGAAATACTCCTTTTATGTGTTGCTAAATAACTTAGACTGCTGGGCAATGTGAAATTTAACACATAAATTTTGCTGTTGTATGCATCACATAGATCACAGTAACAAAATAGCAACAGTTTGTTCCTGTTGTTCGCATTTTTACCTATTCAGCAGAGGAAGAGACTTGAAATGGGCCTTAGGGGTTCGGTCAGAGTGTCTGCCCAAAGCGTAGACCATTATATGACATATGAACCAATATGTCTTACAGTACAATTGCTCTTAAATTATTCAGCAGCCACAAACAAGAAACCCAAGTCCACATTTGCTCACATTTCAGCCGGATAGCCTTGTAAAAACCACTCACAGAGCTGGCAGCCATCAAATGCCTCAATTACAACCACATATTTTCCTCTTCTTGCTGCCTTTCCACTCTATCTTTCTCTCATTCTCACATTTAGGCCAAGAAGCATGGTAATAGAGTGATGATTATGATAGCATTGTAATTAACCACAGTATAGGAATTTCTACCTTAAGGCAAGTGTGATGCATTGGGGTGAAAACAGTGACTGACTGCTAGAGATCCAACAACTCCTAAACCCTTAATTGTGCTCCCCTAACAACACAAAGTGTATCACCTGTAACAGTGTAGAACAAACAGTAATCATTGCTGCAAGCAAAGAATTGAGTTCATTCTTGACCTTAGAAATAATTTTTGACAAAACAATCTCAACCCAAGCTCAGCTATGTCACACAGTCTTCATCAGCAGACGGAGTTTGCTCAGTTGTCATAGAGATGAATCTGTTGAAATGCAAATCTAACAGCTGATTTATTTATTTTATGACGCAAGGTCAAAGGGGTGCATAGACATACACACACACTCACGAAACACTACATTTGAAAAGAGAGAAAGAAAGAAAATTGAAATGAAAAAGCTTCCTGTTGTAACTTAAACGTTACTGTATGTGTACATCAAAGAATGCAATATAGGAAAACACGTATAATAAGTATATGTATAATATGTTAATAAACATTAATTTCAAATCACTTTTAGGAGTTCTTGTACATTAAGAATTGAATTTTGAGTAGGTGTAAATATTAAAATATGTTATGTCTGAATTCCATTTAGCTGCTCCAGGTTCAGGGTCCTGTTGTTGTGCATTCTGGCTTACTGTCACAGTGTCATGGCTTACTGTGATACTTGAATAGAGCAGTTACTAATTTTACTAGTAATACCTTTGCTTTTCCTGCGGTTACCAGTCACAATATCTGCTGCCACATGGCAGGGCTTTCTTCCTATGGATTATATTTTAATACAGCTATTTTGTATTAACAAAATATTTGAGGGGAGAGGGAGGATTTTTCTTTTCTTTAGTGTATCAGAGAGAATGTTAAGACATACAACCTCATCACCAGACAGAATGTCAATATTTGAGATTTTTTTTAATTACATCTTTCAACAATCTGTGCATGGAACCTGCTCAGTGGTTAAGGCTAGGGAAAGGTCATGGTGATGATTTGAAATGTGATGCAAACTCTGGAGAAGCTTGGATGCACTGCATGTACTTACCCAGCAGAAGCTTTGCAATATCAGAGGCACACTACTTCCTTTATTGGCAGGAAACAAAACTAGTAAGATGCAAAATCCTTCAATATGGAGATAGATACTGGGCAGGGAGCATATCTGCAATTTGTTCTATATGCATAACTCTGGTATATGGATGTTGTGATGATCAGGTGCATCACCTAACTATATGCCAAGAGTCATTTTTGACAAAAGCAGAGGCAGACATGCACATCAACAGATGGTTTTCAGGCAAAAGTTAGCAATACACTCAGAGCTCTCTTTAAAACTATCTTGACCTCATTAAGGAGATGACACAATAAAAATCTATATATCACATATTCATCTTGTTCAGTGACTCTCTGTTTCACTTGTCTGTCATTGCATCTTTTCAACAGAGGAATGAAAAACAACAATGAAACTAGTCAAACCACGTTGGCCTGACTGACAGGCATGAAAGCTTCAGCCAAAGTTTTACTGTGCTGTGGCTCTATTGACGAGAGTCGAAACGATACAGTTCACAGTTCCAGAATACTGGGTGAAGTTCATTTTTCTGTTGTGAAGATAAAGGCATGGACATATCCATGAAGCTGGACATCCTGGTTTAATTAAAGGGTCCAGTCAAGATAATAGGACTTCCTGTGATGACGCTTGTCCAGCCATTTTACTCTTACTGAATAAGACACCTTTAATGATACTGGCCCCAATAGCAGCTCGTTTACGCCAACCATCTCTATTAGACTAAAGAGGTGCTGTTCTGCTCTCTCTGTGTGTGTGTGTGTGTGTGTGTGTGTGTGTGTGTGTGTGTGTGTGTGTGTGTGTGTGTGTAAATGTGTCAATCATCAAGCTACTGAAGCTGCCATTTGAAGGTTGACTCCAATGAGAGTTTCATTGACAGGATTGGTCTTTCCTGGTAAAATAAAATAATAAGAAAAAAGCCTCAAATACACTATAAAAATCAATATGTTTTTATTCAGACATTTTTGGTAAAGAGTGTTTGTCATAAGAACTATGAACAACATTACTCATAACACCCTTAATGTAAGTAACTCAATATACAATAGCATTATGGACATTAAAAAAAAAAGGACATTAAAACTTGCGTTCTGTTGTTCTATCTATCTATTAAAGTGGAAGTTTAACAAAGACAAATGCCAGACTTTTGTTTTTAATTATATTCTATACATTTAAAGGACAGGTTCACAATTTGTCAAGTATATCTTAAAATAACAATCTGGTGCCCATATTTACTGTTTGCTTGGTGAGCATCTTCTAAAGTTACAGTCTCTTTAGTACAAAAATCCCTGCACTGAAGCCTTCTTTTAAGACAAATTTGAAAAACACAATAATAAAATAAAATGGTCATAAGAAGAAGACTTATAGGCATAATGTGGAAGAATTGGCTATCTGTCAAAGGTCACTCCAAACAAATTGGGAGCAGCATATCACCAGCGTAACCTCTCACAGCTGCTCATGATACTCTTTACTGTAGCTATCTTTGGTTGTAGCTACTAGCTGCAGTTAGCTAGTTAGCTCAGTTAGCTGTGCAGCTAATGGCCCAATTAGCTGATTGGAGTCTGCCCCAACTAAGAGCTCAGAGAACCAGTAGATTGTTGGTGTTTACACTACAGGCAACAGAGCCAAGTTCAGCAGCCCCCCAGTGAACACGGCTAGATCAGAACAGAACACTACTTTTCATGAGGTGAATTCTGAACTTTCATGCTTATTATTTTTTGTTTCAACAATCATCACGTTAACCATCAGACAGGTTTGAATCACTCCAGCAGTTAATCTTACCATCTAAACCGAACAAAAAAGTATCCCCAAACTGTCCATATAAGGCATGTTTGTGGTGCCATCTGTTTGTCTCCTTGGCCTGCTGGACTAGAAAGGCAACAGTTCTGATTGCTACATCTTTACAACAATTCTCTTTATAGGGTGTTAGAACCAAAAGACATTGTGGCCAAAACTACAGAATCACTGCTTGGCTTGTGAAAAGACATTATATTCCTTCAAAGATACATAGTTTAAAACTTTGTAAGCTCTGTGAGGAGCTACAGATACTTTGGACATGTAATGCCTGTCAGTCAGACAGGAAAGTTAATGTGCCTGTGACACTAGAGGGGCTTAAAACCATCCTCCCACTTGTTTATCTGGCTTATCTCCATTTGGTGTATTACACTACTGTTCACTGATATTTACCTTGCCGTGGGCTCTGGCCAGCAGGCCAATAACACCTGGACCGTCCTTCAAACCCAGCCCAGATAGATCCCCTGAATGGGGAAACGTCAATGAATCAATGTCAGCCCTGAAGCACATGGTGATGGTCTGATTGTTTGACCAGGATTAAGAGGCCACAGGCTGCTCTCTCTCTCTCTCTCTCTCTCTCTCTCTCTCTCTCTCGCTCTCTGTGTATGTGTGTGTGTGTGTGTGTGTGTGTGTGTGTGTGTGTGTGTGTTTGTGTCTGAGAGAGAGGCAGAAGCAATAGGGCCTGTGCCCTGGATGGAGACCAAGATTGTTGATTGCAGGTCATCTTTCTTATCAGCTGCTGAGTGCCTGGATGTGAGTGTGAGAGTAAGAGCAAGTGGAAAGGTATATGACAACATGTGTATGTGTGTGTGTGTGTGTGTGTGTGTGTGTGTTAAGGAGGAAAAATAAAGCAATTTTTCAAACAGTTGTCAGCCATGTTAATAATTGATTAATCATTAACACTGTAAAATGGATATTTTCTTGAAGAAAGCTCTTCCTCAACAATTGCCACAGGCTATTTTTGCAGCACAACACAAGTTAGCAAGGTATCTGAATCATCAAACATCAGTTTCAAGATATAATTAAAAAAAAATCAGTTGTTTAAAAAAGAACATGTATGTATTTCATGACATATTTTTACTGATATTACAACATAGCAAACGACTCCAAAGGCCATCTGAATGTTAAGCAGTCCACCTGTCTATAGACGCAAGTTTGTACTCATGCCATACATCGTTGGACAGCTAAAATTCTTGCATATTGGTTGATAAGACAAAATCACAAGAGCAGGTATAATTAAAGCCATCAACAAACAACCGATCATAAAATTGAGGCAACTCACCAATGAACCCTCATAGTAGTTCACCCAGCAGTAACACAAAACGGTCTTGGTACATTGGCAAAGGTCCAGACAATCCAATCCAGTAAAATATTTAGTCAAAACCACTACAATAATCTACAGAGAGCTATTTTATCATTTCATATTAGCCCACAGACATGCTCATTTTCTTTGTTTTCTACACTGACTCCAGTAAGCATTTACGTGGAGGCAATATTTTGCTTTGAAAATGGCTGCTGCACTCTAACCGTTTGAATGACACCTTGAATTGCAACCAATTGGACAGATGGCTAGTGTTTCATATGGCAAATGAAATTCTGAAATGATATGCTGATTCAGTGGGTAATGAAAGTAGGGATATTACAAAGCATGTGAAATAATACATATGGTAAATTGCCTCAATATAAAGATAATTCGCCTAAATATAAATATAGAGACACAAATTCTAAATATAGACAACCTAAATATAAATTGCTTAGATATAAATATAGATATTTGTCTAGATAAATACTAGAATAGATAGTAGAATGCCTTGACATACCATCAGAAAAGCATGTAAAATATTCATTTTCTGTGGTATTGTCATGATTTGTTTTTGAACTTGTGTTAGAGTAAGGCTGTTATGGTCCCATTGTATTTTCTAGCTGATAGTTTGAGAACAGCTTTCAGTGTACTTAGGGTATACCTTGGTAGACATTTTAGGCAAATTTTCAGGAATGGAAAGAAGATGTCCTGTCTCATATTTAAAATCAGACCATAATTTTTCTTTTCTAACCTAACGTGCTTTGAGTGCTTAACGAACCATACAAATATGAATCATGCTTTACTTGCCAAGGATGGAAGTTCAAGGGAAAACACATTGAGTATGTAGTAAGATTTCACAGATATGTTCAGTGTCAACATTTTGCAACAACTGAAAACATTTTCCACATTATATTCCACATTAGAACACTGGGCTGCTATGTCTTTGAAAACACTTACTGTTACACACTAGAATATAAACATGTTTTCCTTGAGAGGCTTGCTCAGTTAATCAGGCTTTTGTTTGACTCAGGGCTCTATTTTCGATTCCGCCGCCGGCGCAAAGTCAGGTCAGCTGCACCGATGGGGCGTGGCACCACAGACTTTGGTATTTTCATGCACTGCGCTGCCGGCACAACTACTCCCCCTTCTCATCTCAGTCCCACCCAGCGGCACAACTCGGAAGGAGGGAGGAAAGAAGGCGTGGAGTGGGTTTGACACAGCCGAGTCCAATCTTCACCAATCACACCAACTCCTCGCCTCACCGAGGCGCATGACAAGTTTTGAGGATGACTGGGATTTAATTTCTGATGGTAAGGAATTCCATAAGTACCTTGCACTGAGAGGGATGATTGCCCAAATGTTGTCCTGCACCTTCGGATTTTACAGTTTTGCTTTGTTATGTTCCTTGTCATTGTCCTACAGCTGTCTGTCTTTTTAAAGATCTGAGACATCACTTGTGGGGCCAGTTCATTTAAGCAATTAAAAACAACTTTCAGGAAGGAGAATTTTGTAAAATTGGAAAAAGTCAACAAATTATATTTCTCAATGATTTTGCAGTGGTGCCATTTTTGTGGCTTCTGGTCTAAAATTTTTAAAGATGAGCAACAAAGCTCCCAAACCAACTAGTGTGCAGTTACAAATCGGTTTGCTCCACTACTGCAGGACCTTGGATCTCCAACTGAAAACCTGGATAACTTCTCGGACTCACAGAGAAGGGTAAGGCCTGACAGGAAGTCAGAAGCTAGAAAGCTACAAGGAAAGCTACTGACTGGTCCTGAGACTCTGGTTATTGGTGATTCCGCTATTAAAGATGTGGGAAGCATGTACAGCAGAAACACAAAAGTGTTGTACTTTCCTCATGATACAGTCTCCAACATGACCGACAGAATCCTCAGTATTGTTACAGAAATTCCAACTTTGAAATACCTTGTACTGCACACAGGGGCAAATCATATTGCGAAACGACAATCTGAAGTGCTCAAACAGGATTTAGGTAAACTGCTAAATGCAGTGAGCTCTCTGAATGCTGAAGTCTTCTTCAGTGGGCCTTTACCACCAGTCAGAGGAGGAGGAGAGAGATTCACCACTGCTCGTGAGGATTCACCGACTCCAACCACTAAAATTCCACCTAGGTCACCATCTCCAACCACTAAAACTCCACCTAGGTTACCATCTCCAACTCTCCTCCCCCCTGCTTGAGTTTACTGACCAAATGAACAAACTTGTCAGCGCTGGCATCAGGCTAACTCCTCGTCCATCTGGGATCCTGTCCCCCCCAAAATTCCACCCCACCACCTACGACCACCCTGCCCCCCTCCACCACCACAGCGTCGACGGGCACCACCTACACCCCCTCCACGGCTTGATCTGAACCTACTCCAGTCCCCTAGTAAGCCCAGCACAGCCACCTATTTGTGTTGGTAACTGATGTGTTCTGGGTCCACCTTTTAAGGCAAATGTTATGCCTGACTTTTCCAAGGAAAAGCCAGGGCCCATTGTGCCGGAAGCTTCATTGATGTCTCAATAGGTAAGAGGAGAAGATTGGTCCATCTCTCCAGAAACATCACATCATCAAATTTAACATGTATTCCATGTCAACCACAGTATGTTCTAAAACATGGGGATGTTGGACTTTTTAGCACATTTGTTAGCTCTTTTAAATGTTAGGTCTTTGGCAGGCAAATCATTCTTAATCAATGACTTTATCATCAAGCACAAGCTTGATTTTATGTTTTTAACTGAAACTTGGTTAGGACAAGATAACAGTGTAGCAGTTCTCAATGAGTCAGCCCCTCCGAATTTCAGTTTCATAAGTGAAGTAAGAATGCATAAGAGAGGAGGTGGAGTTGCCATTTTGTTTAATAATAGCATTCAATTCAAGAGAGTCTCTCATGGTCAGTTTGAATCTTCTGAATATGTTGCCATTCAATCAAAGTCTCCCTGTCGGCCAGTCTTCGTAACCATCTACAAGCCCCCAAAATACAATGCAAAGTTTTCCGATGAGTTTGCCAATCTACTGGCTGTTGTTTGTATTGATTTTGACTGTGTTGTGTTAGTGGGTGACTTCAACATTCATGTTGATAATCTCAAAGATGGATGTGCTAAAGAACTTTTAAACATCCTGGATGATTTTGGCCTATCCCAGCACGTAACACATTCAACACAACAAAGGGCATATATTAGATTTGGTTATTTCCAAAGGGCTTAATATCTCTGAGGTTGTGGTGATGGATGTTGCTCTTTCTGATCATTACTGTGTGTCATTTAAAATGGCCACACCTGCTATTCTTAACAAAAGTGGAACAGAGGTAATCAAAAAGCGTTACATTGATGATAACACCTGTGCAGTCTTCACTCAGTCTTTTACACCATCACCAACACTGCCCTCAGCTTCAACTGATGACCTTGTAAATAGTTTCAGTTCCAAAGTTATGACTATTATTGACTCCATCGCCCCAATTAAGACCAAAATTTTGTCAGGAAGAAAAAAGGCACCTTGGAGAAACACCACACTGGTCAAAGTCCAGAAAAGAGTCTGCAGACAGGCAGAGTGCAGGTGGCGAAAAACCAAACTCCAGGTTCATTATGAGATTTACAAAAACAGTCTCCACACCTATAACCATAAACTAAAGAAGGCAAGGCAAGCATTGTTCTCAGAGATTATCAACAGAAACTATAATAATGCCCGCACTTTGTTTTCTGTTGTGGATAGACTGACAAACCCCACAGCATCAGTCCCTCCTGAGCTGCTATCCAACAAGTCATGCAATGATTTTGCAGCCTTTTTTACAGATAAAATTTCAAGGATAAGACAAACAGTGTGCAGCTCCAGCTCAGGCAAAATGATAAGTCCATCTGTGCCTTCTTGTTCTCCAGTTAATCTAGCACATTTTAACCTTCTAGATCATACAAGGCTGGCAGAAGCTGTATCACAGTTAAAATCCACAACATGCTGCCTTGATACTCTGCCAAAAAACTTTTTTAAAAATGTTTTTAATTGCATAGCTTCAGATGTGTTGCAGATAATAAATAATTCTCTTCAGTCTGGTCAGTTTTCCCAGGCCTTGAAAACTGCAGTTAAACCTCTCCTAAAAAAGACTAATCTGGATGCTTCAGTAATAAGTAACTACAGGCCAATTTCAAATCTTCCCTTTCCAGGAAAAATTATTGAAAGGGTTGTTTTTCAACGAATGCATGCTTTTATGATGCAGAACAATCTTTTTAATGCATTTCAGTCTGGATTTCGTCCACACCACAGCACGGAGACTGTACTTATCAATGTACATGTACATAATGATGCTTCCAAAACCTCAGTCTTAGTATTATTAGATCTCAGTGCTGCCTTGATACAGTTGATCATGACATACTTCTTGACAGACTGAAAAGGGGGTTGGACTTACTGGCACTGTACTACACTGGTTCAAATCCTATTTACAAGATAGAGACTACTTTGTGTCAATTGGTGAGCATGTGTCTGAACGAAAAAAGATGATGTGTGGGGTGCCACAAGGGTCCATTCGTGGACCACTTCTTTTCAATATCTACATGTTGCCCCTAGCTCAGATTATGGAGCATCATAATATTTCTTATCATACTTACGCAGATGATACACAACTTTATATTTCTATGTCATCACATGGTTACAGTCCCTTACTTTCACTGAGTGAGTGTATTCATCAAATCAATGAGTGGATGTGCCAGAATTTTCTTCAGCTTCATGCAGATAAGACAGAAGTGATTGTATTTGGCCCCAAAAATGAAAGGTCAAAGATCAGTGTTCACCTTAACTCCATGTCACTGACAGAAATCTTGGTGCAATTATTGATTCTGACCTGAATTTTAACAACCATTTAAAGTTCATTACCAAATCAGCCTACTACCACCTGAAAAATATAACCAGAATTAAGGGATGTCTGTCCAAAGAAGACATGGAAAACCTGTTCATGCATTTATTTTCAGTAGGTTGGACTATTGCAATGGAGTCTTTACTGGCCTAAACAAAAAATCAATTAGGCAACTACAGCTGATTCAAATGCTGCTGCATGAGTCCTCACAAACACCAGAAAAATGGACCATATCACACCAGTTCTCAGATCACTACATTGGCTTCCTGTGAAGAAAGAATAGACTTTAAAATCTTACTGTTGGTCTACAAGGCATTAAATGGTCTAGGACCAAACTATATTCTAGATTTATTAACTCCATATGAAGTATCCATACCTCTCAGGTCATCAGGGACAGGTCTATTGTGTGTTCCCAGAATGAGAACCAAACAAAGTGAAGCAGCTTTCAGTTATTATGCTCCTCACCTGTGGAACATTCTCCCTGCACACCTGAGGGCTGCACCAACTCTCAGCTCATTTAAATCAGGGTTGAAAACATTATTATTTGCTCCAGCTTTTACTTAAAGTAAATATATTTGCTCAATGACTTTAATCATTATAAATGCTAAATTATTGTCTGACTTCTGTTTTTAATTTTCCTTTAATTGTATTTTATTTTTAATTTTCTATTCTCTTCTAATCTCTTTCTTTCTTTCTTTCTTTGTATGATAATGCTTCTGTAAAGCACTTTGAATTGCCTGGTGTATGAATTGTGCTATACAAATAAATTTGTCTTGCCTTGCCTTGCCTTTCTTCTCATCCTCCTCGAAGCAATGATGTACTCCATCTTTGTAGATAACGCTAAGCATTACAATGATAACATTTGTATTTGGAATGAAATGACGTGGGTAATAGCGGACAACGATCATCACTTACGTTTTTTCCGTGCGTCTGTTGCTCACTGTCTCTTCAGTGCTCTGAGATAGATGCAGTATGCTCTGTAGGATTCCACGGCTGTTTCTAGTTGGCACAGCGACGTCAACTGATTAGTTTGCATCCCTGTTTCACCCGTGTACATTCGGTCAGGTTGAGTGACCATTACCTGTGCTGAACGCGCTTGCGATGTGGTCAGATGAGATACTGATCAAAATATATAAATTTAGGTCTGACTGTATGTGCTGACTCAGATCGTTGCATTGAATCGTGGCTGTTGCTAATTATTGATCGCAGTGAAATGCCAGACACTGTGGAAACCTGCCTGTGAGGTATTGGTGACGTGGGCGCACGACTCCGCCGGTTTACGAAAATCCACTTGCCCAGTGGTGCGCCGTTGGCGCACAGAGTTGACCAGGTCTGGGGTGGTGAGCTTTCAGCGCACTTTTACACTGAAATGGACCGAAAATCCAAATCCGCCGGCAAATTATGCCGACACCTCTGCGCGCCTCGGTTTACCAAAATACCAATACCAATACCCTGCGCCCAGACGAACGAAAATAGAGCCCAGAGTCTTCACATAGATTAGATTGAGAACTTTTAATCTAGAAGAGCATGAACCACAAATTAACTTTTGACTAATTGTTGATATGATGGTATTGACTAAGAACCCTATCAACCCTGACAAAAACAAAGATACATTATTGTCATTACTATGACAATATACTGTAGTCTTATTCTTGCCACTTCAAATGAATTTCTTTTGCAACAGGTAGCACTCTTTGACTCAATACACAAAGGCGTACTGTGTGACAAACCCTAGAAATATGTCAAACATTACATACACCTGTTAAACATCAATGTTGATGGAGTGGTTTCATTCAAATGAATGAGCTGCATTTTTCACTTGGTTATTGTCAGTCTGGACAAGTCTTAAATTTTGTTATTCCCTATAATATAAACATGGAAATAAGCTTGTCACATTCTACCGACTGTTTGAGAGAACGTCTGCTGGAAGTGCAGTGAATATATATAAGAATGTGTCATGGATATTTTTTCTTAGTTGACCTTAAATGGGGTCCAAGCCTCACCTGCCCATTTCATCATATATGTTTTTTAGTCAATCCAGTTCTAATTAATACCATAGAATTAATTCATACATGCTTTTCTTATGAGTTGTTTTTAGCTTTGACCAAATATTCAGAAATCCCCTGCAGCTGTAGCACCAATAACCATTAATTAATTAATATTCTGGCTCTGCTAAATATCACTGAGTCAGAGCAGCTTTAAAGTGTTAGTTGCTTACAAGTACAATAATTACCACATACACTACTGAGACCTGCTCAAAATGCATGCCTCTGTGACTGTGATTACAGTTTGCTGGACTGTATAATTTGGGAATACTTGAAGATCTTTAACTCACAGCAGACAGTTTTGACTGGTGTGGCACCATCATAAAAGGACCCATTTCCACATCTTCTCCCCACCATAAATCTGCCCGGCTGTAAACGCCATCTGAAACTCTGAAAGTTATATCACACGATAAAGCACAAAAAGGGGTCATATCTTGAAAGGAATAATATACTGACACAATCATATTGCCTTTTTATTTCATCTATCAAACCGGAATAGCTACCATATTCATATAGTGTAGGAAAAGGTTGAGATATGGGCAGCATAATTTCACAGTAGCAGGTGACAGGGGGTTTAGAAATGATTATTATTGTCAAATGGTACCGGTGACTGTAAGTTTTTATCCTCTCACTGAAAACAGTTTATTCAAGTGCTGTCATTTTAGTGTCCTCTTAAGACTGTCAAATGACAGATGTGCTGTAAGTAAAAGAGGCGGACGAGGTGATGGACCCGTAGCAACGTTATTGCCTTCCCATTCTGGTGGCATGGCTCAAGGGAAAATTAGCTAGGTATTTATAGATACAGGAGAAAATAACTAAGGGGTTATAGGAAATTTATACAAGGGCATCGCCTCAATGAACACAAACTCACCAATTGATATGGAAAAGATAATACTGGAAATATCTAAGGAAAAATCCAAATTAACAGGGACCCAGAACACTTGCGGAGGGAGTGTGGATCAGTACCGGCAGTGTACGTACTCATGCTTCGGTACTGTCCATACAGATAGCCTTTAGGAAGACAATGGGGTATTGAATGTCAAGGTTAGTAGGATTGAGTATTGATGGTTTGTTTGTCTCTTTGTGTTTTGGAGATTTGCCTAAAGGCCTGTGTAAAAGGGATAACCACAGCCTGACATCATTAAAGCCAAATAGCGGCATCAGACAAACACTCCTATGGATCTTAATGAAATGAGACACTAAGAAACAGACTATTTAATCCTTGTTTTACCATATTTCTAATTTCTCCTTTTAGTTTCTATACCAAGAGATGACTATGCCTGAATCCCCGTGGAATGAATTGTACCCATGTATTTGTCTGCCAAAAAGATGACTTTATTTTACTCCTATATGTGTTCTGTGCTTGTTATTCTCCATTTTCTCCAAATTTAAAATGTTATAAAAGTTTAACAAAAAGCAATTGCACAGAAATCTGTCATTTGGATTGTTTTTCAGGCTTTTGGTAATTATGATCTCATTGAATGCTTTGCTGTGATGTAGTGGAACAAGATGTAAAAGATACAGTGACTACACAGGCCATGTACACAGGTAGCTACCCACCATAAACCTTGCCATATTTTATATTAAGTATAAGCAGTCTCCTTGTCAGCGTGCAGTGAGAACAATAGCTTTATGTCTTCTCCTGCCATTGGAAATTATAGTAGGTGGGTAGGGAGGTGTAATCAAAGGCAGAGGGCGTCATAAAATCAACAAGCAGTTTTATCTGAGGTCTGCCCATATTGTTCTGGAATCAGACACCCCTCTACAATATACCACAGGCTGCTTTCATCATCAATCATCCAGGATCTAGCGGTAAGAGCCTACAGGGGATTAACCAGCTCTGTGGAGCTCCTAATGCACACACACAGACATACACATCACTACACAACATACAACTGAATAGGTAAATAATCATGAATCTAATACAAATGAACATTTTGCCAACTTGCTACATAGGACAATATTAACCTCCTACTTAAGAGAGTTTTTTTTTTTTTTTTTTTTTTTTTTTCAAAGTGAGGAATCACTGATTTAAGCAATTCCAACACTATTTCATTCACCTCACATACAAATCAAAGACAGAGAAATCTGAAAACCTGTGCAAAAACCATGGCTGACTGCCAGTGTAATTTCTATCTCTATGTTTGGTTTTTCCATCTATTGTCAAGCAAATTTCAAACAAAATTTTGGAATGTTGAAAAAAACAAACAAAAAAAAACCTTCAAAATCCATTAACTGGTTTGGAGTGAATAAACTAGGCTACACAACGTGTAGTTTCGTCACAAGTTGGCAGTATAAGTTACATTATGCTATGTTATGCATGGCTATAACAAACAGGGTGAAAACCGAAAACAACACAAGTTGCCTTAACCACCTGAGAGAAAAATGGAGAGAGGTCTGCAGGAATTTGTTTCATTTGGGCAAGCTGTAGTTGTTCTTTCATGTCAGCGATTATTGGCCATGTTGTCATTTACCTGTTGCTGGTACTACCAGCCATGTTTTTGCGCATATCCAGAAGAATGACGACAGCAGAAACAGCTTTGGCTTCTTTGGGTTTTGAAACAGAAACAGTTGATAATGTAACAGCCGCCACCACACAAGAAGAGGGCAGGATGGACTTGGACTTGGGACTAGTTTCCTTGACACTGTGTTCTCAGGAGAGGACACTGGGTTTAATGTTTCTGGACCCGGGTCGATAGGTGAGGATGAAATTAAACCTAAAGAATAAGGACCACCGAGCCTGTTGGGAGTTCAGTCGTTTGGTGGACTGGATGTATGCCATATTCTTTTGATTGGCCCATACCACAAATGGCATAGGAAATGGCACAAATGCGGCACATTGTGACCACACCGCCAGGGCTACCTCTAGTCACAATCTGCTGGCTACCTCTACCAATAACTGACAAGCTGGATCAGGCTGAATCAGGATGGGAGCCGATGTGAGCAACACCTTCAGTCTGGTAAAGGCTGTATCAATCTCCAGAGTCAAGGAAAACGGGAGAGAGGGGGAGGTTAATCTAGTCAGACGGGCCACTGCCCGGCTATAATCTTTGATGAAACACCAGTAGAAGTTTGCAAAGTCCAAGAAGCGTTGCAGCTGCTTGTGATTTGTGGGGCGATTGTCGTTCCTCCACTGCCCTGATTTTCTTGGGGTCTACTCTCTCCTGCTGACTGGAGATAACAAAGCCCAGGAAGGAGACTGAGACTGAGTGGAACTCACATTTCTCTGCCTTCACACATAATTCTCTGCAGTACCTGCATACATGGTGAGTGTGCTCTTCCTGACTTCTAGACAAAATCTAAATATCATCCACATACATGAACACAAAGCAGTTAAAGTCTCTCAGAACATCATTATTTAAGTTCTGGAAATTTCCAAAGGGCATCACCAGATACTCGAAGTGCCCAATGGTAGTGTTAAATGCAGTCTTCCACTCATGCCCCTCCTTTATCCTTACAAGATGATAGGCTTTTCCAAGATCTAATTTAGTAAAAACTGTCCCTGGATATTTGTATTTTACTGTGATAGCATTTAGCCCCCTGAAGTCCATATGTAGCAGGATGAATGTGAAGCTCCGCTCCGTCCTTTCTGTTCTTTCTCTCTCTCTCCCCTGGCACCTTAATTTTAGGCGGCGCTGTGAGAGCGGTGTACATATATAGTATATATATATGTGCCAGTGCGTATATATTATCTACGCACTGGCACACACCTGTCACACATTTGACTGCTCAAAGCCAGTGCAGTGGCGTGGCTCGGTCGAGGTGAGGTGGCAGCATGGGATTCTTGTGTCTGCTTTCAGCACCTGCTTCGATATCGGGAGTCTCTAATGGTAAGCGCGTTTCCCTCTTTGCTTGTCCGACCGCCAGCATTTTGCATTTTTTGATGTATATGGTTTAGTTTTTTTTGTTTGTTTGTTTTATTCCAGCAATAGACAACGACACAGACAATGTTCACCTGTTTTTAAGAAAAAATAATGGTTAATTACCATTTTAATTGATTAAAATAAAATGTGTTAATTGGAATGGAGTCACGTGTCTATTCATTCATTGTGTTACGAACCTGTGTGACCTTACATGTTGTTGGACTCCACATATTAAAACTATTTCCTGGAGCAAAATACCCCAGGTGGCATTGTCTGCACACTCTTTTTAAAACCTACCACCCTGCCACATCTACATGGTCGCAGTGACTTACCTCCCTCTTGAGGCGACACAGGTTATACAGCCGACCGGGAAGGGAAGCACAAGTGAGGAGGTTGATGGCACAATATAGATAGGGACGATGAGGAGGGAGAGGGATTCCTAGCTTGTTGCTAAACACCTATTTCAGGTTGTGATATTCCGGTGGCACCCCGGGCAGATCTTACAGGGGAGACTTCTTCTGTACAGAGGAAACTTTGGAATGGGGCAGACTTAAGGCAATGGGAGAAGCAGAATGAACTCCAGGTGGTAATTTTGCGATTAACCCAGTCAATACGTATTTATGGAGTTTTAGCTACAGAGGAGGCTGGGGCCAACACAGACTGCAAGCGTAAAAGCTTTTTTGTAAAATTGAGGAATTTGTTTCTAATTTTTGAGCATTTCAAATGTGAGATTTCAAAATGCTCATAAAAACACCTTGATGGAAACACGGCTAGCGACCTGAATCTGTAAGACAAATTTTAAGTATCAACTATACAGTAATTTGTATTTCTGTATGAGTGTGGACAAGGCCTTATGAAGAATGCTGATGCATACTTGTGTTTTTGTCATGAAGTGGCACAGGAATCAGTTTAGGTTTCAACAGCTTCCAATGAGAGCCAGTGTAGTCATGATCAATTCTACAATTTTACAATTCAGTATAGTCATGATTACAATTTACGTGATCAATCAAACTGCATCATATCCATCCAATCAGAAATAGACGAAAATAAAGCCCAATATCAGCTCGTATGTTGGACAAACCCTACTAATAATTTGTGCTGACACACACACACACAAACACACACACACACACACACACACACACACACACACACACACACACACACACACACACATATGCACACACACACACCCATGCATACACACACTCACACACACATGCATACACACACAGACTGTATAAAGCCCTCCCTTGGCCTGAGGCCATTGATCATCTGGCTGTGGTCTGAGAAGAGATTCCCAGATAAAGCAACAACAGGCAACAGATTGATGCTGACCTCTCCCTCTTCAACAACAGCAACAACTGCTGCCACTTCCAAGCATAATAAAACATGTCAGCCCTTTACTGTCAGATTCATGATTTTAGCTGCTGAAATTTTAAGCTATGGCTTGGCATGTGACATGATGATTTGTAACATCCACACCACTGATGCAATGTGACAGGACAATCATGTGCATAAATATCATGACTCAAACCAGCAAAAGTAAAAAATAAATAAATAAATACAATCATACATATGTATTAAAAGTGTAAGGGAAAAAAAAATATTTTCTGGAAATACTTTGTGCTGTAGATGAATATTTACTAATGCTGCTCAAGAGTGAGAGCCAAACCAACTTTTTCATACAGAGCTCAGTCATACCAAATTTAAATCTAAAGCATCTAAAGCTGTTGTATATATCTAAATAAAAAAGCTAAATAGCAAAAGAACTGGTCCAGGTATTGAGCTTAATGGAACACCTGTTCTTACAGGTAAAAATTTAGGTTGAGCATTATCTTGTCCTATACACTGATGTCAGTCTAGGAGATAGTTGCTGAACCATCTGTGAGCAATTCAACTAAATCCTTTGGATGCTAGTCTGTGTTTTACTGCTCTCTACAGATACAATATTTTTTATACAAAAAATAATAGAGAAACTGTCCTATGTTTTTTTTTCTTTTTTTTAGCCAGACTGGTGTGAGCTCAACAGAGCTGGTGTTTAACAGTACCTTCCAAGTGTTTTAGTGTTTTAGATCTGTAACTTTCTGGGTAAGAGAGTTATCCTTCATAAATAGTTAGATAAATAAATATGTTCATACAATTCACAATGATGGGAGTGGAAACCTGAAGAAACGAATAATCCAGAGTGTCTTTTTTTGTCCTTTCTTGGGGGTCAGTGGCCAAAAGTGCTTCAACAACTACACTGTAGAAGAAAAAGGTTTGAGGCTGAACTGTACAGAATTGCTTCAACTGAATGCAGATGCTTCACTAAAAGTAGCGGGATCATTTTTACGGTTTAATCTCTTAAACATTTACTGATAATCTATGATTATCAGATGTGACTTTTGATGAGCCCTTGCTGATTCTTTGACAAAAATTATTGTTGACACTCATTAACTGTTTGAAGCATCTTAGGATTAGAGCAACTTCCTCCCCTATCCTGTTTCTGCCGGTGCTGTGGCTTGGTGTGCTGTGCTGTAGTGTGGTAGGCCTCTAACCGTCAATTAAACTATTAGACTGAGAGCGGAAAATGAGGAATTATCCGCATCAGTTGTAATGGTTCCTAATTGCTGGCTAGCATTAAGAATTTGTCTCCCGATCAACTCTGCAAAGCCAAAACCCTCTCTGTCTCTTACTCCCTCTGTCCCTCCATTTCTCTGTCTCCATCCAACCTTACAGATCTAATTTGGTGGCTTCAGACTTTCTCATGACTTTATTAAAGGACTTTTCAGATCTCCACTTTTCTTTTACTCTGAGTGATTCAGCTACACAGGCACAGGCTAGAGCAGCTGTAAATTAGATGACTTGATATCACATCAAAACCAATGAAGGTGGACCCTGAATAGCAGCGGCCTCCTCCTCTCTGCTCATCTCATCTGTTGTCGCTCATCAACCCTCTAAAATCAGCAGTGGGAAGAAATAATAGGACCTTGATGTCAGTCACTGGTCAAGCCTTTTAAAGGATGCGCTGTCCTTCAAACCCTCTGGTTTGGTAAACATATAGATGAAAGGCAAGTGAGTGATGGCCAATGGGGAGCAGTTTGATTAGTCTTTCATTTTATTGCATGCCAAGCTTCCCATTCTGTGTAGATAGGGGAAATAATAAGATTTGGGTAGAGTTTAATTTCTATATTTGGATACATTTATGCTGTGCCCTGACTGTCAGATTCACAGTGAATGTCTTATGACATACTGAATCATCTCATTTGGAGGACAGATTTAATGTTGCGTTGCACAGAAAACAATGGAAGCCTTGAACAAGAGTATTTCTTTGGGTTTTTTCTATTTCTTGAACAGTTTTACAGAAACTATAAACTTTGTTACAAGGGATTGAACAGATATTGAGATAAGGAGCCTGGTTGAATCTTATATTTTACTACAAATGCAATACCCTCCTCAGTGTACATAGTGTACATTTAATTTTTGTGGACCCTCCACAAAAATTATAATACCCACCTTCAATATCTCAATATCAATCATTATGTGTGTGTTTCTCTCAGGGACCACTTGGAAGAATATGGAAATCTTCTATTTTAAGCTATTTTCTTTATTGCTGAAAAAAAAGTAATTGCTTATTTTGTATTAATGAATTGCCTCACAGGATGGATAAAACAGTCTCACAAGCCAGATATGGCCTGGAGGCCAGAGGTTCCCCACCACAGAATTGCACTAGTTACAAACAGCAAAATTACCACATTTTTGCTTGGTTCAGTTGTGCTAACCTGGATATGCAGCTCATGAGTATTGAGTGCTGTCCCACTCTGCATACAGGTCCCCCTTCACCCAACATTGCTGATGATAGGTGGTAATGAGCCTGAGTGCATAAGGCTGTCCTATCATGGTTGAGCCTGCGTGACTGACCTTCCTTGGAAGAACTGCTTGGGGGTCCCTGAATCACCCTTTCATTTCAGTGCAGAAATAATCCACACCATTGTCACTGTGTACCTTCCAACCCACACTTAACCACATATGAACATACAGACTGCAGCCACACATTCAAAGCCATAACAAGCCAAGGTGAGAGATATTATGATTTTGTAGCACTAATCCTGCCCAAACATTAATAGTAAAGTAACTCTCCTAGCATCACTTCTCAACCCACCTGTCTCTCTTTATTTGGTCTCAAAGCAAGCTGCAAGAGTGACCTCACAAGACTTCTTTGGTTTCAGTGGTATACTGGTTATTGGTAGCCTGTCTGGTCAGAAGAATGCAAATTGTGGTGGTATAGGGACTGGAATGCTGTGAATAGTGTGTAATAGAGTGTAAGTGACTTCCTCTTTGTACATCCATCCTACCTGCATCTTTTGGACTCCTGACCACTGTCACACCCGAAGACGCTAGAGGAAACACAGTGTAACATAGCAGCATGAAACTAATACACCTTACACACAGGATACGCACTAATTGACTATACAGGTATATGGTGTTAATCCTTTCTTAGGTTTCAGTAAAGAATTACTGTGCAGCTATGTACACTTGACCATCAGCAAGTTTACTTCACTCAGTTGAGTTAGTCGATTGCCTCAATGGGATAGACTGGAGTTTTGATTCAGCCTCATTACAACTGACCTGTCACTAAACTATGCACTATACATTCTCAGCCTTTCTAAGGAACAGCCACAGACCAAAACATACACAAGCTTGTGGAAAATGGAGACTTAGTCAACAAAGATTTGGCACAGACCCTTGGTTCTCTGGGCCATAGCCTCTCTGCCCATCTGATGCTAAGTGATCAAGAGCTAATTCAGCTGGAGCATGACACCAAAACCCTGTTTGATCAAAAAACATGTACCAGCCAATCCCTATCTCTCCAACAACAAGCAACTGACCCAAGCTGAAAGCTGCTTCACCCAACGGGGGCAGGAAATCAGGAAACAATCAGAAGAATAGCAGGGGAATACATGTACATCAGAAGTGGACAAACTCTCACAGGCCATTACAGAGCTGCAAGCCGAGTATGGCTGCTGCAAGCAGTTGGCAAGGGCAACCAAAGATGTGTCAGCAGAGAGAGATAATAACCAGATGAGTGAGATGAGCCAGGAACTCAACTCAAATGAAAATCAGCTTCAACTCCTCCAACAAGTGCATGCAAGCGACAAGGAGGAGTTGACTCAAGGGAAGAGGGAACTGAGATGCTTTCAGCCAAGGGTGTCGGCACAAGGAAAGAACTCCAAGAGGAGGACAAGATCTGGTACAACAGCTTTGCACAACCAATATGACAACGTCTCTCCAAGAAATTCCTGCCTCATTGGTCAAGAGTACAGAGTAGTGGACAAACTCTCCCCTGTGGCATATCAGATTAAGACTACCAGAAGATCCTGAAGCCATTTTCAAATGAGCCCACCTATCCTCCCAGAAAAATGTAAAATGGGTCTGAAGTGTCAATGATGATAATTGAGAATTTCGTTGTTTTTGATACTCAAGAACACTTCAGGCCCTATTTGTATAATTCATTTTCTAAAAAGATATTGCACATGCAATGGGAGGAGGTCCAGATTGAAATTAGATTTTGTTTGAAATGACTTAACAAAACAGAAGTGCTGTTGACAAAAATTTGATGAGCTGCCTTGGCATATGGCATGTCTTTTGAGATGGTCCATAATTTCAGCTGCTCAGGCTTCAAAATTGGATCATGTGGTAAAAAAAAAAAAAAAAAAAAACTTGAAAGAACATCAGTCAGGTGGAGGAGAAACTTTCCAACATGATGGCTAGGTCACAAAATTTCTTGCATTGCAGCTACACTAAACTACACTAAAATATGTGTCTGAAAACATTTTGTCAACGCTGCTTAGTTTGACCGTTTGATCTGATGTTCGCAAGCCGGGACAGACTCATTTGCATAAAGAGATTCATGATTATGCCAATTCAGATGCTACGGGGGTCTCTCACCTCACTGTGCTGCATCCATCATGCTCTGCATAGCCAGATCTTCTGCTCTCCATGGAAAATGAATAGCATTGTAATAGAAATGCCCTCATATAATGATCTTGTATGACACTCACATAACCCCAGATGTGTGTAACACAGTGGAAAAATGCTTGACTTTTGTTTTGTATTCCTTCACTCCTTATATGGTCTTGCTGGCCACTGTTTCCCATTATCACTCTCACCTCATCCGGCTCAGACTGGTTTCATGATCTTCAAACTGATTATGAAGACACTGTTATTCTCTCTATTCTTCTTTCACCAACAGACTCTTATCAGTGTGTCTGAACCTCTTGCAAGGCCATAATAAAACTCTCATGAGCAAGCTTGCTTCAATGATCTGTATGTCAGATTTCCACTGCAGGATCCATTGACTTGACGTCCTTCAACATATCCAATGTCTCTGTACCTTAAGGGTAGAAAAGACGTCTTATTTTCTGTGAACTTAAAAGACAGGACAGGACTGTTGGTATTTCAAATGTGGCAAGGCAACTGGCACACTGCCACGAAAATGGCTGTTTTGGGCAAAAATGAATGAAATGCTATAACAGCTAAATTTACTTCTGTGAAATCAAAATCCTTTCAGATGGTGTCACAATTTCAGAAACTTTTTCACATCAAACCCCATTGGTTTACAGTGTTGCTACAGTGCAGGCATCTGTTGCATTGATATTACACATTATGACAATTCATTTTTTATTAGACCCTATTTATTACACCTATTTTCATACATTTGTAACAACACTCAACACTCAACACTTTAAACAGAGATGTTCTTGTTAAGATTGCATAATTTTGTAATTTACGTCCTCCTTTTCACATTACAATGTCTGTTTTTGCCTCTAAATTGCCGTTATGAAATGTTATTGCCATTGTTTCCAATGTTTCTGACTGGCTTTGACTTCTTTTAATTACAGGCAGTGTCATTACAGTAAATCTGTATAATGGTGCTGATGTAACTATGATTGACTGCAGGGGTAGTTGAAGGCTATGGACTAAATAGGTAAGACATGACCTTTGTGAAGATTTACAAATCCAATCAGCAGCTAGTCAGTGTCATTAATTAGAGTGACTCGCCTTATACCCGTATCAAACTCAGCTGTACTCCAGCCACATCTCTCTGTGTTGTTTAAAGAGTAGATTCACTGCATGCACTTATTTACTACATCATGCTGTACTTTGGTGCTGGTCTTTTCTGTTCATCTGTTTTAATAATTTTGTAGTATAATCTTAAGGCTTTAACACTATCAGCCATCATATCTCTGTGGTTTGAGAAGACCATCATAGGGTAGATGAAAACAATTATTTCTTCTGATGTCTTTAACTTTCAAACTGCCCCAAATGCTGAACGAAGTGACATCACTTGAAGACATTCATCATACTTCACACAGCTCCCTCTGGAGACATTAAAGGCTTTGTACAGCATATGCAGTAGTACTCCCCAACACCTGGAAACACACTTTGATGTGTAAAATATGTTAGAGTTTGCCTTTAATTTGACAAGCACTTTGGGAATGAATAGTGCAAGTGGCACATGTGTCTCTGTTGCGTTTTAATGATGAAAATGTAATTATGTTTGAAATATAACTTTTGGTCTCAGAGCCCATGAGAAAGACCAGTATACAAGTAGGCAATGGCAAGTGTGCTGTCAAGCACAGGGAGTGTTGGGGTGGTTAATGTGCCATGTAACTATCCAGTCATCCACTTCTTTCACACTGTCTCTCTTTACTGTGAGGCTCTGCCACCGTACCCCCACTGTTCTCCCATTCTTCTTCCTTCCTCCAACATGCCATCCATGCACTCTGCCAATAGTAAGTACTCCCCTCTTCCTGGCAGGTTGCCTGATGTTACAAGACTTTGATCTACTGCCACCTTTTAACAAATTCTCCATTTCCTGGTGGAGCTGAAGGGATCGAAGGAGTCTGGGGAGGAAGAGGAGGGGGAGGCACCCACAGAGGGAGACAGAGAAGGGGTGAGACAAATAAGCAACAAAGGAAAGACTGAAAGAGAGGAGGTGCAGGTCTAAAAAATAAAAACTGGTCGCCAACAAAGAAGACTCCGCTTTTTTCTTTTCCCTTCCTTTAGCCACCTCCTCTTCTTCTTCTCCCTCAGTTTCTCAGGGATCATCAAGCCACAGTGTGGCAACATTTCAGGGTTGGCTGCTTATTGGAAAGCTGTCTGCCCACGTTGATACAGCACTTCCTTAAGTTCCACACCACACACTGGATGTGAAAGTAGCTGACTGCAGCTTCCTTCATACGTTAACAATCAGAGAGCTGAACAAAAAGTTTGCACTGGCAGCAAACAAAGCTTAAAGCTGAATGCTTTACTTTGTACTTGCACAGTAAAGTCCATTACTCACAAAGCAGTGACACATGTGGGTGTTGAAAATGCACTGGTAAGGGTGTTAGTAGTAACTGACATGAACACACACCAACAGAAAGATGTTTTTGAACTCCAATACTCCAGTTGTTTTAATAGAGAACAACTAATAATGGAAAATGGAGAAAGGGCAAAAATAAAAGACTATTGAAGAACATCATAAGATGAAGTTGGGACATTTATTACCTCATTTTACCCATTGCAGAGAGAACCAACTGGCCTTTATCTGTAACAGGCTCACATATGCCGCAGACGGGTCTTTATTTCTCCTTTTTCAATTTGCTGTGCAAACTCAACACCTCCATGTTTACCTTTTGTCTTCATAAATTCAGGATAATGTACAATACATTTCCAAACCACTAAATCCATCAGTACAACAACAATCATCTCATACTAACCACTCTGCTGCTCTCACTTTCTCTGCTCTAACAGAAATGCAGTTTTCATTCAGCAATTGTTGCAAGTTGCTTAATTTTTGCCCTTTTCGTTTTCCATTATGCTCTCAGAAGTGTTGAATTTCACTGACAGCATCTGCCATGTTCAATAAATTAAAACAATGGCAAAATAGAAGTCATTTGAAATATTTCATGAATGAAAACAGTGGTGAATAAGAACTGACTGAATTTACCATGTGAGTTATTTGTTAATTATTTTTTGATATCTGTCCAAAATAGAATCATAGTACTGACTGTTTCCTCATTTTCCACATTTTTTAATATGTGGTCGTCTTGTTAAAAAGCTTTATTGGAACTGTCAATGGACAGAAACCATCAGGGGTTTGGTGTTTATCTTCAGTGAGCAGCGACGTCATGACCCATCCATCAAGTATGAGAAAAGGACTCATATATTCTAGTGTAGAGAGGGGGATTAAAGCTTGAAGTCTGAATTAATCCAATAAACAAAATCAATACAAATGTGCTGTGTCGGGTCAGCTTTGGCCTCTGTCAGACCAATTTTAGAACAGCATGTAAAACACAGCCCTCTCATTCATTTGAAAGAGACCAGTCCATCAGCACAGTGGGGGTGCCAATACAGGAAGTCCTTACCATAAAAGGCAATAGGTTGTATTGGCCAATCAAATGCATTCAAACACACATTCCTGATAGATTACATAACATAACATGGATGGTGTATTTCTACTGTTCACCTTACAATTGTCATTAGGAAAGCTAAAATACTGAATAGAATTGTAAAACACAATCTGAGTATTACAAACCATTGTTCAGTGTCTGATAAACCTTTAAATGCATAGACTTCATATATATTTACTTGTGTCAGTGGTACATTACACAACTTCCCCCACCAACACAGCCCACTGCCCTGTTTTACCTCCGAATCCATACTAGTGTGGCACATGATGTCTTAAAAAAGTTCACCATGAAAAGGGCTTTTTCAAAAGGAATAATCCACCATTTACATTCAGAGCTTCAGAGATGTGTGGTTATATATTAATATGATGCACAACCTCCCGCCAACCAGGGTGTCATGGACATTGTATAATGAAGCATATTGTCCACATAGCTTATATAACATGTATAGTTACTACATCACATCACCTCAGTAACTATTAATAAAAGATTCACCTGTGGATCCTGACCTTTCTGCTGTAGTGCCACCAGGTTCTGAGACCAGTGCTGCCATTTGCACAGTAGAGCATTAAAGGGAGCCAGAACTTCACTCAGGTTATCTACCTCTGTATAATGTTTCATGTTTGGGTTTCTATATTATATTTCATCATTATTTTCTAAGTCATATCCATTTGATGCATCCTTTTGTCTCAATACCAGGTGAAACCTTTTCCAAATAGAAAAGATAGATGGTGTGATGATGTGGACACGATCCATCTTCCCTCTTCTGTTTGGTCTGAGGTGACAGGAGAGCTACCATAGCTTCCTGCCTATAATGTATTTGGCTGCAAAGCAAAGGAGAAAGGAATTGTATGTCTCTCACAAGACAGGTATAGCCTGATGGGGCACTATACTCTCCATATTTTATTAAAGCCATCATCTGAGTTGAGTAAACATATTAGAGTCTACATTATTAATTCCAATTTCTCTTGGATTCTGTTTGTTCACTCCCAACCCTGTATAACTGAGGTCAAATTCTTCTTCTATAGAAACATTGCCACTATACTACCTCATGCTGGAGAGAGAGAAGCACTGACAGAGACACAGAAAGAGAGAGGGGCATGGGGTGGAAGGAGGATAAACACAAACTGTTTGGAGGAGAGGAAATGCAGGCTGAGTGTGTGTGTGTGTGTGTGTGTGTGTGTGTGTGTGTGTGT
Organism: Chaetodon trifasciatus; assembly: GCA_037975065.1. Taxonomy (NCBI): domain Eukaryota; kingdom Metazoa; phylum Chordata; class Actinopteri; order Chaetodontiformes; family Chaetodontidae; genus Chaetodon; species Chaetodon trifasciatus. Next base: position 2,095,204 of record JBBMOE010000043.1, on the reverse strand, counting down.
GTGTGTGTGTGTGTGTGTGTGAAAATGCTTGTATGTGTGGAAAGTTGTGGGTTTCTGAAGCTTTTAGAACCCCTGTTCAAATGCAGATAGTTTAGAGTGCAGTTGACAACACAACAATTTAAACTGTGTCCAAGCTGTGTATGAATGTGTGTACAGTATTACCCACAAAAAGACATGTAGTGACTGTTCACTAACCTGCACAGCAAGCATGAGTGTACAGAGTGCACCTTTTCTCTTTGTGCCATCGACTAATGACAAGCTTTTGCAGGAACTCCAGTTCTTTCTCTTGTTTTTCTCCAGATGCTCCTTTAGGTCATAGCTAAGTTCAGTTGGTCCATCATTTTGGTCCAGAGTGAAATGTCTCAACAACTATATGATGGGTTGCCATACAATTTTGTACAGGCTTTCATGGTCCCCTGAGGATGAATCCTCCAGACTTTGGTGATCCCCTGGCATTACCTTAGTATCATTTTGGTATTTAGTGAAATGTCTCAACAAGTATTGCATAATATTTGATGTGGAGGTTTTGTTTTTTGGCATATATACTACATGTTTCCATCTGGATGAATTTTCAGGTGATTCCTTAACGTTTCATCAAGCACCATCATCAGGCCAAAATTTCAGTTTGGTCAATGCTTAGAACTAAGTAACAGTAAAGTAATTCCCATCAGCTTCAGCTGTACCCCTTTTTTATACTCAGGCCTTCAGGGGACAAAGGCTACTGACTTCAGTGATCCATTTACTTTCATCTAGTGCCACCATGAGGTTGAAATTTCTTCATTCAGACTGAAAAGTTATGACATAGATAGATAGATAGATTATATCAGACACTGAGGCTTGGTAGTTAGCATTCTACTGTGCACCCATTGTACTACATAGAAATATAACTTTATCATTTGGGTGAAAAACATCTTGCATAGCCTTATCAGTCACTGACTGTAGTATAAAAAAACACATTTTTGGGCCAACAGCTTAGTGCATTTTCCTGCAGGTGATTGCATAAAGGAGCCACCTGGACCGGATCCCACTTCAAAGGCAACAGCGTCTGTTTTTGTGCTTAATACTGTATTTACTGCACTGCTGCCACTTTGTTACCCATTTTAATGTCTCCCAAAAGACATCCTTTATCAATAATTTTAGAAGTTAACACTAATCATTAAACAGCATCTATTAGAGTTTGTATTTCTAGCAGTTTTGCAACTGCAATATTTTCTTTTGATTCTGAGATGGCTGGTCAGTGACAGCAGATTAACATGCAGCTAATTTACATTCAACACAGTTATGTAAATAGTCCCTCATATATAAACCATTAGCATTAAATAAGGAGAGGGAGGATTTCATGTTATTGTTGGCTTTAGTTGCACACAAAAGGTTGCCTGTTCTGGGTTCTATCTATTTAGTAAACACATTTAGTTCTTATGTTTCCACCATTGTTTTCACATTACTAGTGTGGCATCTAATCAAAAGGTTGCATTAAGGACTTTGTAGGGAGAACTAATTAAATATACAAAAATACAGTCAGTGTTAATTATATAATAAGTGGAAAACACAATAAAGGGGCCAACTCTATTTTTGATAAAACAATATTAAGAAAAAGTGGTGCTCATATGTGTGTCTATGTGTGCGCTGATCCACTGAGATATTTCCTGTGCCTGTATGATTGTGTCCCTGCATGACGGTGTAGATAATCCCTTCCCACCTCTTCAGCTCATTTAAAAAGGTCTCCAGCTCTCTGTTGCAAGCCCCAAATGAATCACTCACAATTAATTACCCTGCGAGTGCCAAAAGAGTCTGCAGCCCCCTGCCACCACCCATGGGGCCTTGTCTAACTGCGGTGGGTCTAATCTCTCACTGTGAGGCCGGATATACCATGTCCTGCTCAGAGGGGGTTGGTGTTTGTCCCGGTCAGCTGGGAGCTGCTGCCCCCTCTCTCCCCCTGCCGCTCTGCTGCCAGATCTGTCTGTTAAGATGAGATAACAGATCATAGTGTGGCTGATGTACCAGCCACCGCCTGCTGGGAATGGCTGCTGTTGAGTAGACGGGTACAAATGACCTTCTCAAACCTTCTTCTACTCTCATTTTCATCATGGTTTCTTATTCTGTTAAGTTGTCCAAACAGAAACAAAACTAGAGACCATCCTGTGATGGGATTCCACCCGTCAACATGTTGACATTCTGTCCAATTAATACTCAGTACTCATGGCTACATTTTTACATGAGAACTCAGCGCTCATGGGTCAGACCTTCATTGAATCTCAATGACACACCTGTGAAGTTTCATAACTGTGTCTGCACTTATAATGATAATGACGGACTTGCTTCCAACATACTGGAAATCATCTCAGTGGCAGTTTCCACAACAGTAGGGGTCTCCACCACCAAATTTCCCCATGATGACATACATACACACACACTAGGTGAAAACAATACCAGCCACGGCGTCTCCTCTGGTAACTAGACAGACACCAAAAAATTGGTGTATACTCATACAGAGTTGTGTGTTTCATCTTCTGTGGTTATAGTGAGTGTAGACGGATCCACTGGCCTCACAGGCTTTCCGTTAATGATCCCTCTAATGTCCTTGATACAGAAACACAGGCGTCTCCTGGATAATCTAACAATGCTGTTGTTTTTTAGTATTAAAGAAGTTGATTTTTCTGGTGAATCGTGTTTTTTGGACATTTTGGAATGGTGGATGGCTTTATATACCACAGTACCCACAAACCACAGCCCTCATTGCTCTGCAGAAGGAACCAGTCAGAGGACCGAAGCAGAGAGAAGGAAAATCCTGAGCACTACATTATTATACCTGGGAACAAAACACAGGACTGTTTTACCAAATTCAAGCAAAAACTGACAGGACATCTGAAGTGAACTGATTTTAACCTGGTTGACAGGGTTTTTTTTTTTAGGTTTCTACAAAACATGATGCATAGCTCCCATTCACATTTAGCAGCACATGCAACAGATATCAGAATCAAAATGCAGGAGTCTCAGAGAGCTGCTAACATCACTGTGGACTTGTGGTCCTGTTATGTACAAAGACTTGTACCTTCATCTTATCTTTTGTTGATGATTCAATACAGCGAGATTCACCCAAAGTAATTTCTCCCACTTCCCTACTCAGTTGAAATTATTTAGAACTGTTATGCCCTTAGTCAAGACGTTAGTCCATTACAAGGTATCTTGAACTACTAATAGCTGGATTTTAGCATCTGCTGTGATTCACTTCAACTCCACTATGGTTGGTCAGCAGCTGCTAGAAGCAATGTCTTGCTGCAATGCTGCTAGTGTCTGTGTTTGTATGTGTGGATGGGATGAATTTTTAATGATCCTCATTGGAAAACCGAGTCACAGGGTCAATAATAATAGGATACAGCAAAGAAGAAAAAGAATATAATGAATGATAAGTATGAATGAATCACAGCATTGTATGGGCATGCAGAGTTGGAGCAGCAGATCATAATGACAATAGAATTAAATAAAGATTTTGTGTGTTAGATGAGATCGGTAGGGTAAATCTATGTTATACGGTGCATGTGTGATATATGAGATTTATACAGTAAGTTTAAAATGATCATATCAAGATGTTTTTAAGTATACGCATATATGCATTTCATCCCAAGCTGTTCTCATAATGCAAAACCCAGCGTGGGCAGTGCTGATGTTTAAAACACTAGCCAAGAGGGAGAAAAAAATAAAACACTGATTTATTCTTTTATGTCTGACTCCTCCAACAAAAACAAATTGAAAGAAAAAATAAGAATAGAATGGGGAAGGAAAAAAAATTGTGTTGGACCACCAGCACCTCAGGGCAGAGAGATCTGTGGTTTGTGTATGAGCTTTGAATACAGAGCGCAGGCTGCAGTAATGGCTGCCAGAGCACAGGGAGGCAGACACACAACACATATACACATATGCAGTGAGATGCATACCCAGCTGCACACACACATGCCCTGGAAAGTTACATCTTCATTACCTAGAAGATAAGACCTGAGAATCTGAGGTCAGCATCCATCTCACCAAGTATCATGCAAGTGAAAGAATCTGTCTACCTAATTAAACATCCCTGTATGTCCAATTTCAATATTTTTTCTGTAGTCTGGGTTTTTTTTCTGTCTAACATCAACCTCTCTCATTGAATAAAATAAATTGTGTAACCTATAGCATTACTAAGTGTAACCACTGACTATTGAGTATTCCATTGATTCAGCATTGCACTCTTATAACACTGTCGGACTCAAACGTGTAGTATTCAACCCCAACTCAAATGACATCACTTTATTGTCTCCATCGCCCTCTGGAGAGAATGAAGGCTTTATACAACTCACACATGCAGTTGAACTTCTCAACATCTGGAAACACACTTTGATCTGTAAAATTTGTGAACTTCCCCTTTAAGAGACCTTGGGCTCCTGCAAGATACATCTGATATCATTGGTAGGACAGACACTATGAGTTAATCTCAGAAGTGTCATGTATGACTAGAGGCGTGGATTCAAGTCACTGTGATTGGAGTGAAGTCAAGGTCGAGTTAGAAATCTGGTGACTTTAAACTTAACAGTGCAGACCAACAAAAAACAACTGCTGGATATACACTAAACTCACTCCACAAGTGATGGTGGATAAAGCATGGTAAGTTGAGGATGTATGGCTCTGTTCTTTGGCCAGATATTGTGTATACTAACAGCAAAGGGCTTAAAATGTAACACAATGAAATTGTAATCCTCAACACAGTCATTGTGGTGAACAAATGTTTGCATTTGCACAGTCTGGCCATCAGTCTGTAATGTCTTGGTCAGAACTTCTTGGTCTTAACTTGGAACTTAACAGATAACTTCATAGCCAAGACTAGAGACTTACTTACAAAACAAAGACTTCTTCCTTCCTCTGTGTACAACTGTAATTGGTGAGCTGTTCCTGCAAGTCCACCCTCCATCGCAGCCCTATACTGCACTGTGTGTGTGACTGTGTTACCTTCCTTCTTTCTCTCCTTAATTATGTTAAATATAATAACATTTGCAGGACAAATAATGTGGTGTGTGTGTAATTTATTTAATGGTGTTGAAATTTCCTCATCATTTATTTACTTGTTTATTTTCAGTACTATTATTTTCAGAATGAATTGTGACTAAATGCCGACATTACTGACCAAATGGAAATCTGTCATCAGCCATCTGGCCATGATGTGCATGCTTACCTTTACTCACTCTCAATAGCCTTGTTATTCAATCAACACCAACTGCCTCAATGGGCAACATATTGATTTTAATATTTATTCTTTGACCCTTTCAACTGTAAGTAACTGGATATATTATAAATATGTGATGTTTGTGCTGAAAATGTTATGTTCCAATATAACTGATGGTTTGACCGTCAACTGCCATATTGACTGGGCATCATAAAGAGAATGAGCAGGGTCAGGTGCTGTGTAACCTGCAGGCTGGCTCACCCCATCCAGTCTCATGCCTACACAGACACAAAGCAGAAGAGCTGGAGTGGTTTTTAGTGGTACTGTATGTGATTCTAAAGAGTTTGCACTAACCTCCATGATGCAGTGTAATAAAGCATTGAAAAACCACACATGATCAATCATCAGATGAAACAATTAGCCTATTATACTGCTATTCAGGGAGCTGCACTCCTCAGGTGTAGCTGAGCATACAATGATGCCACACAGCATGAGGAATACCAGATCCAGAGAGCTGTGTGCAATAAAACCATTCAGCATGAATGCAGCCATTATACTCATTTTATCGACAGGTAAGAGCAACCAAGCCAAAAGCAAAACAATTGAACACAAGATGACTGCATCAAAATATGAGACAAAGATCATTTAAAAGAAAGAAACACCAAAGAAACAGATGAAATAAAAACGGATGAATCTATTACTAATATTTGAACTTATTCCAAGTTTACTTCCATATCATCAAATGGGGTCACCCATGGTGATAAGATTAGATGTGGTATTCCAACCGACAGCACCACCAACCACCTGCATCTGCCTTTAGTGTCATTTTCATTAAACATCTGAGCGCTTATTTGCATAGTCAGCACAGTGAGTAACAGACATTGTATCACACATGGGGGACCGGACTACGGGCTACTAGGCATACCATGACAAATGGATATCTGAAGCATTTTCCCCACCTTCCATCGAGCAGGAAGTTCATTCATTCCAGTCACAAACACACGATAACATCGCTGGAAACACATTTGATTTTAAAGGTCTGGCAGTGTGGTGTGGTGGAGTGTTGGCTGTCAAACAATCAAACCTAAAACAAGCATAGGTGTGGAAAAAATCACACTGCTGTCCCTGCTTCAATCAAACAGCATGCTACCTTATGGTTCTAAGTGCACCATGCAGAAAGGCAGAGGCAGGGCTTCAATGCTTCAGCACCATGGACAGAGGCAGAGAGACTGAATTTAAATACATCATGATGAGAGACAGAAGGACGACGTTTCAACATCTCAGCACGACAGAGAAAGATAGAGAGGCTGGTTTAGCATGTTTCAGCACCATGGAGAGAGACTGTGAGCTGGATTTGAAAGCTCCACAACGATGGAGAGACACAGTGACACTGGAGTTAAGTCTTTCAGAACCATGGAGAGAGACAATGAGACTGAGTTTGACAGTTTATATATCAGCCTATAGTTGTTTTACAGTACAGTTGTTTACCTGTAAGTGTCTTTATTGTGGCCATTTTTAGAAATGTTGGTATTGCGTGTGTTTTGTGAGTCCTTACAGTGCGTTTTCTCCTCAAGCTCCAGTAGTGCAAAGAAGAGGCTGCCACTTGGGATGTGGATGTTCTTTGATGGCCTGATGATGTGTGAAGCCCACACCTGTGCCATCTGGTCTAAGTCATCGTTGGCTTGTGGAAATATCATTTTAAGACACTGATTCCAGCTTTTCATAATCAGTTCTAATTTGTGTAATACTCACCCAAATCCAAATACAGTAACTACCATGTCTGCAACCAGAGCTAATATCTGAGCAGATTTCAACTGTATTTTATGTTTAACTTTAAAGTCCTGTTTGTTGTTCAGTTCTGTATTTCTATAGACTGCTTTTCCACTAAATGCATTTGAATGGGACAATACAGTTCTATTTACCTAGATCTCAGAATCACATGACTGTGGTGATTATAGCTTTTTATGTTAACTTTTTCTCCATTTTTATTTTATATACTTCTGTTTTTATTTTTAACATTTCTCTACTTATCTATGCTCACTTCCGTCCTTGTGCAGCTGCAACACCTGAATTTTCCCATCAGTCAATAATTGAATTCAGTCTAGTTCAAATTACTTGATTTTCCATGCGGAACTTTGTTTGCGCAGTGGACAAATAAGACAGATACAACAATCACAGTGCTGTGGCACAGTCATGGCCAAGGACTTACATACAAATTAAGATACAAAGCTAAGGATAAAAACGTAAACTAAAAGGGAGAGACAGTCAGAGTGCAGCAGTGCAACAGAGCTTGTGTGTGTATATATGTGTGGGTGAGTGTGTTTACCAGTTAGGGGGTCATGCCATCATGCTGAGTGCCTCCTGTTAACTCCTAGTGATTTTGCTGCTAATCTTTGCAATAAAGGTTTATTTTTAAGGGACCAGTGAATTAGAATAAGTGGCATCTAGCAGTGAGGTTGCAGATTATAACCAATTTAATTCCCCTCGTCTCCCCCCACCCTCACCCCAGGTGTGTAGAAGAACCTAGAGTGATTGCTCCAGTTGCAAAAAAACATTAAAGGTGCTTTCTAGAGCCAGAGATTGGTTTGTCCATTTTGGGCTACTGTAGAAACTCAGCAATGCAACATGACATATTCCACAAAAGACAACCTGCTCTCTATGTAGATATAAAAAGCTCATAATAAGGTAATGAAGACACAGCAATTCGCATTTTCAGGTGATTATGCAGTAACAAAAAAAATAGTCAGGAATATTATATTACATTTCTGCCAATAGATCCGTCTAAATTTTACACACTGATTCTTTAAGTGTTTGATTGTACTTTGAGTTGACCGGCTTTGCAATGGAAACTGTTTGTAACTAACTTGTAAAGCAGTATCACTGCATGCACATACAGTTTTGTAGCTAGACCTAGATAAGGCCAGATAATCGACAGTTGGATGAGGAAAACTGAAAGGAAAGATTCACATTTATCCTGTTTAACAACAGTCCTCCTACTGAAACTTTGATACCCACTTGATTTGTCTACTTCAGACTGATGAACACTCATATTAACTTCAGAATATTTTTTCTCCACAGAATGAGGATTTGTGGATTTTGTCGCCCGTCAGATACATCGGTGCACATTAGGAGTGCCAGTATGAAGAAGGAGAACGCTCACAACAAAGAGAAACTGTTTCAGTGTTCATATTGACATCTCCCTATTGTTTGAAGAAAAATGGCAAACAGCACGTTTTATTGTTTCTTGTCAAGTTAAATTTGTATCTACAACTCCAAGATATTGCAAGTTTCTCAGAAAAATACATGCAGACTAATGAGTAGTGTGAGGAATATTTGGATCACAGTCAACCATTCAGATATATTTGGTGTACCATAATTGATTTCTAATACACACACAAAACTGCATCATCTACATATTTTTGTGTTTGGAATTCTGGGCAAGCTAAAGACATAATATTTAAGGGCCTAATATGGAACCACGGGGGACTCTAATATTGTATTTATGAGAGTACAACATTGGTTCCCATGTTCATACTTGAACATGTTGATGAATGCCCAAAGCCTAAATTTAGTTTGGGCATTAAACTGCTTCTCAGTGAGTTAAATATGTTAGCATGATGTTCACTGTGATAGTTAGTTCTCAGTGTGAAACTATTCCACAGCAAAACAGAACATTTACAGGGAAGATATTGAATAAATGCCACTGTGGGTCTTTAAGGACTCATTATCTACAAGAGCATACTACTTTAAAATGAAACAAATGAATTATCCAGCTATTCTTATACATATATCCTTCATTGGTCTTCACCTTAACTTCTGTGTGTTTGCCTGTGTGAATTATCATCACAATGGAGATTCACTGTATATCCTCCCAAACAAACAAACTGCCTCCGAAGAATTACTGCAGCGTCTCGCCCAAAGCCTTGCCTTCCTCCCTGTCTCATTGGTACAACTTCCACCCCCGTCTCTTATATTTCTGCCTGAGACTCAAAGACACAGCAGTTATTTATTTCTTGTTGGAGATTCATTACTTGGTGGTTGCTGGCATACTTTGATTGGTTGGTGTGGGCTTAATAAATTCAGGCTGTCTTCTCCCGCCTACTTCCACACAGCTCCCCACATCAGCTAGTTCAGAAAGACTGTCTGTCTCTGTGTGTGCGTGTGCGTGTGTGTGTGTGTGTGTGTGTGTGTGTGTTTGTGGTTGCCAATGGGGTCTCCAGCTTGTGAAACAGAGCTTTGTGAAACGAAGCACCACAGAGATGTGTGTTTGAGGACTAACACAGTCTATACTAGAACCCTCCGGGGGTCGATGGACATGGCAGCGCCTTTTCGCTTTATTTCTCTTTAATAAAGCTAAAGAAATATGGTTCAAATGTTGATTAAATCTGTAAACTCTCCTCTTCAGTTTCTTTATTCTCACAAGATTGTTTGTGACTCACAGCAACCTACAGGAGGCTGAGACGAGAGCTTGACACACAAATCATCTGCCTCCACTGTATGTGGTTGGTGGATTTGTGGATCCGTGACATTTTGTCTGAAACTTACGAATGGACACTCAGGAAATCAGGAAGAAACACTGCAGTTTTCAGTCAGCTGACATCGGAGAAGTTTGAAAAATGGCAAAGAGGTTTTCAACAGCAGTCCTCTTCGCAGTTTTGCAGAGCAGTGATGAGGAAAATGGAACCTAAGAGCTTGAGCGTTTTAACTCTGAAGATGAAGAGGATTACCAGAATAACATGGATCCATTTGAAGATGGATGATGTTTACAAAACTTTGTCTTGCAGTATCAGTAACAGTGCACAGTGTGCATAAATGAGACCATCTTGGCTAAATGCTGCTTCTGTGCGTAGTAAGTGAAATTGAATGGTGTGTCAATAGTCATTCAGTGACAGAGTGTCAGTCTCGTTTTTTCCTTGTGTACGAGTGACTTCACTTACAGCCAGTGTAGATGAATGTTTTCTTATACTGTCCTGTACAGATGAAACTTTGTCTTTTATAGAATTTTATTTACGTGTGTGTGTGTGTGTGTGTGTGTGTGTGTGTGTGTATGTGCGTGTGCTGAAAAATATAAGTAAGCAGGAAAGTACTTTTCACCTCAGATAAATTTGACTACAAAAATGATTCATGTCAATGTTCAGATGAGAAATATAGTGAGACAAGCCGTTCACCTATCAGGCACTAAATGACACAAAAGTACTGCTCAGCTCAGCATTCATAGACTAAGAACTCTGCAGATATTCCATGAGAGGGGAGTCTGACAATGGTTAACCATCTGAGGACCCTGGAACTAGAACAGCCAACCACATTCTACCAAATCCATGTCCTAAGCTGTGTAGTTTTGCTACTAACGTGCTTCATGAATAAGCCTCCTAAAAGCAATGTGTAAGAGTACATGTACATTTTTTATCTTCATTTCAAACTCACATTATAATAAATCCTTGGACAGTCATGGATGGATTAACAAATGAGCCTGCTAGGCACAGGCCCAACACTCTAAGAAATGTTGTACTACTAATGTCATGCTATGAAGGACTTCTTTCATGGTCAGCATGGTGGTGGTGGTGGTGGTGATGGGGGGGAGGGTGTGATTACTGTAATCAATAGCTTTTTCAACCAGCATACATGTGTGATCGCTGCATTAAAATCTGAGTCTATCCTTTAAAGCTGAGGTTGTTTTCTGTCAGCTGTTAACATATTCATCGCAGGGGTTGATTCAGAGTTGACGAGAAAACAGGCAAATTGATTGCTCAGATATTCCAGATGGATTTGTACAGTTCATCTGTAGGCTACACATGTGCTCAGTACAACTAAGGGCAACTCATGAAAAAAAAAAAAAAAAAACAGCAGATAAAAATAATCATTTTATTCTAGCCTCCCCATCTCACTGTACTCAAGTACCGTATTAATTTATGTATTTATTTAGCTGATTTACAGACAAATGAGATAGAGAGAGAAGCTGTGGGAGCTGGGTATCCGCAGGCCACCTATGTTGCCTATAGACATTTTGGCTGTCTTCCATTGGTGTGCGTGTGCGTGTGTGTGTGTGTGCACGTGTGTGTGTGTGTGTGTGTGTGTGTGTGTGTGTGTGTGTGTGTGTGTGTAATATTCATATTGTGAAGGGTCACAGGTCAAAAGAGAGCGCTATCCCTGAGCCCCAGGCAGACTGTCCAGCCTCTCCTGATAAGACCACAGCCCACTGCAATTCTATTTGTTGAAGATGGGTTTCTTCAGTTCCTAGTAGATATGAAGATTAACTCATGTCTTGCTTGTGTGGGTCTTCTTGGAGATATGTGACTGTGTGTGTGCACATACGTGTGTCTGTTTGGTAGCAGTCAGCGCATGTGATGTTAAGGTCAGGCTGCATGTATTCAACAAAAGGTCTCTGTCCACCTCCAGCAGCTGCATGAAAATCCCAACCACTGCACATGAACACACATGAGGAAAATGTCCAAATATGGCCTCTGAATGCCTCATTCATGCTCTCCAGTTGCGATTTGCTGGGGAGTGTTAAATTCTTGTTTTTCATCTTCAGTTTTTTAATTTCTATGTTCTAATTCATTCCTTGGTTTTCTCCCAGTTTGGAATGTTTAATTTCCTCTGTACTGCAGTTCTTGCCATAAGGACTGCAGAGTCCTGTGGAGGGCTGTAGAAATACACGTGCTGCCTCTGACACAGTGTTCACCTACAAGAGGCCTTCATGTGAGATTTACACTACCACCCCCCACCTCCAGCGTTCAGAGGGCTCAAACAAGTCTCCAGTGGATTCCAAGCATAAGAACCCTCACATTCCAACTAACACAGCCTGGCCTTGTTGATAATGTCTGGAACATCAAAATAACCACGTACAAACCAGTACAAAAAAACATGTATCTAAACATTCTCTACTGTATAATAGCAAAACATCAATAAATTGTACTGAAATACATGCATATCAATCCTATAGAATCATTACATGTAAAAATATACCACAGCAACTCACAAATTAACATTATATATATCGCCATACAGCAATCAAGCTTGCTTCGTCAGTCATTTTATTTTAAATTAAAATACTAACAGTGTTCTCAGCAAGTACACACATTAACCCAACACACAAATGAACATGAACCATACTCATAACTGAAAGGGGAGTAATTACATTAAGGAATCAGAATATGCACTTTTTCAGATCTGGAATGACTGAGGTATTGGTCTGTGGTGTTCCAACATACAGTTCAAAAGCTACATGCTGCATGTGTTGGACCCCTCAAGTAGCTACTGCTGGTGTTAGGGTGACATTGTAAAACATATTAAAATCACAAGAACACTCTCCCTACTGCAGATACCAGTAGGTAATTTTAAGCCTAAAACATAACAAAACACAAATCTATTCTAAATCAGACCACGTGAAGTTACTTTTCACTGCTCTGTCTTACATTTTATTATTGGTCTGTTTTATGATGGTCACATTATTTCATCTGTTACACATGACCAACCCACCAGTGACACTGCAGGACTCACTTTGTGTTTATATACAGATACAGTCTCTCATGAGTCTAAACTTTATAGACATGATTGCACAGAAGGTAATTTCCATTTTTAGCTCAGAACTGGGCAGTTATTTTCTCACTTTGCCATGATGCTGGCAAACAAGGAAGTCATTCATTACCAAAATTGTTGACAGTGACGATCAGCTTGTCTTCCATATTGTTTGAAGTTTTTTCATAGTTCAGTGAAGTAGAAAACAAGTGTCAAAATGAGTGTGATTGGTTATCATATCTGCATGCCAGAGGACATTTGCATAAAGTTGAATCTTTGTGTCGATGAGCAGGTTTTTAGTCTTTTACAACAATCAGTTGACCACGAATGGCCTCCTGTGTCATTTGAGTCCACTTGTGTGAATGAGGAGTCAAAACCTCAGATCTCAGCCATTACTGATTTTAAAGAACACCAACTCGGTAACAACATTGCAAGGAGAGGTTGAGAGCTGTGAAAATATTGAACGTAAATCTTTTTTTTTTTTTGTAGTTTGTATTTGTGTTATATCCTGGGACTGTTTTGAGAGCCTTTACTGCTGCTTTGGATGAATGCCTAATGTGAGCATGCAAAAAGGAAAGTCATTTAAAGTTGCAGCACTCCCATCTGCAGTTCATTCACATCCACAAATAGACTTTAAAAGGTACAAATGGTGTCATCTTTTCCTTACACAGTTAGAATAGAGACTTTTTCACTCTAAAATGATCCTTCGTGCTAAGATACACTCAGTGGTCCCTCTCTTAGGTACACCTGTAAATCTCCTCAATAATGCAAACATCTAGTCAGCCAATCATGTAGCAGCAACTCACTGCATAAAAGCATGCCATGTGCCATGCACATAGAAGAGGTTCAGATGACTGTTGGTGTCTGATGGGGTGGTTTGTGTGTGTCAGAAACCACTAATATCACACAATAGTCTCTGGAGAAATGGTTCAAAAAACAAAACAAAACAAAATGCAGTGAGTGGCAGTTCTGTGGGTGGAAATGCCTTGTTAATGTGAGAGGTAAGAGGAGAATGGCTCTACTGGACGGTGATAGTGATCGTGAGTTTAGACAGTGCTATGCAGAAGAGCATCTCTGAGCTGAAAACGCATCTGACCTTGAAATGGATGTGTTACAGCAGCAGAAGTCCCCAGAAGCTTCAGCATGTCAATTAAGACTCAGAAACAGAGGTTACCTTGGCCACAGTTACACCAAGACTGCACAGCACAAGACTGGAAAAGTAATATGTTATCTGAAGAGTATGGAGCGATACGGTCAGAATGATATGATCCATCCTTCCTTCCTTCTGATGACCACTACCATGGAACAAAGCACAGGAGTTCAGGGTAATTTCTCAGCAGAGCCAATGGACAATCTTGCGGATGAGGTGGAGAGGAAGAGTCACAGGATGAAATGAGCACTGGACATATCTGCAGTAACTGACTGAGGCCATCTCATTGAGGCTAATTTTGCCCTGTTTCCTGTCCGTCCCATAACTAGAAAGGTGTTCTTAAGTGGGTACTGAGTGTAAAATCCAAACAAATCCATGAAATGAGCTTCAAGTGGGCAGCACCTGACATTGAGTCAAACTAAACACAGAACAATACCTCTATAATCTCTGTTGGACAATAGTAGTGGTGTAGCTCTCTGTTCCAGTGTCTTTTTGATACTGGAAGTATGGGATGCTAAAGTCAGGAATGTTTCTTCACACGGTGGCTTTAACACTTAAAAATAAGCTGAATTGCACACACGCATTGGCATTAGGTATTGCAGATGGAATGACATGACTTAAGTTATGCTGTTGCCAAGCAGTGACAGCCACGTGCATTTGTTTTGTATGTTGTCTTCAAGTCATTTGCATTATTCACAGGGTCTTTTGATTTGTTTTGTCACAGAAATACCTCTGGTCAAAACAGTATGTACACATACCAACACAGTAAACCTGGAAGAAAAACTGAGCAATGACACTTTTGGTGATAGAAATCACCATGCTTTATAATCTTTTTCGTAGTTGTTGTTGTAAATTTATTGTAAATTATGTACCTTTATCGAAATAAAATGTTATTCCCTGCCACAAAAGTCAAACTCTACTTACTAATCAGTTCAGCCAGTTCAATTAAAATCCCAACCTATAAACTGAATGTACAACCCTGAGACATACTGCACAAATGCACGAAAATGTGAAACATTTGATTAATTTTTGAACAACCCACATCCTGTTCTATGTAACTTCAAGTGTAGATTCCTTCTCTTCTCACACACACCTGCACTGAATGTACACACACATACTGTATGTGCACATACAGAAGAACATAAACTAAATGATGAATGTACAGCAGCAGTGAAGCAGTTTGGCACTTTCACCTCAGGTGAAATACCAGAGAAAATAACTTCCTAGATTCACACACAGAGATATACACACACTGACTGGCCGACAGCCAGTCCTCTCAGCTCTGCTGCCCTGCGTGTGGACATGATGGATTTTGATAATGATTCTCACAGACTGTGAGCTAAGCTAAGCTCAACCTCAACCTGTCCTGATATGCTGCACTGTAATGTGTGTGTGTGTGTGTGTGTGTGTGTGTGTGTGTGTGTGTGTTCATGTGTGTTGATGAGCAATTGCATATATTCACATCAGTGTTTTCCTGTTATGTGAGGGCCTGAAAGCATGGTTGGCATCTAGGGATCAATCTCATGTTTGACAAATGGGGTCTTGAACCCCCCTTGCTCACACACCCTCTCTAAATACATACACATATATACAGTCAGGAATAAATATGCAGCTTGGTTTACCTGAGTGGTCATGAGGCATCATTTCCTGTACACAGTGGAACAGTAAAGGGGGTAGGACAGACTGATGCTTCAGCTTGCAGAAAGCCTTTTATAAAAATACAGAGTCCTTCTCAGCTGCTTTTGGTTTGGTGGTTGTACCTCCCTGACTCAATACATCATTACAATTTTTCTAATATATCTGATGTTCGACCAAAGTATTATCCTACTGTGATATGGATTTTGCTCAACAGCTTCAGTGATGTAATGCTGGGCTCATTTCATAGCAGAAGAAGATGAGCTTGAAACCAAGGTGTTACAACTTGGAAGCTTGGAACAGAGGTTGTTTTCATGTTTGTTTATTTACTCTTTCACCCAGTATGCATGAATTTCTTGATTTGCAGGTCAAACGTAGAAATCTAGGTTAAAACCTGTATAGATTTGGGGCATCGAAATCCAAATCCCTCCAAACCTCTTGATCTTCCATTCAACTGCATCTCCTTGGCCTCTTGCAGTGTACCTGTTAGGATTACGCCTAGATCCAATTACCACACTGACAACCCCTCTAACTCTTTTGACATATTTTTAGCGTTTCCTCATGGGGGCCCCCCACACTGGGAGCTGCTTTTGGTCTACTGACGGGTGCGCCGTCGAGGGGACGGCTCTGGCCTAGACGGCTGGAGGCCTCTGCACCTTGGTGCGGGGCCTCCTGTCTGCCTGGGTCGGGGTGTCTCGGGCGGCGCTCCCTAATCATGGGCCGGGGGCCCTCTCAGTGTGGATGGCCCCCAAAGGTTGCTTATTCCTTGCCTTGCCTGTATGGGTGTGTGTGCGGGTGTGTGTCCTCGTGTGTGCATGTCTGTGAGTGTGTGTTTTTATATGTTCCGGTATGTTTTTATGGGGGCGGGAGGGCTGGGTTTTCCTCTTCGTTGTTTTTAGCCTCTGTGAGGCACTTTGTGTTGCTTTTAAGTATGAAAAGTGCCATATAAATAAAGTTTGATTTGATTTGATTTGATATTTTTTAAACACTTCTAAAATGTGTCTCTGGCCCCACACATAACCACGGGCACACCCTTGACTTAGTTTCTACCCTGGATATGTCTCAGAATTCCCTAAATAAGACCGACTTTGTCTCTGACCACACATGTATTAGCTTTGATGCACCTGTACTACCTACTACAATAACCCAAAAAGACACAATCCCCTCTCGCATCTTTAATGAGCAGTCTGCAGCCACTTTTTCCAGCTACATTTCTGGTCTGGTCAATTACCCAACTCATTTCACTAATAGTAATGACCAAGTTATTTGGTTTAATGAAGTGTGTACATCAGCTCTGGACACTTCTGGTCCATACACTTCCATGACTGTCCCAGTTATAAATACAACCTCTTGGACCAACAACAACATCAGACAACAAAGAAGAGAATATAAAAAGGTGGAAAGTAGATGTAGAAAATCTATATTTCAAGTGCATCACCTCCACATAAAGGAGTTATTGCTTAAACTGAACCAGGCTATTTAAGATGTGTGGCCTGTCTACCTACCTAATGTTCCTGTTCAGTACTATTAACCTGTTAACAAATCCCCCTTCTTGTGCCATTTCTGCCTCATCTTCTGTTGATGTTGAGAATGTCTTATCTTTTTGTCAGCAAGATTGATGGTCTGAGGTTCAATTTTCCACTGACTGTTTTTTACCATCCACACCATTTGGCCATCTTTACTGACTGAAGTTGCTCCTATCTCCCTGCAGATCCTTATAAAGACAGGGGCTCATCCTTGAGTCCAGGTGCTAGAATTTGAAAAGCGTTGAGTCTTAGGTCCCAAATTGCCCTTTATTTTCAACAACTCTCTCACATCTGGCCCATCTGTGACTATTTTAAGATTGACAGTGTTCAGCCACATTGACAAAAATGGTTTCATTCCTATTTGGCAAATAGATATTTTAATGTCTCTATTAGCAATCATGTGTCCTCCTCAGCCTCCCTGCTTTGTCCCTCAGGGGTCAGTCCTTGGACCAATCCTTTTTTCATTGTACATGCTTCCTCTGGGTCATTTGTTCATCCTCTTTTAAGATGTATCATATCACTGATGTGCTCATGACACGGATTTATTCATCTGCTAAACCCAATAACCTGAATAAGCTGTCCACCCTCCATGATTACTTAGCTGCCACCAAAGAATGAATGTCTCTTAATTCCCTTCAATCCCTGACAAAACATAAATTCTTTTAATTGGTCCTGATAACTTTTCCTCTGCAGTTGATCAGTTTATTGTTCTATTTCACTCAAACATGAAATCTGCTGTTAAGAATCTTGGTATTGTCTTTGGTCAATATATGACTTTTGACCAACGTGTTACGAAGCTTGTTCAGTCCTGTTTTCTTCAGCTAAGAAATATCACAAAAATCAGATATGTCTTGTCTACTACAGATCTTGAACTATTGATTCACCCTTTCATTTTCTCTTGCCTTGATTCCCTCTACACATGTCTCACTCAAGTGGCTCTAAAACCTTTTACAGATATTTAAGAATGTAGCTGCCAGGCTAGTAACTAGAACAAGCTGAAAGTCCCAAACTACCCTTATTCTTGCTTCCTTCCTCTGGCTTTGTGTAAAACTTAGAATAAATGACAAGAGCCTGTTGATTACATATAAGAGCCTTTTCGTGTTTATTTCTATTGATTTCCTTGCCTGATACTGGGCTTTGATTCTTCTTTGCTCCCTGTGGGATTTGTTGTCTGTTTGGATGGCCTTTTCTGGATTTCACCTTTGCCTACATAACAAGCATTCTGCACTTTTGATTTGTGCATTAATAAATTAATTGAACTGCCTTTACCCACCCCATCGGTTAAGGAATTCCTTACCTGGGTGGGTCATGGGCATTCTCCTGCTGACAATCCCTGACCACAGGGTAATGTCAGCTATTCATACCCCTTTTCCTCCAGCATGGATTTGTTCCATTCCTGCTCACAAACCTAGTTTGGAACCATTTAGAACATTTCGACCAAAAATTAACTCATGTGGTTTGCCTTCATATTTGACACAGGAACTGGTGTCACGACTGAGGTGTTTCTACCAAGAATTTTGTACCTGAGTAGAACAAAGGTAGTCTAAGACTGGTTTCAGTCAAACTATGGTATGGTCAGTGTGGAGTTACAATGCTTTCTGTACTACTATCAGAGGAACTTTCATGCACACATCATTGATGAGTGTGAAACGAATGAGGCAAAGTGAGGCACAAGAGTGAAGAATGGAAATCAAAAATCAGTTTGATTTCATTTCTCTCATCAGTGCATTTTATGTGACTTGAGTCATTGCAGAACAGCAATTAAGTCAAAACATGACAACAGCAAAATACAATATTTACAAAATACAAATGCTGTGTTTTTTGTTACAGTATCTTATGGTGAGTGTTACACAATCTCAAATTAATAAAATCAGAATAGGAATTGCTTTAATCACCAAATGTACAGAGTACACAGGAGTTTGATTTGGTGATACAGCACAGTGAACAAGAAAGTTAAACATTAAAAGGTTAACGTAGGTTAAAGAATGTTAGAAACAAGAAATATATTGCACAGGCTCAGCAAATATTGCATATATTGCATTGTCTTTAGTAGGGGGGTGTTCTGTAAGTCTATGTGTGTGCGTGTGTGTGTGTGTGTGTGTGTGTGTTCGTCTGTGCATCTGTGCATGTGTGTGGGGATGTGTGTGTGTGGGAGGGCATTGACTAAAATGTGTGGTGGGTGGTTGGAGGATAAGGGAGAGAGCTAGGATGCATTGTTTAGGAGATTGATGGACTCAAAGAAAAAAAAATTGTTAAGGTGTCTGATGGTCCTGGTGTCGATGGTGACGTTCCTGCAGCCAGATGGGAGCTTTCTGAAGAGGCAGTGAGCCAGGTGTGATGGGTGTACCACTATCCTTGACATAATACAGATCGCTCACAGGCACTTGCTCCTGGCCTATTAGCCACCTGGCTGTTTGCATGATACACTCTAACTTGTGTTTGGTGTGGGCTGACAAAGCAGGGTAGCACACACTGATAATGGAGGTGGCGACACTCTTGTTGGTAGCTCTGTCGAACTAGATGCCAACTTTTGGGGCGATGTTCACCTTCTGCAGCATGAGAAAGAAGATCTTCTGGTGACCTTGCTTGATGAGAAAAGATGCGGATGTCTCCCATTTCATCTCGCTTGATTGATGATTCATGATTATGGTTCCCAGAAACTTAACTTAAGGTTATTATCTGTATACTGTGATACAGTGTTCTTGTTGGCCAAACTCATCATTGTCCATGATGAGGTTTAGGCCTGTAATATCATCAGGAAACTTGATGAACTTGATGAATGGGTGGATATAGGTGCAGTCATTGGTGTACAGGGAGAACAGATATGGCAAGAGGACACCACCCACTGGTGGTAAGAGAGTAGACAGGTCGCTGCCAACCTGCATCTCTTGCTTGGAGTGCAGACAGCCTGGAAGTATGGTATTAAAGACTGAACTGAAGTCCACAAACAGAGCTTTGACATAGGTGATGGATGAGTCCAGTTATTGAAGTACTAACTTTGAGGAAGGACAGAATGAGTCTTAGTACAGGATGACAACTGATGTCAAAGCAATGGGTCTTTAGTCATTCTGGCTCAAAATTCTGTTCTTGGAACTGGAACAGTGGTAAATGTTTTGAACCATGGTTACACATGGTATTCAGAGATGGATTGACTGAAAATTAATGAGAGGACGGAAGTCCAGTATCCAACTGCAGATGTAGGTGTTGATGCCAAGGTCATCATGTTTGGTGATCAGTTTGGGGGGGGGTGATGGTGTTAAATGCTGAAATGAAGTCAATGAACAACATTCCCATGTGTGTTGTCCAGGTGGGAGAGGGTGGAGTGTAGTGTCATGGAAATGGCATACTTCGTACTCTGGTGTGCAGAGTAGGTTTTGACATGAGCCAGAACCAGCCTCTTGAAGCACTTCATGATGGTGGATGTCTTACCACATCCCATCCATCGGGGGTCGGAACTGTTACTGAAGTGCTGCTCAACCCTTAGCTTGTGGCTATGCTTGATCCTCTTGATACCCCTCTTCAGGATAGCCCTGATGAACTGTAGGCCTGCGCATCACCTGATCTGAAAGCAGTATCTTGTGCCTTCAGCTGTAGGTGGACCCCTCTGTTCATTCAGAGCTTGTGATTTGGGATTGCTGTGATCTGTTTGAGGGTAGTGATGCTATTAATGTTAGTGTTGATGCAGTTCACAAGAGAGTAGGAAGAAGAATCAAAGTCCATGTTGGAGTCCGCAGTGGCAAACGTTCTCCAGTCTGTGTGTTCAAACTGGTACTCGTATTAGTATAGAGTTTACTTCCTCTGGCTGAAGCTGCTCAACCTTGAACAGAATCATCACTCCTTAAGTCAGTTAGAACAAGTCCAAGGAGGGTTGAATCAAGGGCATTTGGTCTCTTTCATACTGTTTCCCTTGATTAAACACCAAGTAGTCAAGTTATACCTTTTTCTCTGTATCTTCCTTCATGGCATCAGTATTCTCTTCTTGCTACGTATACTTGTCATGCCCACGTTGTTTTTGTTCCAGAAAAAGAATGCACACAAAAATCTCTCTGACTGTGTGGTCATCTATTTATTTCTTCTGCCTATCACTCTGATATTTGAATTTGGTCTTTGCAAGTTAAGGAACTCGAGAAACCACTCCACCATATAGTGTGGGAGGATTTTTAATATCTCCGAATGCTGCCTAAAAAATATATTAAAATGTCTGTCAGTTGAGAGTCTCATGGTGATTGATGCTAGTTCAGCAACTTTGTGAACACTTGTGAAATATAAAGTGTCAAATAGAGTTTGACAGTGGTAGGAGCTATTTTGAGGTGTGTGTGTGTGTGNTGGGGGTACTGGTGTGTGTGTGTGTGTGTGTGTGTGTGTGTGTGTGTGTGTGTGTGTGTGTGTGTGT
>JBBMOE010000043.1:1991120-2068811 GCA_037975065.1 Chaetodon trifasciatus | reverse complement strand
ATATATATATATATATATATAAAGAGAGAGAGAGAGAGAGAGATTACTCTTTTAGCAGTAATAAAAAAATGACTGGAAAATGATCATTCCAGCAAACGCAAATCATTGCTGTTAAAAGTAAGCATTCTATTTGTTTTCCAACAAGATCTAATCTATAAAAATGTAATTTATTGGCAGCAACTGGTTCACTTAAAGGAAGACCAAAACAAATGTAGAAGCGTATCTGCCTTTTGCTGACACTGACCACATCCAGAATCATTATTCAATGAAAGATTTCTTGGACACTCAGACAGGATCACTGGTTGATGGGTTCCATTAATCTCCCCCAGGGGCCAATTAGGTTACAAATTAACACAACAGTGCTTGACACTGCAGTAGATAGAATGTGAAAAAGATAAAATGCAACAAAGGTGGCTTCTAATCATCAAGAACATGTTGGCCCCATCATCAGCTTGTGGAGGCTTTTTTGAGACTTCTGGAGACACTTTTGCCCTGAACTCCATTTCATTCGTGACCCTGCTGTCCTTATCTATGCAGATAGTTTTCTAAAGTGAATCACCACTGATGCACTGTTGTTGAATTGGACCACATTATATTATAAGCTGTTATTTTGTCCATCTTACTTACCCCAGGGGATGTGCATGATCAACCCTACTATCAAACAAATGTTTATGGCTGATGAAAAAACCCTGACTCAATTCAAAGAAACACTTTTTTTTTTTTTTAATGTATTTATCTATCTAACAACTTTTAGGTTGCCAGGTTTCGAAAAATTTCTCTGGCTGGTGAGTCATTCATAAGCAAGTCAGTGTCAAAGGGTCTCAAGTTTTTTTTTTTATTTCCTAATAAGTCAACAGCAAAAGAGGAACACACCAGGTCCTTGAACGAGTTACAAAAACATAATCGTAGGTGTGGGTGTGCACATGTGCCAAGATTTGTGCCAGAAATCTCAATACTCTCTCAGATACTGCTCTCACACTTTGTAAGGCATTTCTCACAAAATGAAGGGTAAAATGAGTGTAATTTTGTGGTCTTGAGAGGTCAACATGCTGCAAATTATGAAAACACATAGTAATAGACAAAACAGAAGCAACTGAAGAAAATAGATTACATGACTGAGATGTTACGTGCCATTATTTGAATCAGTGGGCCATATTCATGGCAATAATATAGAATCTCAATCATGCAATAAGAGCGAAAAAAATGTAAAGTTTGCTCATCACTGATGGATAGTGGACTTCATATGCCACAAACTGTGGTAAAAACTAGCTGCAGGCTTCTCAAAGTCGGTCTGCATCTGGATTGAACAGCAAGTCAATGCAGACCCAGCTCATATCAACTGGTATCAACTGGCGGCCGGGGGGTCATGTCCAGCCCGACAAAGATTCCCATCCAGCCTGCAGAATATTAGATTTTTGTTGAGATAAGGAGTCATTCATTGATAGTTGAACTGTGGATTTTGAATAGAGTACTGACTGCCTCCTTGGTGTTTGGAGTATTTTCAAGTTAAATATCTACAGTATATTGTTCATACCAATAAAGGATGATAAAAAAAAAAAAAAAACATTAATTTTGTAAAAAAAAAAAAAAAAAAAAAGTTAGCTAATGAATGAGCTAATGAGACCAATTTATTTATTTATTTATTTATTCATTTTATTTGAAAGTCCAGCCCTCACAATCTCCTATTTAGAAAATTCTGTCCCATGGACAAATGTAGTTGAGGGCCTGTTCCCAAATGAGTGTGGTTTTAATGTTGTTTATTTCCCTATCGTTGACACTGTTGTCATGGTGACGTCAACTGCTAGAGAGAGTGCTGCGTGTTGTTGATGCTGAGTAACGTCACACCAGAGAATTTGCTATCAGGTCCTAAATCAGATACAGAATGGGTCTCATATACGCCAGGACACCATTTCTATGGGAAATCAAAATGTAGCTGCAAGAATACGTCTGAGTCAGACAGAAATATGGACTTACTGTTTGAGCCTTGTCTGCCTGGTTTGCGCGAGCCCAATCAAAAGAGATGTGATGTTAATCAGTTGTCTCCCATTGGACGGGACCTGCTGGAACTCATGTGAATCCCCCCGACTCGGCCATGACGAGATCTAGGATACACAATGCTCCCGCTCCACTTCGCCTTTCCACTGCAACATGAAGTTGTTACAAGAGGTGTATCATTCCCAATTAAATATTTTTACTGTAATTAGCATAGGCAACAGTCCGTTAACTCACTAGATGAGTAACAGACTGTTTCTGTTCACTGAATATGTCTGGATCCTGGAGGAGATTAGCTGTTTGTGTGACCTCACTGCACCTGTAGAAGGAAGAGACGGATTAACTGTTTCTTCAAGAAAGAGAAGGATAACTTATACGCCCTGCTCTCTTTCAATTGACTCTCCGTTGCATCCTCTGCTGCCTACGAGGGCCAACCTGCTGTTTAACCCGCCGCCATCTAAGCTAGAAGAATGCACGGACTGAAATACATTAATGGCTACCAAAGCAACCTCAAGTAAAAGACTTTTGAGAGTTTAACGATAGCACGTTACTATAAGCTTCACTGTTGTGTAAGCTTACTGTACTGTAGTGACTGCAGAGGCCTGTTATTGTTAGATGTACCTTGATCATTGTGCTTGTTGCTTGTTTCTGTTAGCCCATTGTATTGATTGTGTGTCCTGTGCCATTGGGCCTTGTTTTGTATTAGTTTTCTGCCATTGTGGTAAAGCTAGTATGTTATCAGTTGAAAGATCAGAGCCACAGCTGACAAAAGAGATTGTTATTTTGTCTTTCCTTGGCGATCTCCTGTACTTCACTGTAAATTGGCCTTTGCAGACACACACACACACACACACACACACACACACACACACACACACACACACACACACACACACACATATACACACACACCTTAAAGTTGCAGATTGCAAGAGTATACCTCAGCTTTGGCCGCCACCATGTCCTCCATTGTGCTTCTCATATCTTGAACCTCACATGATGAAGCAACTGATGTGGCCACATCTACCATCCTGCTTTTTCATTTTCTGAGTCTCTGTCTCATACACACACACACACACACGCACGCACGCATGCACGCACGCACGCACGCACGCACACATGCACACGTGCCACAAACTTGCTTGCTGCCTTTACACTTTTTAGTGTAGTTGCTTGTGTTATAGCTGCTTGTGTTGTAGTTGTAATTGTACAGTGCTCAAAACAATAAAGGGAACACTAAGATAACACATCCTAGATCTGAATGAATGAAATAGTCTTATTAAATACATTGTTCTTTACATAGTGAATGTGTTGACAACAAAATCACACAAAAATTATCAATGGAAATCAAATTTATTAACCCATGGAGGTCTGGATTTGGAGTCACACTCAAAATTAAAGTGGAAAAACACTACAGGCTGATCCAACTTTGATGTAATGTCCTTAAAACAAGTCAAAATGAGGCTCAGTAGTGTTTGTGGCCTCCACATGCCTGTATGACCTCCCTACAATGCCTGGGCATGCTCCTGATGAGGTGGTGGATGGTCTCCTGAGGGATCTCCTCCCAGACCTGGACTAAAGCATCCGCCAACTCCTGGACAGTCTGTGGTGCAACGTGGCGTTGGTGGATGGAGCGAGACATGATGTCCCAGATGTGCTCAATTGGATTCAGGTCTGGGGAACGGGCGGGCCAGTCCATAGCATCAATGCCTTCATCTTGCAGGAACTGCGGACACACTCCAGCCACATGAGGTCTAGCATTGTCTTGCATTAGGAGGAACCCAGGGCCAACCGCACCAGCATATGGTCTCACAAGGGGTCTGAGGATCTCATGTCAGTGCCTAATGGCAGTAAAGCTACCTCTGGCGAGCACATGGAGGGCTGTGCGGCCCCCCAAAGAAATGCCACCCCACACCATTACTGACCCACTGCCAAACCGGTCATGCTGGAGGATGTTGCAGGCAGCAGAACGTTCTCCACGGCGTCTCCAGACTCTGTCACATCTGTCACATGTGCTCAGTGTGAACCTGCTTGCATCTGTGAAGAGCACAGGGCGCCAGTGGCGAATTTGCCAGTCTTGGTGTTCTCTGGCAAATGCCAAACGTCCTGCACGGTGTTGGGCTGTAAGCACAACCCCCACCTGTGGACGTCGGGTCCTCATACCACCCTCATGGAGTCTGTTTCTGACTGTTTGAGCAGACACATGCACATTTGTGGCCTGCTGGAGGTCATTTTGCAGGGCTCTGGCAGTGCTCCTCCTGTTCCTCCTTGCACAAAGATGGAGGTAGCGGTATTGCTGCTGGGTTGTTGCCCTCCTACGGCCTCCTCCACATCTCCTGATGTACTGGCCTGTCTCCTGGTAGCGCCTCCATGCTCTGGACACTACGCTGACAGACTCAGCAAACCTTCTTGACACAGCTCGCATTGATGTGCCATCCTGGATGAGCTGCACTACCTGAGCCACTTGTGTGGGTTGTAGCCAGAAAGCATAGGAACTGAGAAGTGGTCTGTGGTCACCACCTGCAGAACCACTCCTTTATTGGGGGTGTCTTGCTAATTGCCTATAATTTCCACCTGTTGTCTATTCCATTTGCACAACAGCATGTGAAATTGATTGTCAATCAGTGTTGCTTCCTAAGTGGACAGTTTGATTTCACAGAAGTGTGATTGACTTGGAGTTACATTGTGTTGTTTCAGTGTTCCCTTTATTTTTTTGAGCAGTGTAGTTGGAAAATAGATGAAGGATTACTGATTATTGATCAGGACTACTGAAGTAAATAAAAACCATGAAACATTTAAACATTTGTGTGATTATTTGATTGTGTGATTATTTGTGCATGTGTGTTGTGGCAACAGCTGGTGGTGAGGGTCAGTGCTTGGATGCAACCCTTCACTGTTTACTGCATTTGAAGTGAATAGCCTCCTTTTGTGAGATTGTATCCATGGTCCCTGATCTCAGGGTGGTGCCCTGTTATTAATTCATATGAATCAGTTCATTGATATTAATGCAGTTATTGGTATCACTAACAGTTATTGGTATCACTAGCATTAATACCTGTTGATAACCAAACCTGCTGCTACCAGATCACAACAATGATTGGACTGGTTGTCCTTTTCTTGACTGGCACCTGATATATGAATTTTGTTATTTTTTGCTTCACAAATTCATTCATTCATTCATCTTCTATACCCCTGATTATCCCTTTCGGGGTTGGATGGCTGGCTGGAGCCTATCCCAGCTGTCAACGGGCGGGGTACACCCTGAGCCGGTCGCCAGCCGACTGCAGGGCAACACACACACAAGCATTCACTCTCACATTCACACCTAGGGACAATTTAGAGTCACCAATTAACCTAGTGAGCATGTTTTTGGTCTGTGGGAGGAAGCCGGAGTGCCCGGAGAGAACCCACGCATGTACGGGAAGAACATGCAAACTTCACACAGAAAGGCCCCGCCTGACCCAGGGATTGAACCGGCAACCTTCTTGCTGTGAGGCACGCGCACTACCTGCTGCGCCACCGTGCCTTCACAAATAAATATGTTTATTAAAGGGTCAGTGTGTAGGATTTAGAAGGCTATTCATTCAAATAAGAATTATTGTTTTTTAGTTCCATAGAAGGAGCTTTTTATATCTACACACAGAGCTGGTCCTCTTCTACATATTCTGCCATGTTGTACCGGCATATTTCTACAGAAGCCCAGAACAGACAAACCAAACACTGGCTATTGAAAGTATCTTTCACGTTTTTAGCAGCCACCAAAGGGGAGGGCAAGGCGAGGGGTACCCACTTACAATCTGCAACCAATTGAATACCAAGTGAAAACAAAGTGAATAGGTACCACTGAATCCTACACTCTGGACCATTAAGAAACACCCACACCACAGTTTCCATCTAATGTACAAGGATTTGTTTCTTTGAAGAAAGTTTTACTTTTTCCTCAAGGAAGCTCAGTACTTTTCACGTTATAAAAGACTGCATTTAACTGAGGCATACAGTAGCGGTTCAAAGGTACAGTAAAGTGAAGAAACAGGACAGGTTTGAGGCTGACAGGAGAGGAGACATACTGAGAAGGGACAGATGTTTTTCATGTTAATCCCAACAGCAAAAATAGGTGAACTGTGAACATTAGCAGTGCGGTGATGGTCAGTGTGTGATGCCTCAAACCAAAGGATAGCAAAGAGAAGAAAAAGATCTAATGTTAGTGAGGACACAGCTGCAGCCTCATAGTTGCTTCGTATTACTTTGAAAGCAGGGGTGTCAAACTAATTTTCACTCTGGGTCACATCAGTATTATGGTTGCCCTCAAAGGGTCGGTTGTAACTATAAGACTGTATAAATGTAACTACGTCTCAACACATTGTTAAATAACTGTCTCTGCATCTGATTATTACTTATTCAAGTGTACAATATTGTATATGCATTTACATAAATGTAAAGGTATTTGTAAGAACATTGCTCTGTCTTATTATAACATGAATCCCTTTAATCGATCAGGTAAAGAAACCCAAATTACTCCATTAATCAAAGATAAAATGTTTCAACTGAAAAAAAGGTAAATATCATATAAATTATTACATTCAAAACTTTTTTGTCACAGTTGCGAGGGGCAGAACTATGGTACAACAACTGACTGCGAGCTGCAAAGAATATGTGTGACAGATGTGGCATTTTACAAAAACAAATGGCTGCAGACAGCCTTGCAGAGGGCATACATCCATTATATATTGTATCTTCATTATATCATCCAGTTCCAGAAGCTTTCCACACAGAGAATCTTGGTGGATAATACAATGATAAGTCATCAGAGGTGTGTGGCAGTTTCTTTTTTGTATTTTGTCCTTCACTAGTCCAACCAAGGCTGTTTTTTCTCCACATATTGCAGGTGCGCCATCAGTAGTTAGCCCCACCAACATTTCCTAGGCTATTTTAATTTTATTTACGGACCTCTCAACCGCATCAAAAATCTCCCTCCCAGTCATTGTCACATGCATGGCAACTACATCCAAGAGCTCCTCACTGACAGTGAAGTCTGCCTTCACACCTCTTAGAAAAATAGATAGATGTGCTGTATCCACTTTCATCAACAACTAATGAAAAAGCCAGGTAACTGTGTCTCTTTGGCCAGCTTTGTTACTCACATTTCCTGCTAGTTCCTTAACTCAGTCTGCAAAGGTGCTTCTTGACAAACTGACATTTTGAAAAGTCTGTATCTGGTCAGGGCACACCTGCTCACATACCTTTAGCATGCACCGCTTCAAAAATGCACCCTCTGAAAAACACTTTGAAGCTCGGGCAATTTGTTTGGCGTCAAAATGCCGACGTGAACTGCATTCCTTCATCACCAACACTGTCTCGTAACATAGAAAACATATTGGTTATTCTCTTCGACGTACAAACATGTACTCGCTTTCCCATCTTTCATGAAATTACCTTTCCTCTCAATCTTTCTCTTTCTAGACATTTTGGGGTTATCTGTCAATCTTTTTCACCTCTATCAGTTCAGTTAAATGCCGATACGAAAATACTGCACTCTAGCAGCAGGATGACACGAAATCGACAAGCTTTGTGGGAGATGTATTTTATGGTGACTGTACAATGTAAAACAGCAGGGATTTTTAAGACAGTGATATGGCTTTTAAGCTCTGGCGGGCCAAATAAAATGATGTGGTGGGCACGGCAGATTCTGCCCGTGGACTTTGAATTTGGTGTATGTGTTTTAAAGGTCAGTTGGAATTCCACTCACCTTACTGTTATTGGGGTGGAGGGAGAGATGTACAGTGATGGAAAGTACATTCTCTCAAGTACTGTACTTAAGTCATTTTCTCTAGAAACATTTCTCACTTGACAACATTGACTAAAATTTGGACAAACAGACTTTGCAGGCTGTCAGTATGGTATGATGGTAATGGCACATACTTTTTTAGGCCCATGTTGTTGGCCTACATTGTTTTTAGTAGCAGTAAATTATGCCTTAGAGACAGTGATAGCAGCTAACCATTGAGCCACTCTGCCTCCTACCAGTCAGTTCTGAGTTCTGTCAGTGTAAAAAAGGTCAAAGCTTCAAGTCTATTATGGAACAATGCAAATCCATTTCATAGGACCATCTGCGCTGTCTGCCTCTCTTTTCCTCAGCAGCTGGACGGAGGGGGTGGGGATGGTGGTTACAGACAGACAGACAGATCGAGCAGATGGCTCACACACTCATCGGTTGCAATTAATCTCTGGCTTTCACTGCAACTCTTCTTAACCTGCACTTGCTGGCCCAATCATTGAGCTACACCAAAAACCATATGGCTGGGAAACTCGCACAGGTGGCAGTTCATCCCCGGCATGCCGCCAGAGCAACATACTAATACAGTCGACACACAAATACAGACAAATACACACTTCCCCATGTGTTTTAGTTACACCCAACACTGATACATGCACACTCAAATATAAAACTCACATTTCTGCAACATTTAACTTGCTCTTGCAGTCTCATTAGACTTTGTGAGCACATGATGAGCACATGCTGAATGCAAGACACAAGATGTAACAACTTAAAGTTAATGTGGCAGATTGTAGATGTAAATAATTTCATCATATTGTTTTGGAAATATTTGAAAAGAAAACCCTTCACCTGGGTTTTCTTTCTTGTCTCTATTTTGGAAGATGCTGAAACCTTGATGACAGAATATTTCCCGCAGATTTTTTTTTTTAATCTTTATTTGTACTAACAGCCATATGACATACCTACTTTGTTTATGTATACACATTTATAATTTAAAGTCAGGAATGGTTCCTTGAGCAAAACCTGAGTTCTAGGCTTTGCTCAAAGTTGCCAAGATAACTCAGCAAACCTGATCCAGTTTGAATGGGCCCGCATAAAGTAGTAAATTTAGTAATACACATAACCTATTTGTTCAGGACAAACACTACTACTAAGGTCTGTCCAATACCTCATATGTAGGATCCTGACTGAAATGGAGTTCCAATATCAACCCATTTGGCCAATGTGTCAAGAGTTTTCTGATCTGCCACTTCTATTGTTTAGGTCTAGTTAGATTTAGGCAACTAATAGGCTCTTTTCACAGAAGCCATTTCAACATGTCACAGTAAGAAAGCGTAGACATAAATAATTAATGATGGCTGAATTCCATTTAGCTCTTCCAGTTTCGGGGTCTTGGGACACTTGTATAAAACAGAGTCATTTTAATGTCATGAGTGACACCTTGTCCAGCTGTGACAAGTCAAAATATTGTGAAGAATGCCTGCTGGTTAAAGTTGCAATCATTAATATCACAGTCCCGGTTGCTTTGGGAACACCTATTGTGGACAAAATAATTGATATGTATATGTAAAATTTCTGAATCACTGTTAAATCACGTGTTGAACAAGTCAAATTGCAACCTTTGACTTGAGAGAAGGTTCAGACTGCCTAGCTGTAAAGTTTAGAAGACATCGAGCTGTCTCAGTGCTTTGCTTGTTGGAAACAGGTCCTGATTAGAATTTATTGTTTAGAAAGAAGACAAGACCGCTAACTCTGTTGCTGCTTCCTGGTGAAAATTTGCTTCAACTTTGGCTTAATCAGTGCCAGCCTTTGAGCTTCTTCTACAGCAATGATGACGCTCTCTATATTACAATACAAAGCACATTCTTTCTTCAGTCCATCCACCTGCATTATCAGACTAGAGCACTCAGCTTCTTGGGACAACCCACTTTCTTATCTTTTCCCACTTTGGTCTAGAGGGATGTGCCACAGCAAGAACTCTGACTAATGAGCAACAAGAACTGTCTTGCATCACTGACTCTTTTCCTGATATTTTTTTTGCTGTATTGCCATTTTTCAACCATGTGATCTCTGGCCTATGATGAAGAAACTGTCTGCTATGACACATGCATCTGGGCAAAGACTTGCACACAGCCTATAACTAAACCTCTCGGTTGTTTACCTTATTTTATCTTGGATTGAGTGGTTGCTTGTCCTGCCTGCATCAGACCCATATCACACTTCGCTTGAACGATATACACCTGTTCAAAACCACAGAATTTACCTCATTTCAAGTTGGCAGAGGTTCCAGTGTTGTTATGGCCCTTACACAAAAATCTTGATGGTTTGGTCACTTCAGTTCCTCTACATAGAGTGACTTTAAAAACAAATGTATTACTGTCACAAATGAAACAATATCATGTACCACAGGAAGTCATTGAGGGGGTTTTAGTTCAAGCTTTAAGCCCTTGTAATACATACATTCTCTCCTTCCCTAAAGCCAACTGACCAGGAGAATGGTGCTTTGTGCATGATCTTAAAGCAATTAATGCTATTATTCTTCCTACATTATGTATAGCATGTATAGTTGGGGGCAGTGCAGAGTTTCTGAGAATCGCCTATGTATATGCCTCAGCAGTAGAGAGACTTTGATGACCTTGTGCTCTCTGCTGGAAGTATGTTTCCTCGATGATCTCCTCCTGGCATCCTCTTCTGAGGAAGCCTGCAAGACATACTCCACAAGGTCATAAAGCATTGCTTACCAAGTTACAGTTCTGTCAGCATAGGGTTACCTACTTGGAGAGTGAACAGCTGCTGTATGCAGTGCCTCCTCCACAAACAAAGGTGTGGGAGATGAGTTCTTGCAATGGACTCTGTCATTCATGCTGCCACACTGGACTGTGCACCTGACTCTGTTCAGTGGATTGAAAATATGACAGCTGCATTCAGGGACCTGAAAGCTGGTCTTACATCTGCTTGGGCCTTGGGCTTGCCAGACTATAATGAGAAGCTTCATGTCAGGCACCTCAGTGATAAAGGGAGACCTTTTACTTTTAAAGTCACCCAACAGCTGAACAGAGTGTGAGGGATAGATTAGAATGTTCCTTTCCGCATGTTCCTTATCACATCCAGAGCTCAGGACAGGAGGAGGACAGAACAGCACAATTAAGGGAAAGCTAACAGAGCCGATGCAAACAACAGGTTTGAAATGTGCAGATGCTCTTAAGTGCTGAATGCCATCAGAAGCACACAAAATAGAACCACCTATGTTAACAGGTGCAAGCCCGTCACTCACATCTCACAGAGCTACCCTGACAGAGGAATCGAACCAGCAGCCAACATTCTGAGAAAAGTTCACTAACAAATTTAAATTTTCAGTAACCACGTTACTGAAGTTACTGATACACATGTTATTTTGTAAATCACTATTCTGTAAATGTAACCCTGCTCACCTGAACTATATCTATATTAGGGAGCACAGGAAAAGCTTGATATTGTTTAAAATCACTTCCAGTGCTCAGTGCTTATAAACTGTTACCAGTGCTCTTCTCTTTTTCCAATAATTCAAATTGTTTCAGATTATTCATCACCTGTGGTTAAAGGTGAAAATGGCAGGTGTGTTTTAAGACTACAGGTCTCACAGTTGTACTATGGGCAGCTACACTGTCAGAAATACAACAGAAGAGCGGCTGATGCATCTGTCTACAGTGCGGCCAACAACCTGTTTTCTGAGAGGATTCACTGCATCATGTTGTTTAAATAAAGTCAATAATTGGATGTCTGCCATAGTCTGATCTCATGCTGCATGGACAGCATGGGTAGTTTTCTATAGAGTGGCACGACACAGCAAAAGGAGGCTACCTTGCTGAAGTCTTGGAGGGGTGATGGTTCTCAAAAACCAAAGTAAGAGTCACATCTCACTGAAGCTGTTTTCTGCTTCAGAAACTGTGAACGATCCACGGCCAAAAACTGACAGTGGATTGATAAATGAAAATTACCTGTAGTCATCAGTAAAGGCCTCAGACAAATCACAGACTGACTTCAAAATAAAAGCCACTCTATGGCTTGTCAGTTGGACATTTTTTCTTTTCTTTTTTTTATTTTATACCTTTATCAGACAGCTAACAAGAGAAAGATGACAGGAACTGAGAAGAGACAGATAACAGATCACCTCTGTTATTTGAAAGCAACATCATCAGTTAGAGTACTTCTTAGAAATATTTTAACAAGAAATTATCTTAGATTCAGCAGCTGCATTTGTTGTGATCAGTCTATTTTTATTCACATCTTTATTCCCACATACACATCATACTTTACTTCATTTCAGGGTTTCAGGTGGGGAGTTACTAATTGCTTTACTTTCTTGTGTGGGTGTGAAGATGTAATTTTCTGCTTGGCTGGCAGAAAACCAAATAAAGAGTTGAACACCAGGATCATACACATGGACACACACTCACACACACACACACACACACACACACACACACACACACACACACACACACACACACACACATATACCTCCAAGTCCTTTGTCTGTGTTCCCAGCATGCTTATGTGTCCATCTGATTGATCACAGAATAAAGAAGGATCAAAGATTTGGGCCTTCTTCACACAACTGATCGTAGGGCACAAGATAAAGGAACATCAGTGAGTGTGTGTGTGTGTGCCTGTATGTGTATGTGTGTGTAGGGGGTACAGAAAACTGTGAAACCAGGTACTGTATGATCAAAAATGATTTCTGTAGGTTCACTCTTTTTGTGTATGTGATGTGTGTGTGTGTGTGTGTGTGTGTGTGTGTGTGTGTGTGTGTGTGGGCAGGGTGGGGGGTGTAAATGGTATGGTAGCAGATGTATACATTTAGAAGAAAGAGACACATGGACACAGAGAAAATCCATGTGCAAAGTGTTCCGTGATCAGAAGTGAAGACAGTAAAGGAGAGAGGATGGAATAATAGAACAGTGGGAAATGCAAGTTAAGGGAGAGACAACAGGAAACAGGAAAAACTTAATGACATGGTTCAACCAGGAACACATCAAGTACCCACAAAGAGGATTTGTCTGCAATGTAGGCAGGTAAGACATGTTGGCTCACTTGGATTTAAGTCGCAGAAAGAAAAAATAAATAAATAAATAATGCATGTTTGGGATGGATTGGGATTATAGAGGCAAAATGTTACAGTTTTGTCTTGTTCTACTGATACTGATTCTAAATTCTTTCGAGCAGTCACTAGTCACGTTTCTATCACAATGTAATGCAAATTACATATAAATTATACGAATATTAGGTAGATGGTTCACAGACATTAACAGTTGGTGAACATTTTCCTCAGTCAGGTGCCATAAAACCATTGCAACAGAAGACAGAGCAACAGGATGATGCATTAAAAGAGCTGCACTCAAACTGTACACAATTGAAAACCATGTGAGAAATTTCTGACATTTCTGCTGTGTCATATATTGATGTGAGGAAGGTTACATTGTCCTTATCGTTCCTTACAGATCTGACTTAATATAATAATCATGTGCAATAACCATATACCAATATACCAATAACAGTGTAACTACTCTGTGCAATAATTCAACTTGTGTAATATCCACTGTCATACATCATTTATTTATTTTTTACACTGTTATATAACTTATTTTTGTAAATACATGTTAAATCTCTTCTCTCTTCTATTCTTGTAAGGAGCACCTGTAACGCAAACAATTTCCCCTCGGGGATCAATAAAATATTTCTGATTCTGATGATTTCAGCTCTCAGCATAGAAAACTTGCAATACTTAAACTCTTTCTATTCAGGTTCTTTTTATGCACAAATTGACGTTGATGTTTTGAGTGAATGTTCAGTGCTATTTGCTGGCATTCCTGTGAGGGGTGGAGCTTTGATGGCAGCTTTATCATACAGTGCAGTTTAACTGAAGCTTTGCTAAGTTTGACACAGCAATCAGGTCCAACTGGCCACACAGCTGCATTTAAATGCTGAACCTACTTCCCTTTTCCCTGTCCCTTGTCTGTCTCTCGCCTGTCTGTCTTGTGTGTGTGCTTTACTGCAGGTCGTGGCTGGCAGGCCTGACCCAGCTGCGTCCTCTCCTGAGCACACCTGTGACCAATTATTCAATCAAGACCCATCTGCTGACACAGTATAAAGACGCCAGCTTTTTACCCAGTATTTGTTGTAGGGGAATTAGGGCATTAAACCTTTGGGTTTAATGTTTGCACTCGTCATTCTGTGTAGTTGTCTGTGTGTGTTTTTTTACTCTCTCTGTCTGCAGTGGAGGTGTGGCCTGGCGGTGCTGCGGGCGACCGCACCTGAGGCTGACTACTAATTCCCCCTGTACTTAAGCAGCGTGGCGGCATCATCACGCTGCCAGATTGTCCAAGCGTCTCGCCTAGACTTTCCAGCCATTTCGTCCTTGTGCTCATAGCTACTTTGTCTCTAGTGTGTTCATAGTTGCCTGTGTACGTATCTTGTTTCGGTTTTCTGTTTGTTAGTCCCACATTGTGGTTTCCTTAGTTAGTTCATCTGTAGAGTTTGTCTGTTTTCCTACCCGCTCACCACGGAGTAGTCGAAATTTATGTTTAGGGCTGAATTTGTGTTTTCTTGTACGTTGGGTTTTGGTTTGTAGTTAGGGTTGATTCTTTGTTTGTAATAAACCGGCTCCCTCTGTTTCTTGTGCTGTTTTTCTGCTTCTTGGGTCCAATCAAAAACACCTTGATTTACTGAACCTAACAAAAGGGGCACCAACCTTCCTCAGCTCAGAAGGATTTTATTTACTCTTTTCTTTTATTCTGACATAATAACAATTAATGAATTAATGGTAGATCAGTCTCATCATCTGAAATGTAAGCTCTAGATACAGTGATTGTCTATTTCCAGCTCAAAAGGACACTGTCTGACAATGACTTAAATGAAAAGTATTATTTATTTGACACAATAATGAGAATGATATGAATAATGAATGATACGACAAATAATATGGATTATATGATGTAACACAAACAACTGGATGAAAAGGCTATAGCAGAATAATAAAAGGAATGAGTTTGGCAATTGGAGTTTTGGCAGTGAGAAGTAGTTTTGAAGAAAAATGAGGAAGCGAGAAGTGTTTATTTCTTGAATGAATGACTCAGTGAGTCTAATGAAAATTGACATTGTTATAGCCTATGACACCAACTCTTGATTCAAAGCAGCATGGAAAATGTCTACTTCTGTGCCAGCGGCACTCCAGTGATGGCCTGTCCCGAACTGCCACGAAGGGAGGGGGCCCCAGACTGTCGGTTTTGATCTGTGCTGCAGTCCAACGGGGTGAACCAGTTGAACCGCGGTGGAGAGCCAGAGTTGGACAGAGGTGCTTCGGGGCCTGGGTCTTCGGCGTCGGAAACAGACAAGGAGCAGCTCTTTCAATGGCTATTTGACCCAGACAGATGGGTTGAGACGTGCTGCAGGACTTCGGTCCAAAGAGGTTATCGACCGTATGGCAAAATTTCCAATGGCCGGTCAGAAAACTTCTGCAAAAAGATTATTATTACCTGATTGCCTTAAGGGTAAAGGAAAAGAAGAGTTCAGCTTTAACTTAAAAAAAGTTCTGCAGTTTAACGTGGCGAACCTAAGTAGACAAAAGATTACGATAACGCACCAATAGGCGGGCAAAAGACAACCGACGAGCAAAAATAAACTAAAATGCTGAAGAAATGGCTTGAGTAAAGGACAAGAAAAGAGTGTGTCTAGAACTAAAGAAGGTAACAAAGAAGTCAAACAAAGAAGTGAGCACTTGCCACGCGCTGTGGGGAGTACACCATCCGGCACTCCAGGGCATGTCTGTGAGGAACAGACCTTTGCGCACTTAGAATGATTTACAGGGGAACACTGTGATTTCATCCTATAGAGAGAAAACATTAACTAACGATTGCATGCGATGGACTCATCTGCTTCTCACTATGGTCAATCACAGAGTTTAAATGTTTAAAACTTTGTTCACAACATGTATGTTGATACCAATATACATGCATCAGACACATTTCGTTGGTTAATGGCAACATTCTTCAATACTAATACTAACTTATATGATGACTAATAGTATAACTCTAATAGAACAAAGGAACAAGGAAAGACAGATAATATTTGGTGAATTAAGCACTACTAATTATAATTGTCTCATGTCGCGTATCTGAACCCTAACCACTTCTAGTCTCTAGATGGCAGTATGGTCCCATGGTAGAAACCCAGACCAAAATGCTTATGACAGTTAAGATCATAGTTTGGCCATTTTACAAGCTAGAAACATGGGAAAAGCATTGATACCATACAAATTGTGAGTTTAGTGCTGTAGGCACATCCAAAGTCGAATCAGACTTATAGATTGCATTATCCTGATGTTGTAAAAAAAAAAAAAAAAAAAAAAAAAAAAAAGAAGGCACACAGACACACAAACACACAAACAGTTTGCCACATGAATATCTGATTTACAACTTGTTAGTACTATCTGACTCTTGAGGTCTCTCGAGGCCTGGTGATTGTCCTTTCAGACAGTTTTTACGCCTTCATCTGGTGTGGAGCAGGAAGAAAGAATTGCTCATGAGATCCACCTGGTATCATGATGATTTTGCCTTCCTGTCTCCTGTCATCTTGTACCCAGGTGCTCACCCTCGTGCTCCAGCTTATGCCCTGTTAGTCTGTTGTCGTGAGTAACTCGGAACTTGACCCTAACCTAGCCTGTTCACTTTCAGTAGACTCTCCAGCTCCTTTTGTGGATCTCTTCGACTTGTCTGTCGCACATTGTTGAACAAACCATTGCCTTTTTACATATCCTCTGTTTCCAAAAAAAGTCCTCTCCTGGTAGTTGATGATGATGATGTGGTGAGATGATCCAGATTCCAACCTGGGCTGCTTTGGATCCATGACCTACACCTTCATCCCAATGAAAAATAAGCACAAACATTTTTTTGAAGTGTGATTTTTTGAAAAATCTGGATCCATCAGCATGATTTTGTAAAGTTCCAACAGTAACAGATTGATAGTGTTTGAAACTTCATTGTTGATTCACTTGGAACATCCATAAGGGACTGAATGAAGAAAAGAAATGAAAAAATGTAAAAGTAAGGGGAAAAAACGTAGCTCTGTAAGTGGTAGCAGGAGTAGATGGAATCGCAGCACTCCTCTTTCTTTCTCTTCCAGGCCCATTAGCTGCTGATCAGAGCTGAGGTCATAATTAAAGAGCTGAC
This sequence comes from Chaetodon trifasciatus, assembly GCA_037975065.1. Lineage (NCBI taxonomy): Eukaryota > Metazoa > Chordata > Actinopteri > Chaetodontiformes > Chaetodontidae > Chaetodon > Chaetodon trifasciatus. The sequence goes on along the minus strand of JBBMOE010000043.1, from coordinate 2,051,837 downwards.
CAGGTGCTGCTGATGGTAAGTACAATTGAGCCCAAGAGAGAGCAGGAGGATGGAGGGATGGCAGGAAATGAGACACACACTGACAGGAGATGAAGAGAGAGACAGAAGGTGGGGATTTAAATTCCAAAAAGCCTTCTTACAATTTGAATAACACTACACATCACAGTGAAACATCCTCATCAAGCACAAAAGTCATGCTTGATAATGAAGGCCCAGAGAGATGGAGGCCAAGTCTTCTGAATACCTTCAGAACAGACTTCTGAGGATGAGCACAAGGTTACCCTTGTTAGAGCCTACGTTCATTTGACAATGTTTGAAAAGCCACTTTTATGCTACAAAGAAATCTCATTTTGATGGAAATCTGGGCTCCAGTAATGAGTTTGTCATTTTTTCAGGAATGAGAGCATAAATGAAATGTGACAACATCATTATACATATTCATGAACGCAGCTCTAACCGAAAGCAAAGAGGAAAGCCTCTTCACAGACAGCACATTCCTGATTTATTTCACATCATAGTATTATCACATTTGCAACTGATGATGCCAAACCAAAGATTTTTGAGCTGAAAAAACTAATTACCTTGAGTAATCAGTCAACTTAAAGGGAAGAAATGCAAAGACGGACCATGTTTTTTTACTTTCTGTCTCTTTTCAAACATCCTATAAGACAAATAGTGGAATATGTGGTCTGGTTGTGTAGACAGGTGTTTTCTTGGCTTGTGCCTGGTTAATATGACTCGCTGTCAACCTAACTGTGCTGATGTGGGAGGAGAGGCACAGTAGGATGCATGTCAGCCACAATCAAGTGGTGCAGTGCATTTTTGGTGTCAAATCTGATCAGGAGTTAGAACAACTGCCTCTGAGAGCCTGTGCTATTTGTCTGGCTTTAGTTAGTGGAGGACTGGTTTAAACCTCTCCAGTATCAGTACAGTAGTCTGTAAAAGTAGAGGAGGCATCGTAAAGCTTCAAAATAATAAAAATACTACACTGTATTCTAAGCAGTCAGGTTGACAATGGTGAAATTTAAGGAAGAGACCGCAAGCCTTTATTTAAAGTTTGTGGTTGTTTGCATCACCTGTTTATCACTAAATGAAATGTCATTTTCAGTGTTAGTAAAGTAACAATCATGAAATTTAGGCCACATTTGGTTTAAAAGACACAAACACCAATATGTTATTTGGTAAGTTTATATAATAGTATGCAAATAAAAATGTTAAAAAGTGTTACATGTAACATTCTTTAACAATAGAAAAACGTATTGCATGCATGTATCTGCCAGTGCACCAAATCAGTTCACCATGTTTCTAGTGAGGTTTCCTCCATCTTATCCTCTGTACTTTGAATTTGAAGAAAACACGAAATAACGTGACGTCAGGCTGGATATGTCAGTGAGCGTGATGTTGGCTATAAGTGGCAGAGGGATGAGATGGAGGCAGTTCAACATGTTCTCCTTCGCAAAGAAGCTCAATTTGTTTTAATGAGTTAGCATCAATCAATGGTGTTAGAGATAGTGAAGATTGGAGCTGTGGCTGCTCAGTGTGTGTATATGTGTGTGTGTCTGTGTGTGGGAGAAAGAACAAGAGAGAAAGGTAATAGGAGCATGCTAATATTTCTGAAAGTGTGCATGTGTGACTGTCAGTAATTGCAGCTCAGCCTGAGAGCGTGTGAAGCCAGAACGAGGTAAAGTTGACCTTTCCAAGTGTGACAGCTAAATGGCATCAGCAGCCAGCACGGCACAGAGCAAGGGAGGAGGACAGTGTCGATGGAGTCGGCTGGCCTGGAGGCTCCTCGCACTTTTGATGACTTTGGGTTCTTGAGGAACACCACCAGAAAAGACTTTTTGACTGGTGATTTCTGAACTGCATTAAGAAATGTCATCATTTCAGAATAGACATAACTTTACACAAATCTATCTGCTTGTTTATATCTTGAGCCGGGTTTTCAATAAAGATTCACGCAGTCAGAGATATATCTGATACGCTGCCAGTTCCCCCCCAGCCTACACTCTGTTAAATGAGTTAAACACACTGAGGTTAGATTTTCTCTTCATGTTTAATTTTGAAATAACATTCATACACCACTGATTAACATAAAAAATGAATTCATTTTTGTGATGATTGTGCTTTTTTATCCTACATAATCAGAAAATGTTTTTAATGAATAATGTTGCAAAATGTTCAAATGGGCAACTCAAAGCACTTGGTTAAGGTTGGGAAAAGATGATGGCCTTGGTGAAATGGTTCGTGGTGACAAAGGGTTTCCGGTATAATGTTGCCATCTCAGAATGAGACAGCATTTTGTCTGACCTATGTTTATGTATACATGACACAGAGAGCTGAGGCCAAGGCTTGTGACTTTGGCATGTGAGATCACTGGTCATTGCCAGTAAGTTTGTTATGGCTGTGTTTTTTATCTGCTCTGATTCTCCTTTTGTTTCTCTGCAGGGCTGGAGTGTGGCAGGGGCGGGGCGGATCTCCTCTGAAGCAAGACACACCTGACTCTAATCCTCACTCATCAAGACTCTCCTTTTTAACTTGGCTTCTCCCACATTCCTGTGCTAGATGATTCTTGCTCTTGCCCTCTGTGTCTCGCCACAGATTGATCTCCTGGGGCCTCATTTATCAACCTTGCACAAAGAAGTGTGCGTAATGTGTGCGTACGAACATTCCCACGCAAAGTATGGGATTTATCAACTTGTACTTGTGCGTAGAAAAATGTGTAAATGTAAGCACGATTCTGACCATGCGTATGCACAAAACCTGGTGGTAGAACAATGAAACTACAAATAGAATGCACTAAGAGTCACAGTGTTCAGCACTCTCAAACATCACACATGTTCCCTGTTTCCTCTAATCAATAAAATATTTCAATCAGTAATTAGTAGACACTGTGAATAATTGGTGTAACAGCTTATAAAAGACAACTATGATAGGACAACCTGAAAAGAAAACTTGAAATGCAAGTGCCATGGCCTCGAAGATTTCGATTCGAAGATTTGCAGAACCGTGCGCTCTGCAGGGACCGCGTTTTCAAGGAGTGTGCTGATCTATTCAGCAAGAGCACAGAGTGGCTTGTCAGCAGGTACCGCTTCCCAAAAAATGTTCTTATGGATCTATACTGTGATTTGCAACCAATGTTGGAGCGTGAGACAAAACGCATCAAAGCCATCATGGTGCACATACAGCTCCTGTCTACCCTGGGATTTTTGGCCACCGGAACTTTTCAGTAGGAGATTGGAGACATATGTGGCATTTTGCACAACACTGAGCAGAATTATGCCGGCAGTGTTGAATGGAATAATAGCTCTGGCCCCAACTTACATCCAGTTCCCATACAGACCTCACCGAGAAGCCGAAATTAAACAAGGATTTCATGCCATCGCCGGACTTTCACGCTATCGCCGGATTCCCAAAGCCGAAATTAAACATGGATTTCACGCCATCACCGGATTCCCAAATATAGATTGCACCCATATCTCAATAAAAGTACCATCACACAATGAATTCAGCTATATGAACAAGAAAGGATTTCATTCAATCAATACACAACTAATCTGCGATGCACATATGTCTCTGTTAAATGCTGTTGCCCGGTGGCTCGGAGGAATGCACAACTCATTCATTCTGCTTCACAACTTGGCCGTCAGACAAGGTGGCCCTCTGGAACCCCCCAGAGCAGATGAGCCGATGCCCAATGAAGAGCCTGTCCCACCCCCTAATGCCGCTGCCATTCAAATAAGAGAGAGGATCATACAGAGATTTTAGGCAAGTCTGCCTGTTAGCAGTTATGAAAGGTGACAAATATCATTCAGCATTTTAAAGTTTATTTATTTAACATTTGTGTTGCGCATGAAGCAATCTATGCCAGTGACTCGTGGATTTTCTGTACAGTGTTAGCAATGATTGTCAGCTGATCCTTTATTTTATTTATAGATCTGGTTGTTTCTTGTTGGTTGTGCAGCACTGCCTCCATCAGCACCCTCGCCCCTCCAGGATGCACGGATTGGGGCTAGGATGGCCCCGGCTGCTTCGGTTCCACTGACTCCCCCGGCTCCTCCGCCACCTACGGCTCCTGAGTGCAAGCAGGACTGGCTTGAGTTTCTTTGTTAGTGAAAGGACACCACATTATCATGATCAGAATCACAATTTAAATTAAATAAATGTTTGTCAAACACCTCAGCCCAGCCTTTGTTTTACCTGCAGTGTGACTGGTTGATGGTACAGCCGTGAGAGCATCTGTGTGTAGCACCCCACCACTGTCACTCTCTAAAATGGAGGAGATCACTATGAACAAACTGATGGGGCACTTGGGTTTGTTTAGGGTTAAAGGTAGCTACCCGAAGGTTTACCTGATGGGGATGAACTTAGTTACACCTCTCCTCTGACTGGTTAAAATAAACCTTACATACGTAATGATAATATTAAGATTAACTGACCCCAGATGATGTTTTAAAAGTGAACAGGAGTAAAACTTTAATCAAAAATAGTAACGACACCAATATTAGAACTGTTTGATGAAAATATTATATACACATAGAAACACGTCCAAAATTATCACCTTAGGTGCCCTTTAAAATGTTCTCAAATACCTGTTACCAACCAATTACCAGACAACCTTATTTTGGCTGAATATCAGAAAATTTCAAAACCTTATTAAAATAACACTTAACATGCAAATCCAAATGTCCATAACAATGCAGATAGTTAATACTCAAACCGTATAAATGCAATTTCTTAGTACTTAAAGTGGGCCCACGCACGCACACACGCACGCGCGCACACACACACACACACACACACACACACACACACACACACACTCCAAAAAGAAAATCGATGCAGGCCTGTTAGCTGCTCCAGGTTAGCCACTGACAATCCCCAAACAGGTCCCACCGAAACAGTTTCCCCACCGAGAGTGGATGCAGACGACGCGCTCCAGCAGGCGTAAACGTCCTCCTCCTCAACAGCGCAGGAACCGCCGGCACACCAAGCATGCGGTTCGGGCGGGACGCCCCTTGTTGGCCGTCTCCGAAGAAACCCACCCAGCAGCAGCAGTCGAACTCCACCCGCGAGTTGAATTAGTCTGTGCCCGTCAGCGCCTCCGTCGTCGGACCTTCCGAATAAAACGTTGCCCCCGACGTCACCGAAGCACTCACCAACACTTGCCCCAGCCAACGGACAGTTGGCAAGTAAAACATGTGATGGTTAATTTTCCAAAAGTCCTTCTGTTGCACAATAAAAAAACAACACAAAAAAAACAAGCTAGCTAACGACGAGCTAATAACGTGGGCGCTCTGCCCTTTCTTTCTCTCGTCTCTCCTTCTCTCTCCCACCCACCGTCCAATCATCTCACATAGGATGATCTGATCGTCTGTGCTGACCAATGACACAATTTCACAGAAATGACAGCATACTTGTGTGTCCTCGGTACCTGACACGTCTGCGCATTTATAATCACAGTCTTATATTTTAGGTACACAGATATTTTAAGGGTTCTCAAATTATTATCATTGCCTCTTATTAAATGTCATTTTATCCTCTTAGTTTCATTTTATGTCTCATGTTTTTATTTCTGGTTTTCAGGATAAATCAAATGAATTTAACCCTTTATTTGCCTCACCAATTACTTTATCCCCCCCCCATCTCTGTCTCTAGGTTTATCTCACTTCTCTTTTTTGAAAAATATATTAATTGACATCCCTTTATGCTCACACACATATTATTTTTAACCCATAATTCGACTACCAGGCTACATGTGTCTCCATCAGGAATAATCCCACGTAGTGTTGTGTCCCCAACTATAGCAACAATGTGGGCATCCATGGGTGACAGACTAGTTTCTGCTTGTCCTCCTCCAGTTGCAGATGATTCGTGTCTGTCGGCCGTGACACATTTTTTGGCATTGATTTTGATGTCAGACCATTTCTTTTTTATTTCTGACACTGCTCTTCCCTCTGACCCAACAGCATTAACTGCGTTACTTTCTCCCAAGCCGAATTTTTTCTTTTGTTGGTAGCACCTGCATTGAATGATCTAAATAGTATTTTCTGATGTGCCTCCACATCTCCAACCAGTACTTCTATCTCAGTGTCAGTAAAATTCCTTTTCTTCGCCCTCTTTGCCATGATTTCGGAGAGGAGAAAAGTCCATTCACGTGTTTTAGAAGGGATTCCTGCTACCATATATGGTCAATTGGAGGCATTTCTGAATGCAAATGATCCTACACATGCACGAGCAGTGTAGTTTAGAACAGGTGGGATTTATCATCAGAGAGTACTTACAGCTGTGTGTACGCACGTTTGATAAATCAGGTTTTTTATGTACTTAGGCACATTCTAAATTTCAGTCCAAAGCACGAATTTAGAACCTTTTCTACACACGGTTGATAAATGAGGCCCCTGGTCCCTGCCACACTCCTCCAGCCGACGCTGTAGTTTGTACTGTGCTTTTGGTTCGCTCACGTGAGTTTTGTATTCTTCCCTCACAGTGATTTGTCGTTCGCTCTTGTCTGCTGAGTTTTTTCCCCCAGCGGTGATTTTTGGTTTTGTCTGCCTGTGCTGCATTTTTCCCTGATGGTGATTTTTGGTTGCTGTTGATTTTTTTTTTTTTTTTTGTTTTAATCAATAAACTTTGTTAATCTCTCTCTGCATTCTGGGTCCTCGCCTTCCTTGCACCCATAACAAAGTTGGTTTCTTTTGACCATCACCACAATTTTTCATGAACCATTCATTCATTCATTCATCTTCTATACCCGCCGATCCCTTTCGTTGCGGGGGGCTGGAGCCTATCCCAGCTGTCAAAGGACGAGAGGTGGGGTACACCCTGGACCGGTTGCCAGTCGATCGCAGGGCAACATACACAATCCTTCACGCTCACACTCACACCTAAGGGCAATCTTAGAGTAACCAATTAACCTAATGAGCATGTTTTTGGTCTGTGGGAGGAAGCCGGAGTGCCCGGAGAGAACCCACGCAAGCACGGGAAGAACATGCAAAAAAGGTTCTAATAGTTCTTTTTTTTGAGTTACCAGTGTGGAGGGTTCAGCTGCTGGAGGACATCGTGCCAGGCCTGCGCAAAGGATGCAGCTGAGGAAACACCGCCTGTAAATACAGGAAGTGGCCAATCGGGCCTATACCAAGTGCCTGCAACATTGAGGGGGGCAGGGAAGATTAGGACAGGATTTTCTTTATTTCTTTAATTGATAGCAGGGTTTGTATTGTTTTGGTTTAGTCTTTATCATTGAAATATTCATTCTCACCAACTAGTTGTCTTGTTTTGGGTTATTTGTTGTCCATTTAGTAATGTTTAGTTATCCCCTTTTTTTGTCCAAATGATCCGATAAGCTATTATATAGGTTTCCCTTTGTGTGTAGTTGGTTGCGTAGGTCTTGTCTTTGTTAAGTTTGTTTTGTTTGTCTTGGTTTGGTCAATTCAGATCATTACATTTTTTGTCTAAATAAATCTCTTTTTGTTAAAATCCACCTGGACTCCTCATGCCTGTCTGCTTGGTGTCTCACATATGGTGGCAGCGGTGGGATCAGCCAGTTAAGGAGACAGGTTTTTTTTTTTCCTCTCTCTCTTCTCCCTACCCCCTCCATTTTTTCTTTTTTCTTCACCTTAGTGAACCATGCAGCGTGAAGGAAGAAGTGCGAGAGGTGGCCGAACAGAGGCTAAAGAGACACACACTAGACCACTAGGCTCAGCATAGGGACAGGCAAAGATTCCACTCCTTAGATGTGAAATCTGGTGAGAGCCCCAAAGAGCTGTATGTGCGACTAAAAGAGCTGTATGGGAAATGGATCCAGCCTAAAGGTAAAACGGTGGCAGAAATTGGTAGGTCTCTCACATGTGGCTTAGGAGGTAGATCTGGTCAGGCCTCAGGGTTGGTGATTCAATCATTACCCCTACTAAAAAAATATGGACACTGAACCACAAACATAAGAAAAAATCGACTTAAAATCACTTGGGTGAAGTTCAAACTGTGTAAAGAACATGCTGAAATCTTCTAGTTGTATATATCACGTTAAGATAGGCCAAAGGACAGTACAGCCATTCATCCATTGGCTATACTCATTCTTGAGTGTCACTGGGGGACTAGAGTTAATCCCAGCTGACACTGGGTGAGAGGTGTGCTACACACTGGACAGGCTGACAGTCAGTCACAGGGACAGAGACAGGCAACCATTTGCGCTCACATTCACACCAATGAGAAAATCAGAGTCACCAATCTAAAGTACATGTTTTTGGACTGTGGGAGTAAGCTTGGCATCTGGAGGAAACCTGCGGAGAGCATGCAAACTCCGCCCCGAAAGGCCCCAGCCAGTCAACGGGTTCTGAAAAAAGCAGCATGTATAAAAGTAACTGGCAGACTTCGGTAAATGGTTCCATTTTCAACAGACGCATGAACAGACTGTCAGTGTGTGAATTTGGGAGCATGTTTAAAGCATTTTTTTTTTTCTTTTTTAATGGAAATAGTCAGACATTGCCTCTTCTGACTTTTGAGTGTGGATAGGAGACTTTAGACATGTGCTGGTTGTTTCAGTCATATGATGAAAGGGTGACATGTACTTGTCATTTCCTGGTCTTCACAGTCTAATTCTCATTTACATTTTACATTCAGGAGCTGCCAGAGAGTGTACAGAAGAGGCTTAGATTCTTGGATCAACAGGATTGTAAGCAACCAAGGGTCAGGTGTGCAAAGGACCTTATTAAGTTTACAATACAGCTTTCCTATTAATGGGTATATTGTATGCACAGTTACGTTAATGTACTATCAATTTATTCTGGTTGCTGACTATTGACCCTATGCAACCCCTCCATTCTTTCATTTGTTCGATTTCCTTGCCTCTCAACTGTGCTGTTTGCTATGGTAAACGCAAGTCAACAGTTTCTGTCCTGACTGGACACATTCCTATCGCCTCTACATCCACCTCAGATATCACATTAAAGAGATGATCGTGATGTTAAGTTAATGTGGCGAGGGTAGGAGGAGATATTTGATTACAATACTGTATGGATGTCTGTACACACTTCAATAATCTAAACAGTTGCACAACGCCACCCTGGGAATTTCACCCAGGGAAATTATTGACACACAGGTCCGTTTTACTCATGGGCAGAGATGAGGTTCCAAGTTTCAAAGAAAATCAATTTTATTAAATTGTAATTTTAAAAATGATTAAAACCATTCATACGGGGAGGGCAAAGAGACCTAATCAGTAGCTGAGACTTCTGGGTGGATGAGTGCTAGTGAAGGGGGACTGAGCCAAACAAAATATGAGGAAACAAAACGAACTTAATCATCCAGACACACACGTGACCGACAGTGAAGTAACCCAAGTCCCGGGGAGCACAGCACACAAAACAGGAGGACACCACCACCAGTCACCGGCAACGCCACCACCACTGGCCTCCCGCAACTGAAAAAGGGAAATTAAATTAGCGGGGGTGCAGCAACAAAAAGAAAGGGAGAAACAAAAATCATTTTAATACTGTTAATAACATGAAAAGTAGATAGGCTTGCTTTGTGCAAATGTTTTTTTATTTAAAACAACAACGTGTCTTGTTATATTTCACACTAACATTCTCATTTTGAGCAGTCATTGACATTTGAATGAATCAAATCTCACACAATTTAACACTGTCAATACACAGATGACAAAAAAAAATAAATACTTGGTTACAAAAAAGCCCCTTCAACAACCCTTTCTAAGGGATTAAAACAGGGTGATACAAAATAAAGTTACCAAGTGCACATCATTGCAAACTAGGACTCAGGCTATAGTGCAGTTAAACCATGGCTTAAAACCATGGCGTGTTTGGCCATCAAGTGGTATTTCAGACTGGATGTGCGACGGTGATAACTCAGTTCACATCAACAATACACACAGATAACTTTGGTCTTGTCAGTCGACCCATCTGGTAACTTTTTGAAACTAAACTTTCTGTTTAGAATCTTGTTCGCATCCATTTCGGCGTTTCGCGCTTGACATCCACACAAACCGGTAGCCTACTTTTTTACAGCTAGCGAGCAGGCAAGACCAAACATGTGCGTGGGGCATGCCCATTGTTTTGTTTCTGGTTTACAACCGGATCCTGTAGTTTTTCTTACGTTACTAGCAGTGACCACAGCTTATAAAAAGCCACAAGTTCACTAGGTCACAAAGAGCGTTAATCAAGCGATAAAAAAAATGACACCGTTAAAATTGATTTGCGTTAACATGTTAATAACGTACTATTTTTGGCAGCACTACTACTTATCCTTTGGAGGTTTCAGGTGGCTTTTTTCTCAGTTCAAACTGCTATTACTACTGTTACCACTATTCTTATTATTAATAATAATAGATTTCACAGTATAGTGTTAGGGAACCATGAATGACTGGAGAAAATAGGTTGTATAAAGACATTATTGGAGCAGGCAAAAGCCTAATCTCTGTGGTGGAAATAATCACATGAAGAGAATGAAAAGCAAAACAGTATAGTATAGTAGTATCGTTACTATAGTATAGGAACAGATTTACAGCTTTAGACTTGTCATGACAACAATCCATGCAGAGAAATTTGGCCTTACCCAGCGAAAGAGTCGAGGGAGGTGTCTCTCAACTTCCGAATGGGTGCCACTAGCTGCTACGTAGTGCCACATAGTGCCACGGGCTGCCACATAGTGCCACAGACTGCTACACTGTGCCACAGGCTGTCACATAGTACCACAGACTGCCACATTATGCCACATAGTGCCACAGGCTCTTAAATTGTGCCACTAGCTGCCACATAGTGCCACAGGCTGCCACATAGTGCCACAGGCTGCCACATAGTGCCACAGGCTGCTACATTGTGCCACATAGTGCCACAGGCTGCCACATAGTGCCACTAGCTGCCACATAGTGCCACAGGCTGCCACATAGTGCCACAGGCTGCCACATAGTGCCACAGGCTGCCACATTGTGCCACAGGCTGCTACATTGTGCCACATAGTGCCACAGGCTGCCACATTATGCCACATAGTGCCACAGGCTGCTACACTGTGTCACTAGCTGCCACATTGTGCCACAGGCTGCCACATAGTGGCACTGGGAGGATCTTTATGTCTCTTCATCTGCGGCAGTATTAGACGGCCTGCTCCGGCTGTCCGACATGTTCTCATCCCAGTGATGCACATAGTTTTCCTGCCAGATATAATTTCTAACACGCAGTTAATGTTGTGAAACAGTCACAGTTTGGTTAGGTTTACGCACCAAAACTACTTGGTCAGGTTTAGGAATCCTGTGTATCTGATAAAGTTTTTGTAAGCTCATCTGTTGAAGACTTGAATTTGTGCAAACAGGTTTTGATTGAACACAGGAAATTATGAACACAGTTGCCATTGATTTTGCAATTTTATGTCTTAACAGTACAGCTATTGAAAGGTCCTTAATGGCCTCTAGTCCAGTTCACGGCTGTTCTATATTTTGTAATGGCAGATTCCTTGAACAGTAATGCAAAAGGGAGAAGAAAATACGATGTACTGTTTTGTGTGTGAGCACTTGTGTATGAACAACATGCATGTGGTCAATGTTTATGCTTATTGTCAATATTGCAGCTGTTTACTGGATGACTTGGTAAATAACTAGATTGTAGCTTAGCATACTTAAATCGATCCCATTTTTTGATACATATAACCCAATATTTTCACATTACTGCTCACAGGTTTAATAAAAACTTAGCAGTCTTAGCAGGTACCAGAAGTAGTCTTATCATGGTTGGTAAGTGCAGATCAGCAGTAGGTATTAATATGAACAGTGTTGTTGTTTATAAGCAGAATTTAGGCATTCTGACCATCTTGCACCACAGAGAAATTGTTCATAAGCGTGAATGAAATTCTTGTTAATAAAAGTGAGATGCTGTCATTAATAGGTTTTGATACAGCTTGATATTTTACAGTGTGATCTGCACAGGCATACGGGAATATATGAGATTATGTTGCTCTAATGTTAATAATTAAATGAATTCAACAAAACATTCAACGCAGTTGTAAATATTTTTGGCCACACTGTCGAAAAAGAAAATAACAAAAAAATAAACTTGGTAAATAATTTATTTATTGAAAAGACTGAACTATAACATAAATAATGAGAAAAGATCGTTCCCTCACTATAAACTGGATTGTGAAACGAGATAGAATCAATGTACAATGCAGAGGAGGAGAAAAACATCAGTCCTTTTAGCTTCAGCTTCAAGAATAAAATTGGTCATTTGTGGAGAGCTACATTGAGCCAGAGGTGCCCCTGACATTTTCAGCAACCTGGCAAAGAAAATGAGAGAAAAAAAAGAAAACATTAGTTATCAATAGTAAACAGGCAAGTGTTCAATCACTCTTCTTTTTTCTCCAGGAAAAAGTATTGAAGGAATTTATATTTTGTGAAACTCAAGAGCTGGTCATTACAAAATGCGCACAAATTATTTACTCATTCTGTCTTCATTATTCTGCTGTTAAAATTCAGACCTCTGTTTTGGAAATCTGCAGCCTTGTCAGACCCCTTGTTTTTTTTTTGTTTGTTTTTTTTTTTAACTCATAAAATGTTAAGGTAAACCACATGGAACGTTTTTAATTAGACCTAAGCATGAAAATATATTCTTGACGTATTGAGTAGAACCCTTTTCTGGGCTTTTCAGCTGCATCTCATGGACTCATCAGTCAATGTAGTTACAGTCGTCACCACGTGACCAAAGTTTCAGCCAGACGTGTGTAGAACTTTAGTTAAGTGGCTCTGAATGAGTCTTCTTGGTAGATCATACTGTTTTACATAATTGGCTGTCAAATTCTTCTTGGTGTGGTCTCTTACAAATAAAAGTGCCATTACTCTTGAAGATATTGTGACATTTCAGCCAAATTTAGATGACATACATCTAGTCCAAGCAATCCAGCTGGTTTGGATATTTCAGCTTGAAAAAATGCACAACAAACTTGATGATGGTCAGTGAAACTGCACATCCGTTCACTTCATAAATCCCCTGGCTGTTTCAGATTTAGGCATACCAAAGATGACTGCTTTCCCAGCTCGATGATTCACCTCCTACTGCTGCTCATCCACATTACCCTTCTGTTCCCAAGGACCGATGCAAGATTACAGTGTCCATTATGGTGTCTTTGGGGACACAGTTCCATCGAAGTCATGAACATTTGATGGGGACATTAGCGAAAGGCAACACGTCATTACATGACCATTTACACATAATCACCCACTTAAGAAGACCCCATAGGACAGAACTACATAGCATGGGCCATTTACACACCCAGTGTGTGTCTGTGAGCATGCTGGTGTGTGTGTGTGTGTGTGTGTGTGCGTGTGTGTTTGTGTGTGGATGCATGTTTGCGCATATGCTCTGGCCTAATAGTCCATCTGACATATGCCTTATGGTGATGTTCAGAAATAACGATAAAAATGACCCATGTGCCTTCCCTTTCATGGCATCACACTCCAGCTCTGCTGTTCTATCTTTCTGTCATCTGCCTGAGACACACACACACACACACACGCACACACACACACACACACACACACACACACACACACACACACACACACACACACACACACACATTTTGTGTGTCTCAGGTAAGGAGATTGAGAAGCTCTCTTTCTCATTTGTCATTCCCTGTCCCTCCTTGTCTCAGGGTCCTTTGGTTATCATGCTTCTCCATATGCACCCTTGCTATGTTTACCAGTGAAGGAAATGAGTGCAGTCAGTGTGTGCTACAATCAATGGCAACTTAGTCCAGGCTAAAAAAGACACAATCATAGGAGCAGCAGTTGCTATTCATGTATGTAAATCCAATATATTGGCTAACATAGATCATTTTAGCATATTTACATGGTAATGATAACTTAGTATGTTCATAAAGTAAAATACCAATTTTAAATCAACTTTACTAATTTGTTTAAACTATCCAGTTGTATATAAAATCACAGAATCTAATTATATCATAATTATATACGATGTAATTAAAACTAGCTCCAAGACAAGCAGCTACAACAGTAAAATGCTGCTTAGCCTACACATTATTATCATCAGTATTAATGATCTAATAATGACAGATATGCTAATATATGCTGATTCACTTTCTGCCGAGAGTTAGATGAAAAGATCAGTACTGCTATCATGTCTGTGCTTTAGTCCAGAGCTGGAGTCAGGAGGCGATTATTTTAGCATAAAGTCTGGAGGAAACAACAAGCCAGTGTTCAAAAATACCCCTTAAAGCTCCTCTAGCTCACTGTTCAACATGTTATATCCTGTTTGTTTAATCTGACCACAGACAGAAATGTAAAAATGAGGTTTAAGCCTTTACAGTTACATGATAGAGCTATTTCTTGATGAACATTAGTTTATGCATCCACCCAGTACTTCTGTGCAGGTTGGCTGGCAAACCCGCGGCAACAGTAACAGACTCCAGGATGCCAATGTGGCCGGCTGTTGTTTACAAAAAAAATAGTAACAGTGCAGAATTCACTAACAGTTATCCTACGTGTGGTTTTTGAAGTTGCCATGGTCACACTTGAGTTGTGGCAGCATGGTGAATGAAGTTCAGCTATCATCAACTCAGATGGCAGTGGAAAATAGTGGTGTGCATTCATGAAAGAGGCAGCTGTATCCTATTCTACAGTATAATCTGTGGCAGTGACGGGCAAATAATCAGGCCCCCCAGCAAAAATATAATAATTACATAATTTACATTTACACTTTTTCATTCTATTTCACATTTCTCTTTAAAAAGGCTTATTTAAATCCCAAAAAATGTAATTTTGTAACATCTAATAATCATTGACAGCTCTCAATAGAGGACGCAAGTATGGTGCCCCACCATCCACAAAGCTTAACTCTGAGTAAGCAAGCCTGATGAATTCTATTCTAAATATGTGAAAATGGAAAATGAACCTTTTGTACTTTCAAACATTTTAATTTTACCTCCAACAAAGTTATACAATATGTAAAGAATCACCCAAATGAATCTAATTTGTATTCACTTTCTGAAAGGGTGCCATCCCACCCATGTACTAAGCCTGGACACTAATTCAACACTAGCTTCTTCCTGATCCCACCGACATCTACAACATGACAAGTACATGTTTGTCAAAAGAACCAATAAACAACGCAAGTAAGTAGAGAAGGGTACAGGTAAGGGAGGATGTCCCTGTTTGTATTTATTATTATTATTATTATTATTATTATTATTATTATTACTAATAATAATTATAATAATAACTTTATTGTTAGAGTCAGTCATTCTATTTTTTAAGAAGATGTTAAATCAGGTCTAATATTTGTGTTATCATACAAGAATGAGTAAAGACAGTATTTGATCATGTTCATGAAAAAAAGGAAAGAATATACATTCAGCATCTATGTTGAATTAAAATATTTAAATTGAAATAACGAATAACAAATAGCAAATATGAGCCTTCTGCTTTGTAATGTTTGTAGTGTATGTGTTGTAATGATGTAACAGTCATTTGTTTGTCTTGTAACAGATGGATTCAAAGCTTGATGCACCAACCTAAACATTACCAGTGTGTACAAAGACGTCCTCAGTGTCTATAGCCCTTGCTAATAATACTGGCCCCACATTGAAGAGGCAGGCAAACTAGCTTAGTGTACATTGTTCTCCTCCATTTGAATAGCACATTGCACTGAAAAGAAATCTATCAAATATTCTAACTAATAATCTAACTGACTGTCACTATCTTTTTGATTTAATATTTGTGTTGGTTTCTCAATGAAAATTACTTAAGAATTTGTACGTACATAGTGCAAGTAAAACATGAATTGTGGGCCTGTGTAGACGGCTGGATTTATTAAAATAGGAGTGTATGTTGCATGTTAGACGTTCTGAGAAATTAGAGCTGAAAAGCTTTCTTTGTAGCATGGAGGTGGGCAAATTATTACTGTTGTCTTTTCATGCCATACAGTCCAATTCAGCAACAACACAACCTTAGAATTATTTTCTGTTCTGCATGAGTGCACTGTAGGTTTCTATTTTTATGACCACTCTGTGTATATCTGTCTACTTTCTCCTAATGGCCTGGTTTGAGCAATTTTTGGTGCACTTTTCAAGTGAGAATTGTAGTAACTTTCAGAGAAAATAAGGCTAAATAATAGATAGTATTGCAGAAAATTCCTAGTTCTCTCATAGTGGACAGGTTGATCAGGGACTCAGCTATTTAAAGATGCTTTAGAACACACTGACAGGACCTCAACACAGTCTGAGGGTTACAGTTGACACTTTGCTTGGCACTACAGCTTTTCATTGTTTTTCTGAGTGATATTTTACTTTTTCCTATGGGATGAGGAGGGCAGCAGGGGACTGCCCTGAGCTCCTGGGGCTGAGGGAGTTCTAAATCTGAGAGATTTAGGGCCATTTAAAATAATAACAGGAAAAGGTGAAGTCATGGGGGAGTGTAAGGATGTGAGGGAGATTGAGTGATTTCGTCCCTTCAATCAATAATGATAACACTCAAATTATTTCGTGTGCACAATAATAGAAAGCAATAAACTAAATTGTGACCTGCCACGAGAAAACCAGCAAGAAGTTGGCCTGGTGCAAGTTGTGTAAACAAAGAAAAATCAATTTTTTTAAAAAAAATTGTGATTTTCATTTTTTGCAGAATATGTGAGTTGAAATCATGAAAAAGCCACTCTATGTTTCAAATAACAGTATTGGGGGACCACAACCATAAACTTTGTATTTGAATTTGGGTTGTTTTAGAGGAAACTGGGGGGATGTGGTGATTCAACAGTAAATTAGCATACTGGCTTTCTTTGGCTATTCATGTGCTTCTGTTCTTTTTTCAGCCAATCAGCTGTACGTTAAAAGGGAACCACATGTTTACTTATGCAGCTTCTGCTTATGCCGACAACGATCTCACTTCTGATTCTGAACCAGAACTAGAAGATGAAACAGAAGAAATCGACGAGAGCGACTGCATTACACTGGAGAACATCCCTGACCTTAGCTGAAGATGAAGACAATGAAGAATACGACGAAGAGTAATAGTAGTGATGGCGGTTTGTCTTTGTCGGTGTGTTTCAGTGATTTTATGTTTTCGTCGCACTTGTTTGTCCCAATGTGCACATACAGCCATGGGACTCTTTTTGACATCGGCAACACAGCAATCTGTAAATTAAACCCGGCACACGCAAAGCAGTAACTTGACCTTGGCCTACTCCGACAGCCCGTTTCGACACCGACCCCCACTACTGCAGCGCACCCGCAGAGAAAGCGGCGCAGGCGGTGCGAGAGGAGGCGGAAGCGGGGAAAGCACGGGGTATCCGGGACAGGCTAGCGGCGAATCCACACAAGCCAGCTATATCATCTATTGTGCTCGCCAATGTACGCTCCTTGGACAACAAACTAGACTATATACGCCTATCGTACCATCTGACCTGAGGCCGTATGTTTTGGACACTCGGGTGAAGAGAGGGGCGGAGCTGTCAACTGATCACCATTTGGTGGTGAGTTGGGTCCGAGGGTGGGGAGAGACTTTAGACAGACCTGGTAAACCCAAGCGTGTGGTGCGGGTGAACTGGGAACGTCTGGAGGAGGCCCCTGTCTGAGAGATCTTCAACTCATACCTCCGGCAGAGCTTTTCTGGCACCCCTGTGGAGGTTGGGGGCATCGAACCTGAGTGGGTGATGTTCAAAGCTTCCATTGCTGAAGCTGCGGCGGAGAGCTGTGGTGTAAAGGTCTTGGCTGCCTCAAGGGGCGGTAACCCTCGAACACCATGATGGACACTGGTGGTCAGGGAAGCCGTCCGACTGAAGAAGGAGTCCTTCCGTGATATGTTATCTCGGAGGACTCCAGAGGCAGTTGCAAGGTAACGACAGGCCCGACGGGCAGCAGCTTCCACTGTAGGGGAGGCAAAGCAGCGGGTGTGGGAGGAGTTCGGAGCAGCCATGGAGAAGGACTTTCGGTCTGCACCAAGGTGTTTCTGGAAAACCGTGTGGAACCTCAGAAGGGGGAAACGGGGAACCATCCAAGCTGTGTACAGTAAGGATGAGACACTGTTGACCTCTACAGAGGAGGTTGTCGGGCGGTGGAAGGAGCACTTTGAGGAACTCCTGCATCAGACGGATATGCCCTCTATTGTAGAGGCAGAGCTGGAAGCTGATGGGGGATCATCATTAATTACCCTGGTGGAAGTCACTGAGGTAGTTAAAAAACTCTGCAGTGGCAAAGCCCCGGGGATTGATGAGATCCACCCAGAAATGCTGAAGGCTCTGTGTGTCGAGGGGCTCTCTTGGATGACACGTCTCTTCAACATTGCATGGAAGTCTGGGACAGTGCCTAGGGAGTGGCAAATTGGGGTGGCGGTTCCCTTGTTTAAAAAAGGGGACCAGAGAGTGTGTGCCAATTATAGAGGTATCACACTACTCAGCCTCCCTGGTAAAATCCACTCCAAGGTGTTGGAAAGGAGGGTTCGGCCGATTGTTGAACCTCAGATTGAAGAGGAACAATGTGGATTCCGTCCTGGCCGTGGAACAACGGACCAGCTCTTTACTCTCGCAAGGATCCTGGAGGGGGCCTGGGAGTATGCCCATCCGGTCTACATGTGTTTTGTGGACTTGGAGAAGGCATATGACCGGGTCCCCCGGGAGATATTGTGGGAGGTGCTGCGGGCGTATGGGGTGAGGGGGTCATTACTCAGGGCCATCCAATCTTTATATGCCCAAAGCAAGAGCTGTGTTCGGGTACTCGGCAGTAAGTCGGACTTGTTTCCGGTGGGGGTTGGCCTCCGTCAGGGTTGTGCCTTGTCACCAATCCTGTTCGTGGTATTCATGGACAAGATATCAAGGCGTAGTCGGGGGGAGGAGGGTCTGCAGTTTGGTGTGCTGAGGGTCTCATCACTGCTTTTCGCAGATGATGTGGTCCTGTTGACATCATCGGTCTGTGACCTCCGGCACTCACTGGATCGGTTCGCAGCCGAGTGTGAAGCGGCTGGGATGAGGATCAGCACCTCAAAATCTGAGGCCATGGAAAACCAGGAAACTGATGGATTGATGTGAGGGGACAATGGAACATAAGATTGGTCGGAGAATCAGAGCAGCGGGGGCGGTATTGCGATCACTCTACTGCACCGTTGTGACGAAAAGAGAGCTACCGAGCAGACAGACCAACGGCGGTGGGGTCTGTGTTTATATCAGGGATGCTTAGTGTCAAGACGCTGTGGTGATTTGTAGACACTGTTCACCCCTCGTGGAGTTTATGATCATCAAGTCCCAGCCTCTGTTAATATCTTGTACATATAGCAGCATTGACAATAAAGTTGACTTAACTTGACTCATTCAGCTCATTCAGCAACAGACTGATCCATCCCACTGCACCACAGAGTGACAGAATTTATTTTATTTTATTTAATATTAGAAATAAGTATCTATATTTGCTCCTTCTAACTCTTAAGTATATTACCTTTCTTGTTTTTCAGTTTTATTCAGGGACTTTTTGTAACAAAAGAATTTCCATTTCCATTTGATAACCATTGTTCAAACTACTATAATAGTTTCTGTCCTGCGGGCTAACAGATACCAGATGTCACTGATAGCTAGACCAGTAGGGGGTTTGACTTATGTAAATGAGATGCAATGAGCAGCACTGTGTTACCTGGCTCCCCTAGGTGAGAATCTGTCAGGCTGGATTTCTCACTAAACTAGTTTGAGAAGTGTCTACATTCAAATGGCCACATCTTCTTCAAATATGTTCAGATTTCCATGTGTTAGACATAGTTGAAGAGCTTAGAAACTACACTTTCAGAATCTGTAAATAACTCAAAATGCACCCTGGGAGAGTTGTTGCTGGTTTTCTCGTGGCTGGTCACAATTGTGATGTCAAAATGCATGGCAAACATGACTGTAATTGCGTTGAGCATTTCTCACCAAAAGCTGATCATGTCCAAGCTATGGCATGGTGTTGCTCTGTGGAAACAAATTACCTTTTTGGACCTGTTACATGGTACATTAGTTTGTTTGGGAGGAGGGTTTTATTAAGCTAGGGTTATTGTATGTTTCAGCTTCTGGGTTGGTCACACGGCTTGTCTACCCTTTTTTTTTTTTTTTTCAATGAACAAAACGTGTGTTTTTGCAGCTCTTGGCCTGTTTGATTGTGTTCAGTCTCATTGGTATGAGCTAAGTTAGGGAAGGGGGGATCGTAACAGGACCCCACACCTTCCCTGTAATTGTTTTAATTAAAAACTGAGTATAATATGTCTGTGTCATGTCATGTCTGGGGGTGAAGCAGTCCTTACAGGAAACGAAGCTGTGTTCCACACAGCGCCACCAAGTAGTAAGATAAACATATCTTGTTTACATATATATAGAATACATGCATGTGTATGAGTATAATGTTTGTTGCCTCGGGACAACCATTAGTTCAGGTAATATCATGCTAAAGTGTAGATATGTGCTTAGATGCATAAATATGACCACTGTCAATGTTTTCTACTGATGCTTCCAGGAAATGGAAACCAGCCCATTTCATGGGCAGAAGGAACATGATGGAGCAGTTCAGCTCATTCCCTCTGACAGTGAGGACAGTGAGTGTAAGGGTCAGGAAGAGTGGTTCCCTGAATCAGGTTTGAGAGACAGATAGAAGACCAGGGTTCAGTCAGCAGAGTAACATGTGTATATGTGCTTATGTATTACTCACCTTGTGGGGACATAAATCTGTTAACACAGTCACATTGTGGGGACTTGCCTTCCTTATGGTGACAAAACAGAAGTCCCCATGATGTAACTCATTAAATTTTAGAGTTAAGACTTGGGATAAGGTTACGTTTGGGTAAAAGCGCAGGTCAAGGCTAGGGTTAGGCGAGTAGTGGTTATGGTTATGGTTTGAGTAAGCCTCCAGGAATTAAATGTAAATCCATGTAATGTCCCCAAAAACACAAGCACATGCACGTGTGTGCATGTGTTTGTTTACATGCATATTAGTGGATGAAGGTCCTGAGGCTCCACACAGAAGGAGAAAGGGCATTTCTACCCTTTTCACCCCATCAGCTACACCCACCATTTCTTCTAAACTGTGATACACAGCACATATTCTTTCAAAATACATTCAGTCACTCTGTGGTGGGGATGTATGGGGCAAAATGACATAAAGTAAAGTTAAAGGTGTCATGTGGTGTTTTTGACTAGTGTTAGCACTAGAGCAAAGATTTTACAAGTCATTAACAGCCTCATAGCTAAACCAGTTAGATGAGCTGGGCATATTGTGCTTTAAGTCAGTGTTTCCCAACCACTGTGCTGTGGCACATAAGTGTGTCATGGAAGGTTATCCAATTTCACCTGACTGGTGCTCTAAGGCTTAGAGCACTGGTGCTCTAAGCCTTAGAGCACCAATCAAGTGAAATCTTCCTGTGTGTCTTTCTTCAATTCCTGCAAGAACATCAGTTTTGTGTTCAACTAAAAATTGAGTTGAAAATTGAGTAAATTGAGACTAGATTTTTATTATATTTCAATAAATATACTTTTTGTGACATTTTTGTTTGGTGGTGTGCCTTGTGATTTTTCTAATGTAAAAAATGTGCCATGGCTCAAAAATGTTGGGAAACACTGCTTTAAGTGATTGATTTTACATTCTTTTACTCACTTTCTATGTAAAGATTGCAAGGTTTGCCATCAAATGACTGAAGATGAAACTGCCACAGCTACAACCATGTCCCTGTGTATTCCTTATGTTTCTCCCTTCCCTGTTCCACCTGTGCTCCTGTCTGTCTCTCTCTGTCTCTGTGACGTGGGCATGGCAAAACCCTCTTTCACCCTCCTGGCTCATAGATGTCTGCTGATGAGGCACACCTGCTGAACCTGCTGACATGCTGTCCATCAGCTCATCAGCCTGGCAGCACTTCAACTCCAGCTCTACTCCCACTCATGGGCAGATCAGCCAGCCAAGCCTCCCTTCATTCCCTCTGCCCATGAAAGCTCCTCACCCCTCCACCTCCATTTCCTTGTTTTTCTTTGATAAATCTTCCACAACTCACCTGAAGCCTGTGTCTGTATCCATTTTACAAGATTCTAACAGAGAGATCTGGCCAAATATGGACCCAGCAGACATAGAGAATCATCTCTGGTGGAACAGTGGGACAGTGGTAACACTGTCACCTCACAGCTAGAAGGTCCCGAGTTCGATTCCCACCTTGGGCGCTGTGGGCGCTGGGGGGCGTCTCCTCCACCATGCCTTCGGTGCCTACTGCCCTTTGTGGAGTTTGCATGTTCTCCCCGTGTTCACCTGGGGTGTCCTCTACAAAAAAACCCCACCATGCAAGAAGATCACCACCTGACCAATGGTGACGAAAGGAACTGGGTCCCCAGGCGCCGCTGTCGGCTGGCAGCCCACCGCTCCTGGTCTGCTGCGGAGGAAGGACTTACCAGGATGGGTCAAACGCGGAGGAATAATTTCATCAAAAAGCATGACGTGCATGTTGTGTGTGTTGTTGTGTTCACTGATGCATGGCATGTTGTGTGGTGAGTAATAAAGTATGTATCTTACCTGATCTATCTTACCTTACTAGCTTGCTCTTTTCTTGATTTGATTTTGGAGAGATGCAGGAATCATTGGTTTCTAAAAGCAGGACCCTGATTTTGCACAGATAGTGGCACGTTCCCAGTGGCAGTCTCGTGCAAACTCTCACCTTCATTCTGTTCCTTCTGAGCCTCTCCCCTCACCTAAGACTAAACTGCAGATTCCGAGTTATTCACCCGTCTCAGATACAGGTTACTAGCAGCTTCCAGTCTGCATCCTGGTCTGTTGGCCCTGAGCAAGCTAGCCATCACCCGGCACTGAGGTTGATTAGGCTCAGGTTGGTGAGCCTGCAACCTTCCTCTCATGAGCCAACCTCCCAAATGGCCAACAGCCAATAAGAGTCAGTGACTTGCCAGCTCCAGCTCCTGAGTTGGCTAGTCACTGGCCTACTAGCCTCCAGCCAGTTTCTGTTCCTGTGTTGGTTAACTTACTTTCTGATTCCACCTCGAAGGATTCCCAGGAGTCTCCTTTCTGGAGGACCTGGCTAGCTATCAAGACAGGCCCCACAAGAAAGCAAGCCCCTGCCTGAGGGAAGCTTCTGGGAAGCCCTCCAGAAAGGAGTGTGCCAGCATCATGCCTCTCAACTGCCCAGCTCCTGGTCTTCACTGCTGCCCAGTACCGTGGAGGTCCTGCTGACCCAGCTAACGTCTCTACAGTCCCTGGGACAGCCACCACTAAGTCTGCCCCTGGTTCACCATCAGCAGCCTGGCTGACACCTGCTCTTGGTCCTCTTTGGCAGCCCAGCCGATGAATTGCTCCTGGTTCCCAGTTGGCAGCTTGGCCAACACTCGTTCTGGGTTCCCAGGCAGCGGTCCAGCTGACACCTGTGCCTGAACTGCAACTGTGTCTAGTTTCTGAGCTGGTTAGCTGAACAATTACAAGGCAGTCTTCATTATCTAACAGTAACATCCCGTCATACAAAAAATAAACAATAAACGTTTTACAGATATGATCAGTATGAACATCTGTCTGGCCTGTTACAGCAAAATGTAATTTAGGCAGAATATTTCTCTACAAACATAATTTTACATACAATACATACATATAGTACAAATAGTTGGAAATACTACATAGTTGCCTCTCAACCTCAGGGGGAACTTCACCAATTTTACATATCAAAAGCTGTTTGTAGGTGTTGGTAAGAGAGTTATGCCAAGTCTGACAAATATCTTCATGTGAAGTAGCTGAAGTCAGCATCAGTTTAAAGTGAAAAATAATCTGGGTGTGTGGAGTTAAAAAGAATCTTATCAGACCTCCATAGCCTGCTGTTCCTGTCCACTTGATGCTAGCAGCTCCAGGTTACATTAGGCATACATTATGCTACATCATTAGCATAACCCACCACAATTTCCTCAAATCTTATTTGGTAGAATGTTCTCATCTCTTGTTTAATTGTTGCTGTTGGAGATACAACATTTGAAAATGTGGTCCTTAATAACCCTCCCATCTACACACCCTACATTTGGATCTAACTCATTAGTTTCCAGTTACGAGATGTAAAACTATTTACTTTCACTTTGTAAAAGCTGCATAAAAAGTGTCTGTTCTTTCAAACTCTTTCATACTCACCACAGAAAATCTTCAACACTGATGCCCCTCAAGCAAATCTGCTCAAAGAGAGAAAAAGGAACAGCTCAATGAACTACTATATACTGTAGCATGGGAAGAAAGAAAGAATGAGTGTAGAAAACTATCATCTTTATGGTCCAAGTCCATTAAAAACATGTCAGCCAAATCAGATGGATAACCTCGTGACATGCAGGGTGATGCTCTGCCGTGTGTGTGTGCATTGCTTGGAAATAAAGTTGTCAGTCAACAAGATTACAAAGACCTCTGTAATATTGTGGCAGAGGGCCATAGAGTTCTAAATGTGTATATGTGTGCGTATTATGAGATAGCAGGAGATATTGGTGGGTGATGCCCCTGTAATGTTTCTGTGGAAATTCTCTGCTGTTATTGGTGTTGGCTGAAGAGTGACCCAGCTTTATTACTGCCTGACTCCCAGGCTTCAAAAGCCCTTCCTCCACTCTTCTTCGCTTGCTCTTATATCTGTTTCAGTTTCGTCCTGACTCAATCTTTTGCTGTCCCTTTTCTTGCTTTCTCTTGTGGATTTCTATCCCATCCCCAAGGTGCCTTCCGTTAAAACGACCATGAGATTGGCCCGAGTGGTTCCTGAAGAGTGACGGTAAGAATGTTTGAGAAATGAGGTGATGGACAAAGGGAAGCTGCAGGGGTCCATTTCAACACGCCAGCCAACTCTGCTATTTGGACTGGGAGTTTTGCAGGAGGACAGGGGCAATACAGAGAATAGGCCAAGAGAAGGCAATAAACACTTTGTGAAATTGATGTGGAAGTAGGAAATTTAGGAAACGCTGCAAGGGCAAACAGCATTGTATAAAACATTTGCTGACTTTCCCATGTATTGCTCGGTTTGCCAAGGATGATAAAATGAAATGCTTTTGTGTTCCTTTCTGCTATTGATTTTTTTTTTCTTTGCTTTTTTAAAAAAAAAATTATTTATTTATTTATTTTTTTTTACCATTTAGCCATAAGCCATTAGCTGCCCAGTTTGGTATTTAATAGCTGTTAGCTTTGTTGTTCTTGTTGTGTTTGTTTACCTGTTAGTGGGAGATAAGTTTTTCTATTTGATGAAGAACTTGAGTGTTTTGCAAGAAAACGAGATGAACTCCATTTAGGATGCTGTTAAATATGGTCCCTGATCCTGTCTCTCTTATTACAGGCCAGGTCCAAAGAAGTGTCCCTCAGAGAGGCAGATGGTTCAGAGGTTGGATCTTTCACTGACAAGCTCCTTTCCATCTTTCAATTCCTCTCTCTCTCTCTCTGAAACATGGCCCCACGGTATTTTTTGAAATGACTGCGATGTCATTACATAAGGATCGATTACTGATCTACAATATCGAATTGGTTGACTTTCACTTTTAAATTGTTTAATCAACCTTTTGTCTTTTGCCAAGCATGTTGTTATGCTATGCAGATTCTTAATGCTTCTTCAAAAGGAACAACAGGAGTGTCTTGCAACCATGAGTGGCTTGCAACCAGAATACTGTGGAGACACAACTAGAGTGGGGGGCATTTGGGTCCTTCCCCAGAAAAAAAAGAGGACGACATAGTTTTGTGCAACCTGACATATATATTCAAAAACTTTGGACAGATTATTTTAAAACTTCAATGAATCAGTTTTTGCTGCCAAGTAATCTCCCACTTTATATATTTGGGTAAACAGTGTATATATATTGAGAGATTTTAATGTCAGTTATTTGTGCTGTTATAGTTACTGAAAATGACACTTATTCATTCACTTCTGCATCTGCTTCTACTATGCTGCCACTTTTGTTGAAAAAGAGCTCCCGTCTCTTGCCTTGTCCACAATGCAAATGAACTCAGAGAACATAGATAATAAAGTCACAGATGAAAGGAACCTGCCATCATTGTAATAACTGATATTTTCAAACACAATACAGAGGAGGCAGCGGATGAGACTGTGCTGACATCACATAACAGCAGCTGCTCCATTAGCTACATTATTGTTACACTTCTTCCTCTTCTTGTTCTTCTTATTATTATTAACAATAATAGATCAACAAGGGAACCAATTACTCCCAATTACGAATATTCTATACCTATCTTCTACATTTGTGATATTCTATTGGATAGTCAAATTGAAATATCAGCTCCTACAGTACCTATGCATGCGCTGACTTCCAGGATACTTTGACCTACTTCCCTATTAAAAGTGAATACTTGAGCAATCTCCTTGAATGGTCCTCTCTATGTGTCTACAGTTTATCTATAAGACCTTGGTTACTATGGTAACTGAGACAGGGAGAGCCGTCCTATCTACCATCTGCTAGAATGGTCCCTACATATTATGTTAATGTGTCTCTGTCTGAAGTCTCTGTGCTGTCCAACCTTAAGGCCTCTGGGCTCCTAACTGTAGAGAAGGCCTGTGATAGAAAATTCCTTCACAATCATCATCATCATCATCATCATCATCCCTTGAATGGTCACATAAAAGAGGGAACAAATCTTTCAATTAAATCTACATAAATTTCTATGAAGGAAAAATCACAATAAATCTCACTGAGGATAGCTTACCTGTCTTTCTATCAGCCTCCTGACTGAGCACAAGACTGTGGCTTTCTGCCCTTTTTTAAAGAACCAAATGAGAATATTCACTTCTCAATCTTAATCTTTTAATCTTTTTCAGATATTTCTCTTGGATGCTTTTTCTTGTAAATCAGAAGATCATAAGGCTGATGCTATTAGCCCAGACATGACTGTTACCAACAACTGTATTTCCACCCAAACCATGATTATTTCCTAAACCTAACCATGTCATTTTGGTGGCTGAACCAATCCAGAATGAAAAAGTAAGTCATCTAATCCTAACAAACAAGTTAGAATTGACATTTGGTTCCTCACTGGACTCAGACAAAAGTCTCCTGTGTAAAGTCCTGTGTTTGACCCAAATATCTACCATCCTCTTCTCTGTGAGGACTTTGTCAGTCTTTATACTACATCACCTGGTGCAATAGAAGAATAGCTTTGACTATTCTCAAATACTGGAGTGCAAATACACACTGAAAAACAGAAGAACTCTTTGGCTGACCAGTCATAAGCCCTAGACATATGGAGCCATGATGAGTAATCACATTTGCTTCACAAGCCAAAACAGATGTCAACCACTGGTCAAAGGCCACCACAAAACACAAAACATGCCCATTCTTTTTCATAGACTGTTTGGACTCATAATATTCCTCACACCTCTGTTTTTTTTGGTGTGCTGTGCATTCCACCTTTTGCATTACAGATTAGTTACTTAAACTTTACCTTTTTTTCCTCATGTCAAGTTTACATTCATTTACACGCAACTTTCATATTAACCAACCAATACAGTTACATTTTGCACTTAGGTTTCACAGCATTGTTGGCATTCATAATTAGAAGATGAAATTAAGATTAAGATTAAGATTAAGATTTACTTTATTAGAGCAGCACGGTGGCACAGCAGGTAGCACGCGTGCCTCACAGCAAGAAGGTCACCGGTTTGATCCCCGGGTCGGGCGGGGCCTTTCTGTGCGAAGTTTGCGTGTTCTTCCCGTACATACGTGGGTTCTCTCTGGACTCTCCGGCTTCCTCCCACAGACCAAAAACATGCTCATTAGGTTAATTGGTGACTCTAAATTGTCCCTAGGTGTGAATTTGAGAGTGAATGGTTGTGTGTGTATGTTGCCCTGCAGTCGGCTGGCGACCGGCTCAGGGTGTACCCCGCCTCTCGCCCGTTGACAGCTGGGATAGGCTCCAGCCCCTGCCAACCCCGAAAGGGATAATCGGGGGTATAGACGATGAATGAATGAATTTACTTTATTAATCACAGCACACATGTTACAGGAGGGAGAGACTGCACACACGCCATGCTTAGTGAAATTTTTTCTCCGCATTTGCCCATCCTGGTCTGTCCTTCCTCCACGGCAGACCAGGAGCGGTGGGCTACCAGCCGACAGCGGCACCCGGGGACCCAGTTTTTAGTGGGGGTATTTTTTTTTTTTTTTTTTTAAATGGAGGATACCCCGGGTGAACACGGGGAGAACATGCAAACTCCACACAGAAAGGCCCCGTTTTTTTCCTCGAGCAGCAGGCACTGGAGGACACGCCACCTGCGCCCACAGCAGGAATTGAACCGGGACCTTCTAGCTGTGAGGCGACAGTGTTGCCACTTGTGCCACTGTGCCACCCAAATGAGGGGAGAGCGCGTACGCAGTCCCCCACTACCACAAATTATGCAGTCGAGATTCCCATATGTGGGGAATTTGCACGGGTCAGCACATCCCTTAGTGCAATGGATATGCCTCGCCATGGGTGAACCACCTTGTTGATCATGGTATCTCCCCTGCCAGGTAAGTATGCACACATTCATAAAATTTGAATTGCAAACAATTAAGTTCTCTTATCTAAACATAATTTTATTTCTTTTGATTTACTGCCTTACTGGTCCAGGGAACATCTGGCCTTCACCTTGTAATGGACTTACTGATACAATAAGCAATGAGTAGATCTGAAATGTCTATACCCACGACTTGTTGCAGCAGCTACAAGCAAGTGATTTCTCTAACGTAAGTGCAAACACACTAAATAATTCGTTGAACTTAGTTAGTTTGATACTAAAGCTGTGTCGATGTTTGGTTGAACCACTGACACATTGTGACAGGTTGAGTCTGGAAACTCTAATTTTGTATTATTTTTGATGGTGATTTTTAGGGGTGCCAGCCAGGTATCTCTCCCGGCTTAACTGAATCAGTCAGTCGGTTGAGTTCAGTTTTTCTTTTAAATCATCTACTCACTGACACCGTCTTGTCAGTCAGTCAGTCAGTCAGTCCAGTCAGTCCGGAATCCGGTCCAGGGTCTGGCCGCTGAGCGTCCAGCGTGGAAAGCCGACTAGCCTCCGACAACAGCGGAGTGATCCAATGGCGAACCAAACTGATTGGCGGGAGACGGAACGGAGACAACGGGCATGAGAAAACGGATTTTTTTTCTACTGTACTTTTGTCTATTTTACGAGCATGCTGCTCCGACACCTCCTCTGCACTCTCTCTCTATGATCCCATCTCAGTGGACGTGAATGTGGGAGTATTTAAAAACTGCCGCGAGCCGGGAGCGAATGGGGTGAGTGAACGTCTGCATCCGGGGTATAAACAGAGGATGACGTATGGTGCAACTTATTCGAGTTGTCACAACATGAAGGTCCTCTTTCATCTAACCAAAACATTGTCACGGAAAATGGTGTTTTCATTGTGACCTGTGGTCAGGCAGTGAAACCATTTTTCTTAATGCAGTGTTTATTACCACGTTGTCTCTTGTGTCATCATCTTTGAACACTTCGCTACGTAATAACAATAATAATAAGAGGCTAATGGCTCATGTAAATAACCACAACAAAAAGGTATGTAAACTAAGACAAAGCATTATGATGAGGTGATATGTATACAACTTCAATCTACTGCTAGAGCAAAATAACAACAGTGGCCTCTAGTGGTGAAACTATCAACTACAGCATAGGGTAATGTAACAGTAGGCTATTATTGGACAAATGAAATTATTATAGTACTATCACAGGAGCAGTTTGGTAGGTTCATGTAGAATGTGTCACCAACAGAAAACAGACGATATAATTCTCTCTAGCTCATCCAAGTTATCCCACCTTTCAGAACGATGCTTCATGCCAACCACTATTTTACGGAGGACTATATACCCACTAAGGGCTTGGTGTAAGATTTATGTTGCAACTTATGGCTACTCTGGAACTATAAAATCTCAGTAGCATGTGTGCATGGGGGGGTTTGGGGAGAGAGCCCTTTGTTGGTCTTCTTTGCATTTAATTTTGTTATACTTACAGTTATGTTGTTTCTATGTTGCATAGTTATTATTCAGTTAGAAACAATTAATTAATTTGCTGATGGCATTTTGTGTTTTGTCGTGTCTGTTCAATGGTTTGGATGACCGTGTTCCTCTCATGTGTCATTAGTTCAGTCAGTTTTGTCTTGGATGAAGTCAGTTTAGGCACTCGTCGTCTTGCAATTCAGACTGTTGTATTTTGAATTCAGATGTGTGTCAATGACTTAGTTCAGTTAATTTACTTTGCTTTTTCTCATAATTTTGGCAAATAAAAAAGCCACAATTTTTGAAACCCAGAAACCTGGGTCCAGTGTCTTGCTGTTGTCTTGCTGATTCATTTTATTGATGCCAGTAATGTTAGAGTGTGACACCGATCGATCCTGCTGTCAGCTTTGTGATGTGGTCAGGATGACTACATCTGCTCAGATTTTATTCTCAATGTCTTCAGAAAATGGTTCCACATGT
The DNA here is from genome assembly GCA_037975065.1 of Chaetodon trifasciatus. Taxonomy (NCBI): domain Eukaryota; kingdom Metazoa; phylum Chordata; class Actinopteri; order Chaetodontiformes; family Chaetodontidae; genus Chaetodon; species Chaetodon trifasciatus. The sequence continues at coordinate 2,021,411 of JBBMOE010000043.1, read as the reverse complement.
GCCTTCAGTTATAGAGAGTACAGTGTCTGTGTGTAACATTTTGCTTTGCATTGCCTCACACATATTATATCAATCAGAGTTAGCAGCAGCAGAACATCACATCAGAAAAGCATGTAGCTGGTGGGTGAGTGTGAGGGTTTTCCAGCATTTGTCATTTTGATAGATTTTTTACAGTAACAGTGAGTTGAGGTTGTTTTGAAGAATGAACTGTTTCCAGTTAACAAGAAGTTTTTGTACTGTTTGTGCTTCTGTGCAGCAGTTAATTATAAATACTTTTCACTTGTCATGGCATCATAAACATCGAGCCTGGAGTCAAGTGGAGTGTAATTTCTTCCATTACTGTCTCATCTGAGCTGGGTACGTATCTGGCCTCACTTAACCTCACGATTGGGTCATTATGATTAGATCATATACAGCCTCGATAAATGCGCTGAAGTCAGGAGGCAAAATACTGCTGGGCTTGAACTGATCTTTATCACTGCTCTGCTAATTGCTTTGTAAGAACAAAGTATTATTAGATATTCTTTTTTTTTCACATATAATGTCAGAATGAAACAAGGGCAGAAGAGGCCACTTTTGAAAAACATAAAGTAATTATTGCTATTTGTCGTCTTAATGTAGGATCTTTAGGGGAAACAGTTTTATTGTAGGGTTAACCCTCTTGATGATAATTAAAGTGACTGTAAAACAGTGGTTTGGAGAGCTGCATGACTTCTAATCTGTGGAGGTTTTGGTGTCCTTAGAGATTGTTCATACGTACATGAAATGCTAATTAGTTCAAAAATGGAAGTCTATGTCGATGATTAGGGCAATGGGAGGAATGCCAATTAGTGGAGCAGTGAAGTGACAAAGAGCTGTGGTGACACAGGCTGGTCTGCTGCTTGCAGCCCTCATCATGAACCTGCCTTTAACTTTTACAAAGAAAATACTTTCAAGCATAGTTTCAGTGTTGTTGCATGAGTGGAAGCCATTATTGAAGTAAGACTAATGGAACAGTTACAGTTATGTTTCATTTAACATGCAATACCGTATAATGTAAAAGTGAAGCCATGATACAACTGGGATTTGTTTGCCTGTATTTTATCAACTATAAATGTGAGCAACAATACTTTTCAGTTAAACAATACAATTTTTTTTCATTTTTTCAAAGGTTAAATAGATAATCCTGACATCCATACATTCATAAAAAAAGACCAAATCCAAAAAACACCCAAATACAGTCAGAACTGCTTCAAAATAAACCTGAGTACCATGATACTCCATAAATTAACATGCTGTTGCAGTCAAAGAAGCATAAAATCATTTTACCTGCATTTCAAAGTAGACATCCTCTGTCTCACCTTAAAAGTCTTATTTCTGCTGGGATCATCATGATGATGCATCACATGATCCGAACTGACGCCGATCCATTTCGGTGTTAGATGTATGGACTTGGTGGTCTCTGTTTTTATGAACTGATGCAGACCTGTTATAAAAGCTTCAATTCAAAATTTTCTTATAGTCAGCAAATCCCTTGAAAACACTCAAAACAACGTCTTAGTCCATTTCACAATAAAAGAGTTTCTGATTTTCCTGTTCTGCCTGAGTCTCTCAGCTTCAAGCCCATTGGTTCCTACTGAAGACTTATTGTAACTCATTAAAAACACCTTGCAAATATTTTGTTTCTTTTTCAAAAAAGGCACAGTAATTTCCTAAAGCAGCAGCTTATTGTAGATTTTATCAAAATTTACTCAAATAGGGCAAATAGGGTTTAGGGACTATATTCAATGGCAGATTCATCTGCATTTGTTGCTCTAGTGAGTATTTCTGGCAGCAGGATGGTGTTTGAGATTGAGTCAAAATAACAACTGTGTGTGTTCATGGAAATGAAACATCACGTCACCCAGTGCAGCAGTGGAGCTCATTGGTGTGTTTTTAATAGTTTCTGGACAGCAATGGAGTTTTTATTGCACAGAGCAAGAAAATATGTGAGGCTTTGGATACACACACAATACTTGTTCTTAGATACATTCACATTTGCTTTGCATCTTCTCATGGGGTTGGTTGACAAAGAGAAAAATATAGAATATCACACTTTAAAGTTGTTCCCCTCTATAATGTTCATAATTAATTTTAGCCTACATACAACAAAAGGAGAAGGAAATGTCTGATGCAGTACTTCTGGTTGAATTGAAATTCCTAATTTAAAATTATGTATTTCAATTATTTATCCCGGTGAATGATTACAAGTAATAGCAATCATACCATATCATCAGTCAATCAACATATTATCCCCTTTTTCTGCTTGTCTCATGGCATTGAAAATGTTGTAAATTTTGTCAATTTAAAAGCAAGTGCACACACACTCAGACACACACACACACACACACACACACACACACACACACGCACACACACACTTCATCATCAGCTTGAATATAAATAGACTCACAAAAGTGTCCCTGTGCCTTTTACTCATCAGTACCTCACCTTGTCTCTGTCTATGTGAATGCCTTTAACAAGCTGGCTGCACCACCTCTGCTCAGGCGAAATAACAGGATGCAGAGCAAACAGCTTTCCAGCAATTACCACATCTGATATATAATTTCACCCTCCTCTTGGTTTACAAGCTGTAGAAAAACAGTCATAATTCTGCATTTGGATGGGGGTTATTAACCGCTGGCCACAGGTGCTTTGAGGCTGACACTCCCCAAGCACAAGAGGTAATGAGAGGTAACACCTGCCATATATAATAGGTGTGTGGATGTGTGTGTGTGTGTGTGTGTGTGTGTGTGTGTGTGTGTGTGTGTGTGTGTGCATGAATTCACACATGTGTTAGAGGTTGACAGCTCAATGCAATTTGGACAATATAATTAGCAGGGCTGGACAGTGGCTGAATAACCTGACTATTTATGCTTTTAATACAGGCTCCAGGGTATTGTGTATGTCCAGGCAGTGTTTGTCCTGGTTTGATTTTAAAATCAAACCTGCAGTGAAAACTAATGTGTTGAAGCCCTTCCTCCCATGTGTCATGAGAAGCAAGTTCTCTATCCATTTCAGTGCCCAGTTTCAGTGACCACCGTTTAAAACGACCAAATTTCATAGCAAAATCTGCTCATTCCAGCCAATGGATCTACATCAAATTTACTACATCAAGTTACATTTTGTTGAGCTTTGAAAAACAAATTTGCATGAATGACTAAGACCGAGCGGCCTTGACAGTGCTGACCTTTGACAACCCGTTCTCACTCTTGGCTCATCACATTTGGACGCTTGCCCAGGAACCCTTTGGGTCACTTTTTAAGGCACTGGGTAGCCCTTTCGTGTCATCTTTCAGTGTGCAGGGTAGTCTGATAGACCTCTACAGACAGCCTGTTCACTCCCAATGTGTCAATACCATAATATGAGGAGTGAGAGAGTCCTCATATGAAGGAGGGCTGGGGTGGTTGGATGGGTGAAGCACCAGACCTTCACCCAGGAAACCAGCGTTAATGTTCTGTTTGAAACCAAAAGTGAACATTGATTTCTTTTGTAAGTGAGGTAATAATCTACATACCATAGATAACTAACATGCATATTTTTACAACATTAATCACATGTTTGTTATTGTTCTAAGCTAGCTTTATTTTGAAAGTCTAACCAGATGTTACTTACCAGATGTTGTATATTTATTATTGCTAACTTGACCATGAACCCCTGCACGTGCAAAACTGATGCTAGAGGGGTCCTCACAAGATCTGAGTCTAAAGTTCAGGGCCACTTGCTAATGTATGTGACGAGTTGGGAGTGAGAATGTGTTGCGTTTGAGGAAATGAAGAACTGGAGAGTCCAAAATGGACAAAGCTATGGTACCTTATTAGCTGTGTTGCACCATCCACTTGTATTTACATGAACTCTCCTGGGTTGAATTATAAAACTGCTAAGATAGCTGGCTTGCTAACTGACAGCTAAGAATATTATTTTAATGACATTCACAAATGTGATCGTGTTTTCCAGAACTCAACTTCTAAAGAAATAAATTAAAATGCTTGTTGAATAAAAGTGCACACCGATACAAAATTCATGTAGAGATTTGTTCAATCGCTTGTCGTCTGTTCACAGGTCCAGTCTGCTTTCATTGTGCATTATAGATAAAAGAAAAAAAACATGTTTGTGTGAGCCAGTAATTAGTCAGGCTCTGTTTCAGAGGTTTTGATAAAACTGCTCGTTTAGCAGAAACATGGGGATACAGCAGTGAAAACACATCAGACTGACAGGGAACAAAATTGGACACCATGAGGGATTTCTCTATGTAACGTATACACAGTGTTCTCTAAATTGGCAATTGTATATTTATTGAAGTTTGATATCTATCACTCAGGAGAGTTTGAAGAATAACAATATTTTAGTGTTTTTTTGTTTACATGAATAAGGCTCACTGGGATACAGACCTTTTTCTTTTTCTTTTTTTATTTAACTGTGACCTTCTCCCCCAGTTTGTTACCAGACTTTGTGTGAAGTGCTCAGTGAGGCTGTGTTACAAGTCATAACCGTATTTAAGATCGACTACCAAAATGTTTTATGGCCCGATTTCTTGTGTTGTGTGGTCACAGGGGAGATGGGAAGAGGGAGACATTTGGAGTACAAAGTCTTGTAAACCCCACCGCCTGATGAAAGATGTCCCTGCACTCAAAGGCAGCTGGTTTTGGACCACAGCTTTTGGCAGGCTTCAGGGGCCAGCCCCGTCAATAGTGTGAGCTTAAGATGTGTTGTGCATGAACTCACACATGCCACTGCTGCACCACACCAGTAGCCATGTATGTTGGCATCTTAACTCCCCTCTCTTTTGATGAATATATAAAGAGCCGGAGTGGCGTCAAAGGCAACTGGCCACATTGATTTGTGCCCATGCCAGGATTTCCTCAATGGAATAATCTGACAGAGGATATATATGAAGTATGTCACTCATCCACAGAGGCCAATTTACTTGCTCTTTTTCTCTGCCTCTCCATAGGATACTGGATTTTATCTGTGTTGGCACACATAAATATATATACACGGTGATTATGCTGATTTTAAAGGGGTACTTGGGCGATTTAGTACAACGCCTGCATAAAGTTAGGGTTGTCTTGCAAGAGACAGATTAAAAACGAGAATGGAATGTCCTTATGATTCAAGCTCCATAAAACCTTGTTTTGTATATTTCTCACAAGGAACTCAATGTCTTTCAGTAGACCTTTCCCACCAAAATCTTTCAAACCCCCAGGTCATAACAGTGACCAAACTAGGCAAATCCCATCTGTTGATGAAGGCCATGTGGTTGAAATTTCTAGTCTAATATGTGTGCATTACCTACCCGGTTTTATTCCCTGGTCATGAAATACAATTTGTCACATCCCTCTGCATCTCACACAGACTCACAAGGTACCCTTTAGCATCTGTATGAGATGCACTGGGCTTTCAACTAACCCCTGTTTAAACCCATCTGCAGCTATATTAGTTCTCACAGAAGTGGAGGTCAAGGTTTAGTGGTTGGTCAAACACAGGACCTTCACCCAGGAGACCAGGGTTTTTGTCCCATTTGAAACCAAAAGTAAAGTACCTTTTCCTGAAAAAAAAACTGCGAGCATATCACACCCATTGCTTCTGCTCCTACTCCTTCCTGATCAGGAGTCTTTTCCCATCTTCATTTCCCTCTCTGCTTGTCTGACCCTGTTTACACTAGCCACTGGCATGCATCTTTGGAGATCAGCTCACAAGTGGGCAGCTGAGTAGAGGCATTACATGACCTGACTCAAAAAAAATTGCAAAAGGAATTTTTTTCAACTGTTCTAGTCTTGTGAAAATGTCTTTTATAACATATCAAAAGTCATAAGAAATCCAAGTGGTTGAAAGTATTAAAAATACTGAAATTACTGATGACTCTCCTATTGCTTCCCATGTTAAAATTCTTATTTATTCATGACTTATTCTCTTCTTGTCAGGTATAAATCTACAGTCACCACATGTGCAATAGTGTCACCACTCAGGAATATTATTTTACACCTCATACATGTAAGTAATACCTTCGTTTTTTTTCTTTTTTTTTTTTTTCAAATATCTGATGCCATCAAACTGATGTATTTCGGCAACATATTTGCACATTCATGACTACTGTATGAAAGACAGAAAATATTTTTGGAAGACAAAAAGTTGTATGAGGGTATAGTTAAGAAACATGTTGGAAAAATACTTTCCACCAGTTGGATCTTTTAGGACTTTTTATAAGTTACAGAGACTTTTATGAGTAATAAAAATTTGTCAAATTTTCTGTTGCAATTTGTGTGAGGTTCTCCCCTTTTGTCTCACAAAATGCCTGTACTAACATTACCATTCACCATGTTCAGGTTTGTTCAGATTTCGTCACTGCTTACTTCACTTCGCTTAGAAAGAAGGTCAAATTATAGTAAAGAAAACAAAAATGTTTCAAGAACTAATATGTATGTATCCCAACTGTTCTCTGTATCTGCAGGACCAAGTCATTTACAACTTGCAATTGTGCGCAGGACAAGAAGGAAAAGCAATGACTACTCCAACCATGTACATCAGTGCTAAGCAGAAAAAACTGATTTGAATCCATTTATCTTCTCATCTTAAACTCAAAAGATAATCAGTAAACATATTTCCAAGGGACAGAAAACTATACAGCACGACAGTGTATTGTGTCATTTCTGGTTGCTGTGTTTGTTGTGGTGTACCTCTGCTGCTCCTGTTTATCCGAGTTAAAATTTGTTTATCCTTCATTAAAGTGGCTAATCACCCACTGTACATTTAAACTCACGTCAGTTCTGTTCAACCACTCACAGTTCCATTAGCAACTCTGTTAGCATCCTCCTTGCTATAATGCCAACTGTTTCTTACATGCTTGTTTGTTCTGCTAGCTACATTAGCTTAGCACTTACTGATGTCTTCTCTCTCATCCTCTCATTCTCCGGCTCGCTCTTGCTTGATGTTTAGCTATTGCTCTGCCTCCTTTAATGATACTGATACATGTAAGAAATGTAGTTTATTTGTTGTGTTGGAGGTGAGGAAACTCAATCATTAGCTGCTGTAGTCAGCCAGGCTCCAGTAACTGGTGTGGACCAACCAAGTAAAGCTACATGTCCCTCGGCAGCTCCCAAGCAGCCGGGAAACCAGGGAGGCTGGGTGACTGTTCAAAGGAAGCATAGTCCTACGATGAATCCCACAATCAATATCACCAACCACTTCAGATTTCTAACAGGTTCCCCCTACTCAATGACACACCCACTAAAGAACTAACTCTGAATACTGGCAGGTCCATTTTGAGAAAAGTGAAGTTAGCGACACCAGTGACCACAGTCAAATGTATTCCTGGGGCCAGAGTGGGTGACATTGAATCAAATTTGAAACTGCTACGCCAATCAGTGGTCGCTAAAATTAATGTTGAGTCGATGTGTACATATGCAAAGACAGTGTCAATGAATGTCAAGACAATGCACCTTTTTATGTATTTTCTAGTGCTTCTGGAGTTTATATTTGCAACATTTTCATTTAGTATTCCTTCCATCTGTTTTCATCAGTTTAACTATTGGAGCTTTCTGTTTTCTGGTGACTGTCTTAAATTTTCGTGTCACATTGTCATCCATAGCATTGACCATTTTTGAATTGACACTATTCAGCAAATCATCTACAAAGTCTGACTGTTGGCCTGAGTGCCAGCTCAAAGAGAGGAAAATTTGGCACACATATCCTTCCACATCTTGCGACTATGCTGGTGATCCAGATTATAGCTGGTTGTTACTAACTTAAATAGGCAATGTACTGGAGCAATGCTGATACATGACCAAATGTAGAATACAATGTGTCTAGAATCGGAGCACAGTGAAGAATGAGCTTTGATCCAACTTCAGCCTCACTGGCATAATTGACGATGCGCTCTACCATTGACAAGAGACAAAGCACACATTTAGCTGGCCCATTTAGCCAGCCCACTGAGGCTTTCAGCCGCTCCCACGCTGCTGATCAGTCGCTGTCACTGTATGCATCAGAGATGAGCCTCCATAGCAGCAGGGCTATTTGAAATCAATGGGGTCATAACTGTGGCGTAAATAGATAGAAAATTGGGCTGCTCGCTAGAGGCTAGAGGAGCATGTGGCCTACATCAATAGCTACTACCCCAAGTGGAAGAAGCTGCACTCTCCAAGCTCAGGGTCCAAATTGAATTCCATGGATAGATAGAGAGGAAAATGAAAACATTGATAAACCTCAATGAGCTGCATGAAAGCTTCAAATATGTGATTTTTTTCTACAATCAGCAGCATGCACTGGGCATATTTTTATGCTAGGACATTGGATTCTGTGTACTGTACACTGTATTCTATTTGATAATATGAGAGCCGCCAAATTGGCAGCTGGAAGATGATGGATCGTTGTTGTTATGAATGGCAGCGGTAATGCTCTGTGCCTGGGGAGCAGTTGGACAATGTGGAAACTCTAAACACTACAAAGGCTACTAGAACAGCAGGAATGATCACAATTGCTTATATACAACCACCTCTTTACATGCAATTTGAAAATATAAGAATGGTTGTTGAATAATTTATTTTTGGAAGAGGCTTTACTTTAGAAAAATTGTTCTGATATTTTTCTTTTTTTTTCTCCAAATGTTTTATTCATCACTTTTATTCCACAACTGCAGTCATGGCTGCTTTGATGAACTGAGTCAAGCTACAAATGTTGTTTGAAATGGAGGTGAAGAGTCTGTCATACTACAGTATATTGCATATGCATCTGTTTGGTCTAAGCCATATTTAGATGTGTTTATTTGAAGAAGGAGAAATGAGAAGCTGTTTCAGAGATGTTCAATGTGATATTAATTTTACAAAATAATGAATGCAGCTTAATTGACAGTGGCATGCTGGTGACTTAGTGTTGCACTACCATACAGTTGGGGAACTCACATGAGACATATTAAAAGAAGAACTGTTTAAGGTCAGATGTGGACCTTGAGTTAATATTATTTTTGTAATCTATCATCAGGGTAATTTCCTTAGATTTTAGAAAGCTCCCTCCAAAGCCTCGGAAGACATTATATAACTGTTTTCACAAGCTGAGTAGTATCCTCATGACAAGTAAACTGATCTCCATGTGTAAAGATGGTGGGTTGCCACTTTAAAAGAAGAGTTCAGTGTTTTGGGAAGTGCTTCCTTTCTGAGATTAAGGTGATAAAAATTCAAGCTAATGTCTTTCTGTTGAATATGGAGCTGGTATCAGGTCTTGATTAGCCTAGCTTGGCAAAAAGATGGAACATTTTGGTGGAAGATTATGTTATTGTTTGTCAAGAAATCATTAAAGTACATGTCTCCCTAAAACCACAAATTGTCATTTTTCTATTTCTACATAAGGCAAATAAACAAGATACAATGTTTAAATGTGAACTTCAGAGTTGTTGGTAGATGCCGGCCAACTTTTTCTCCCTGCTTGCAGTCTTCATGTTAAGCTAGGCTAACTAGCTGCATAGCTGCTTCATATCTATCATACAGACATAAAAGGTATTTAGAGCTTTTAGATTGATAGGACTGTTTAACTGACAAAAAGTGAGTCTTAGTTTTGCATGTTATATGATTTTAAGATTTTTTTCTTCATTAAAATGTTACAATTTGGATATTATTATCAGCAATACAAAAAATCAAAAGTTAGCTATAGTAGCAAAGTTTATCGGTCTCCATCAGATCAGTGGTGTACCAGCCATGGGTGGAACCATGCATTCTCTGGAAGCTGCTAGCAGATATTGGCAAACAGCTGGTGTTTCCTCCAGAGATTGCCACCACCACCTTGAGACCTGATTTAGTGCTCTGGTCCCCTTCTCTAAAGAAGGTCTACATAATTGACCTCACCGTACCCTGGGAGGATTCCATGGACGAGGCATATGCCTACCGCGCTGTCCCCCGTGCAGCTTTAGGACTCTCTGATCACTGTCTGCTTCATCTCATCCCAACCTACAAGCAGAAATTAAAATCTTCTAAGCCTGTGGTTAGGACTGTGAAGAAATGGACAAAGGAGTCTAAGCTGGAGTTACAGGCCTGCTTTGACTGCACTGACTGGAGTGTTTTTGAAGCTGCAACCACAGACATCAGCGAACTCACTGACACTGTGACATCCTACATCAGTTTTTGTGAGGACATGTGTGTACAGACCAAGACATTCTGTACATACAGCAACAACAAACCATGGTTCACTACCAAATTAAGGAAGCTGCGTAAAGCCAAGGAGGAGGCCTACAGGAGTGGGGACCGGGCCCTGTTTAGGCAGGCCAGGAACAAACTGACCAAGGAGATCAGGGTAGCAAAGAGGAGCTACAGTGAGAGGCTACAAAACAACCTCTCAACAAACGACTCTGCAGCGGTTTGGAGAGGCCTGCAACACATCACCAACTACAGGAGACCACACCCCCACCCTGTGGAAAACCCCAGACTGGCAGATGAGCTAAACACCTTCTACTGCCGGTTTGAAAAGGACTCATTCACACCTCACAGCCACACAAAGACCCCACCTGAAATACCCTCCCCCCTGCCCCTGCTCCCCTCACCCTCCCTAACGATCTGCGAAGAGGATGTGTGTCGACTCCTTCAGAGACAAAAGACCAGGAAAGCTCCAGGACCTGATGGAGTGTCCCCCTCCTGTCTGAAAGTCTGTGCTGAGCAGCTGACGCCCATCTTCACCCGGATCTTCAACCAATCCCTGGAGCTGTGTGAAGTGCCCTCCTGCTTCAAACGCTCCACCATCATTCCAGTCCCCAAGAAGCCCTCCGTCACTGGACTAAACGACTACAGGCCTGTCGCCCTGACGTCTGTGGTCATGAAAACATTTGAAAGACTGGTGTTGAGCCACCTGAAGGACATAACAGGCCCCCTGCTGGACCCCATGCAGTTTGCCTACCGGGCAAACAGGTCGGCGGATGATGCAGTCAACATGGGGCTGCAATTCATTCTGAACCACCTCGACTCCCCAGGGACGTATGCAAGGATCCTGTTTGTGGACTTCAGCTCAGCGTTCAACACCATCATCCCTGAACTCCTCCACCAGAAGCTCTCCCAGCTCACAGTGCCCGCCTCCACCTGTCAGTGGATCACCAGCTTCCTGACTGAGAGGCAGCAGCAGGTGAGGCTCGGGAGCATCACATCCAAAACCCGGACCATCAGCACGGGCGCCCCCCAGGGGTGTGTCCTCTCCCCACTGCTCTTCTCCCTCTACACCAACGACTGCACCTCTAGTGATTCTTCTGTGAAACTCCTGAAGTTCGCGGATGACACCACTGTCATTGGTCTGATCCAGGACGGCGACGAGTCTGCTTACAGACGGGAGGTGGAACAGCTGGTCCTGTGGTGTGGTCAGAACCACCTGGAGCTGAACCCGCTCAAAACAGTGGAGATGACGGTGGACTTCAGGAGAAACCCCCCCACACACACACCCCTTACCATCATGAACAATACGGTGTCTGCTGTGGATTCCTTCAGGTTCCTGGGTTCTACCATCTCCAGAGACCTCAAGTGGACCTACCACATAGACTCTGTAAAGAAGAAGGCCCAGCAGAGGTTATACTTCCTCCGACAACTCAGGAAGTTTAACCTGCCTAAGGAGCTGCTGATCATCTTCTACAATGCCATCATCCAGTCTGTCCTCTGCACTTCCATCACAGTCTGGTTTGGATCAGCCTCCAAACGGGACAGGACTGGTCTACAACGGACAATCCGGGCTGCGGAGAGGATCATCGGCGCGGAGCTGCCCTCTATCCAGGACCTGTACCGGTCCAGGGTCAAGAATCGAGCAGCAAACATCTCTGCAGACCCCTCACATCCGGGACACAAACTCTTTAAACTCCTCCCCTCTGGCAGGCGTTACAGATCACTGTACGCCAAAACCAGCCGGTACAAGGACAGTTTCTTTCCCCAGGCTGTCACTCTGTTGAATGGTTGACTTGTACTACCTCATATCGCTTACTACCTCATATCATGCAACTTTGCACATTATCAGACCACTACTGCACTACTGCACTGTTAGTACCCCTCACCAGTTATATCTTCTCCACTTAATTCTAGCTTTTTTTAGTTTATTTATTTATCTATTTTATTCTATTTTATTCTATTTTGTAAATTTGTTAATTTGTGTCTTACTGCACATGAGAGTGAGAAAACCGGAGTCAAATTCCTTGTTTTGTTTGCAAACTTGGCCAATAAAGCTGATTCTGATTCTGATTCTGATTCTGATTCTGATGAACAAAAACATCTGCGATATGCTGAGTTAGCTGCTGAAGCACAACATCGCAGCTGGAACACGGAAGTCAGCCCAGTGGAGGTTCGGTGCAGAGGGTTTGTGGGAACATCTACCACCAAACTGCTGAGGGACTTGGGAATCAGGGGCCAGAGCCAGCACACAGGCATCAAAACTGCATCAGAGGCAGCAGAAAGAAGCAGCCAGTGGTTCTGGCTGAAGAGGAACGACCCCTGCTGGGCCCTCAAGTAACAAGTCAGGAGGTATGCTGTCAGCTTAGGCTTGACTCAGGGAACAGGACGCCCCTGCCATGCATAGTCCCATGAGATGTCTGCCACCTGACAAGGCGACTCTCGTGGCTAATTGGGCATGGGACACAAGCTCAGGTCTGATCAGCCTGTAGCTGGCTGCTCTGGTGAGGGTGTATAGTGTCAAAGGCTGAAACACCCCATGAGACAGAGGAGCACTACTGATGATGCGTCCCATAAATTCAACTTTCCCCTAATTTTCTCCAAGTCTACCAGCCACCATTCACCGACAAGTCAACCAATTATCTGTATGTGCTTGCACAAGGATATCAACATCTCATCCTGTGTTTTGGAATCTTCTTTCATGGGGTTGTGTCCCACCCAATGCTACAGTAGAAAATGGATGTCCATTTAAGAAAAACAAGTGTGTGAGAGAGTTTCTTTGATTGGATATACCTGTATATCTAATATATAATAAATGTTGCTGCCATTTTTGCACAGTGGTTTGTCTCCTACTACAAATGTATGTTATTTCAGTCAATTTCCAAAAGTCTGAACACTTCCAAGGAGAGGTTGCTCCGGATAGTCAGAATGACCAGGTATTGTTTATAAGAGAAACAAATTTGATGTGAGGAAATGTTAGGGTGTACATCATCTCATATAAGTCGCTCATATTCCAAAATCATTCAAAATCATTACTGAAGCTTGTGGGGGAAGCCCCTGAAGTCACTGATTAAAACTGAAAAGCTGGCTAAAGCCTTCATACCCTTTTGTCAGAGTTGGAATGAGCCTGAATCTTACACATTATTTACCCAGATTTTCAACAGTTATGGTTGGAACTTCACTAATTAGACTATACCTGATGTCATTTGTACCGACATGGACAAAGACTGTATGGGCAGATTGGTGCAGCTCAGTAGCTGAACGAATGCACTGTACTATATCCCAGATTTTCTCCCTAGAGAAACAGTATGTTAAGCCCCTGGGGAGTTCCACAAAACAAACAAAAGTATCCCACCCACAGAAACTGTAGAACTGAGATGTTGCCTCCATACAAGGCAAGACTTGAAGGAGGGAAATGGATGGCAGATGCAGAGAGGGGATGGGGACACATATCCAGCCAGAGCCGAACCGGAACTCCATGTCACTGAGGAAGATGGCTGGGCAGAATGTCTTAGACAGACCACTCGAAACTTTTCTATGTTGCCATGAACAGGAAGATTGTTATCCAGGTTAGCTAGTTTCAGCCTTCAGCAGCTCAAAAATATATCCTCAGTTTCTCCAGGAATAATGCAGGCAAAGGTAAGGAGGAACAAAATCCAGAGATACAATTACTTAAAATTCTGGGTAAAAACGACAAGGCTAGCCTTGCCACCAGGTTAAAAACAAAACCAAAGTGGCTAACAGCCAACTTGAAAATACTTAAATTTTCAATCCAGCACAGAAGAACAATGACTAAACTTGTTTACCTGTTAAAATGAATAAATAAAACCACCAGGATCTTAAAGTGTAATGTTAAAAATGTGCTTAAAAACTGAATAAAACTGCAATTTATGACAGAGCATCAGACAGACTAGCACAACGGAGACAAAAGTACCTAAATGTAGTGTAGCAGTGACTATGACAGCAACATGGAGTCCATAGGCACAGCTGGAATTTGCCTTAATCATCTGACTGACAGGAGATTACAGATGTCTTTTACAGCCTGGTGGGATAAGCAAAGTTTACAATGGCACTCGTCGTATGTTGTTTCTCAATCCTCTATCCTATCAACAATTCCATTTGACTACATATGAGCAAATGCACAGATATTTAACTGAAGAGGAAGAGCACTGCTGCGTGTAAGAGAGTGTACGTGCCTTATGAAGGCACATTTTACCAAATGAATAATGCACCCTTTAATTAGCAGGAAGGTACTGCACCATTGACTTTAAAGCTCATTTTAGGATCGACATGCCCATGGGCGCACAGAGGGGCGCAAGTACATTTTGCTACTTACACAACGTGGACACTGGGTGTGAAAATGACAAGTACCTCACTCAGAATCTAGCAATGACACTTCCACTGTGTACCACTTTCAGCTGGGTGTAAGAAAGACACACACAGAGAAACACATTCTCACTATCAACTTGTTACATATTGTTTGGTCAGGACTTGGCGTTAAATGTTAAAAAAAAAAAATCTACGGAATGTGAAGAAGTAACATCAAAGACATCTGTGTATTGTTGTGGATATTTCTACTGAAGTTAGCATGCTTACCAGCCAACTGCAGCCCATCCTGTCTTATAATACCACTTCATACCTCAATAGTCAGACAGTATAGCCCACTGTAGGTTCAGCTGGGAAATGTATGCCAGTTTGCTACATTTCAGAGGCACTCTTATCTTATTTGGTCTAATAAATAAACAAAATTTACTCCCAAAATGTCAAGGAAAAAGAAAAAAACATATTGTCCTTATTGAAAATACAACCATATGCCTCCTTAATTCAAATTTCTTTCGCCGAACTACCAAATTGTAAAACACACTTCTTTCAAACTCTACAGAAACAACCACTGTTACAACAATCATAAATTCTGGTTTGGTTCTCAGAGTTGGATGTGAAAATATTCCAGCTCTAGATGCTGATTTTAAACGCTGGTGATGAGCGACCTTTCTCTCGCTGTTCTCCCTTTTCATGACCAACCAACCAGTGCTCCTGTTACACCACAGGCCATGACAGGAGAACTGATTGGTTGCTTTAGGCACTGAAAACTACTTGGTTAGCTCTAGGCAGCAAACTACATGGAAAAGATCGTGGTTTGACTTAAAATAAGTAACATAAGTTAGTTATGCATATTCCCCACGTACATTAAGTCCATTACTTCAGTAATCAACTATCACTTTGATTTCCCATGGGACGCCAACCCCAGTCTCCTGGGTAAAAGTCCTATGCTTGATCCATCCAACCACTAAAATCCTCCTCCATATGTGGTCTTTTCTTGCTTTTTGTACTATGTCATTTGACACAGTGGGAGTGAGAACGGGCTGTCGATTGTCTGTTGGACTCTCTGCATGTTGATAAATGATGTTAAAAGGGTACCCAGTGCCGAAAAAAGTGACGCCAAGAGGTCCTGATTAAGCATCCACATATGACAAGTTGGGAGTGAGAATAGGTTGGATAGGGCCCATAATGTTTTATATGAAAAGCCACCAGTGAAAGTTTTAAGTCTTCCCTGTAGTTCTGGATGCAAACTGTGTTTGAGAGGAAATTGTAGTATGTCTGAACTGCACTGAGTCTCTCTCTGCCTTTTTCCATCTCCGTGTCCCCCACATTCCTAACTGTCTGGAAGCTAATTGCAGTAATTAATTTGTGTGACCTACAGTTGCTTCCAGTTCCTGTTATAGTCTGGGCATTACTGGAGTGTGAAATCAATTTACTGCTAATCACTGGAGGTGGGTGTCTGTAGGCTGGGTCTGGGGAGCCAGTGGACACATGAGATAAAAGCAGCTCTTAATTCTCTTAATTCACTGCTTCTGTTCCAACAGCAGAAAGAGGACAGAAGAAGAATGGGTGGAAGAAAACGAAAGTGCTGTGATCAATGGCTTCAATCTGTAGCTCCATTCTAGCTGTGCTGAGACGATGGTTTGAGGCTGTAACAACTGCTCTGCTCTCAAGTGCTTATATACTGTATTTAATACTGTGTAAGTCACAATGACATGGACAGAGATACAGTGGAGGCATCACTGTCAATCAAACATTGTAAATAGAAGAGGTGTCCTGAAACAATTTCTGTTGTGATTTGGTGCTATATATAAAAAAAAATAATAATAATTGAATTGAATTTAAACTGAAACACTAAAACAAGATGATCAGACAGGTTGGAAACAATTTACTCAGATAATATAAACCACTTTATTTAGAGGTGAACCTGAAAGTGAAGACATGTGCATTGTTGTTAAGAATACTTAATTGCACAGGAATACTGAGTGTTAGCACAATTACATTAAATACAATAGGTCAAAGAGGAATTGGTCAAATGTCTGCTCATGATGGACAGTTTGCGGGATAATGTCATTGTTTACCTGTAATGGCCCTACCACATACCTTACATTTGACAAAATCTACAGATTTGATTCTATTTGTCTGATCGTCTGACTGCTCATGATCTTTGACTGACTTTCAGTCTGACTGTCAGTGGTTTAGATCTTTGGTTGTCTGGTAATTGCCTCATGGTCCAAATTTTCCCTTGGAAACCAGATCATTATCGACTCACAGACCAGTTCAGCACCCATTTATTTTCATCTGTCCATTCAGCCTCTCTGTGGATTCAAACTCCGGACCATTGCTAACCACTGAAACAACTTAAGTAAAACTGGGGCTTAAAGCTTATTGAAATAAGAAGCACTGCAACACACAAAGCCGAACACAAAGATTAAAAAACACAATGAAAGTATTACAATGGCAGTTACAACTAACTCAGGCTTCCTTGGAATAGTAAAATTGTCATTACAGTTTAACATATAAATAAAATGATGACATTTCAGCCAAGGCCTGTACCTCCTTTCCCTCCATTTTTGTGCTCAGTGGCAGTAAAACCAAGTTGAATCCATTTGTGTCACCTGTTGCTGAGTGAGCTAGCATCCTTTCACTCTCTGCTACTCAAGGGTATAATTTCCAGTGGGGATGGGGGCGATATGTCCTGCTTACTTTTCAAAATCATATATTTGTACCCCTCACTTTCATAGTTTCAGGGTGATTTTCTTCTTGAACATTGGTCCCGTACTGTCTTGCCGTCACAGTCCAGGTGAGAGAAGATCTGAGTTGCTAAAATGTTAATTCACTCATTTGATGTTCTTGAAGCAAGGGGCTTAACAAACACACTACGCTACCATAGAGCTGGATGTTGTTGAGGCTGAATGCAGACTGAAATTAATACCTGCAGGATTCAGTGCTAAAAAAAAAAAAAGATACAGTACTGCCCACTACGTTTTTCAGGTTAAAAAAATAATAATAAATTTAGATTTTTTTATTTACACTTAATATTCTCCTAAAAATACAGATCTACACCAGATTTCTGTCTTTGTAATAATGATATGGAAAATATCAGGTATCAGGTATCAGGATGAATGAATTTAAAGTAGGGTTACAATACAGAGGTTTAGCATTTTTAGTTTTTCACTGTTGAAAACACAGTAACCAATTCAAACATAATTTGTTATTTGCACAGTTCATAATGTTTTTGTTTTTTTTGTTTTACTTCATTTTGCCTTACTTCACAATTTAAAAACAAAATGGTGAATCCAACTTCAAAAAATGCAGAGAAGCTACTTTGTATTTCTCTTTGTGACTGTAGTTATCTGCAGAAACATTTGATCAGTAAGTATGAAATCAGTCAGCGACATAAAATCAGCCTCCTGGCAGCTGTGACTTGGAGGCTTTTCCACCAATCTAAACCCTGGAGAGGTTCAAACTGGGAAGGTCAGAGATAATGACTGTGAAACACTCCAAATCATGCTCTTGCAGAATTTCAAAAATATGGACAGTGCCCTCAGCAGAGCAGTTATTTAGCTCAGAGAGCTCCTCTCAATCAGCAGCAGGCACGACGGATTGGGCATATTAAGACCTCAAACACCCTGAAATATTTCCACAATACTCCATTCAAAAAGCACTAAAGTCACATTTTAATGTTTGGTCCATGTGAGAAAATTGTTCAAGGTAACAGCTTACAAGGCTTTTCAGATGGAGAAGAAAGAAAGTGTTTGTTAAAAGTATTGTGTTGGAAATATTTGGTTATAAGAGACCTTCAGAAGTGAATCCATCCTCAATATCACACAGCAATGTGCAGTATATTGCATCAGAAATATATTTTCCCTCCTTGCTCCTTTTCTCTTTCACTTTCACCTCAAAGATGAGCAAACAGAGGCATGTTTGGTCTTAAAAGAGAGCAGGGGAAACAGAAAGGGAGAGGATGGGAAGGACAGAGTGTGATACTGAAGAAGAGAAGGAGAAATGGAGAGTGATGAAGGGATGGGCTGCTGCAAGCTTACCGCTTAGTGTTGCTGCCCACTGTTAGAGGAAATGACCAGGTGACACTGACACGAATGACCTTTTCCCATGTGTGTGTTTCACTGCCTCCTGTTGCTCAAAGAAAGGTCAGTAAAAGAGAAAAAATGTTGAATCTTCATATAATCCTCCTGATCTTGTCTAACAGGGATGTAAATAAATAAAAAGACATTATCTGCATATGAACAGAGACAATGCTCTGCATCTATATGAACAAAATTCAAATTTGTACAGTAATGTTTTGTTCCTGCAGTAATATTTGAGAGTCAATGGGAAACTGACAAGATGAAGTTAGGGACTGCCTCAAAACTGCATACAAAATGGCCAAGAGAGCTTTTCAGATAAAGAAACCCCCCATGTTCTATTGCCATTATTCATTTCCATCTGAACCATTGACAGTGAAACAGCTTTTATTTAGACTCAGTTTAGTGACTTTGATGTTTTAACAGGTTGGTTCGTATTCACAGAAATCACACAATAACACTAACTGAGGCAGTGAGAGACTAGGAGCTCAAATGTTTTGACAGAGTCTGGTGGCTTTGGAGAATGATATAACAGCTTCAGTTTCCTGCCAGAAGGTGCTGTTTGACGACAAGGTAAAGCAGTTAAAATATTCTAAATATGACATGCATTTAAATGGATATTGATTTTTTTCTAGGTGGTAAAAATGTGTTTTGCTGCTGCCCTGGACCACAGCAGTACATTGCTTAGCTTCCATCACCATGCTGACTGCCACCTACTGTCAGTGAGACAGTGACTGCAGCACTACAAGTCCAACCCCACTTCAAAAAGATCTTTAATGAACTGACCATTAGTGGAATCAATCTTCTTCTCTGTCAGCAAAATGGACATATATTTAACCAAAGCAGTCTCTGATTATAAATTACAGCCCAAAGTCTGTGTTTGTGTCACATGTTCAGTGTTACTACAAAAAACATTGTGCAGAAAACATGAAAAGAAATATTGTACTTGGGGCCAAGCTATATTGCTGTCATTGGTTTTAGCATGTGTCCACACCAATAACCACAGCACAACCTCCAGCATCCCCACCCATCTCTGACACCCTCAGGGACCCCTGAAGGACGCTGGATGCCACTTTAACCGCAGGTATCTACTGACTTCTTTTAAATCACACCATCAATAGTTTTCTCAGCTCTTTGGGGAGTCTCTTACACTGTAAAGTAGGAACACACACGCACAAGCACAGTGAGCCCTGAGGCCATTCTATTGGTATGCAGACAGTGGATCTCATTTTAAGCAGGGGTTTCACTCGCTATCCTTGAGACCTGAGCCAGCAGCACTGTGGTCCAGCTGAGTGTGTGAGTGTGTGTGGTGTCTTTGTGAAGACACTTTGTGAACTGCAGGTCAGCAGCACCCACACCGTTCTCCAGGTGACTGCTGGGTCACAGTGTCGTACACAAACACAGGTAGCAGGATGCAAACTTGATGTTGTTACACTGACCACTGTTCTGATAGAACACATTAACCAGAGCTAGCCAGTCATGCAGTCTTAAACCTTTAACGTTTTAACATTTACATTTCAGTCATAGACATTCATCACACATCACACTCACAAAATGAAACAACATCTTTAAACAGGAGCCACAGACCACAACAAGCAGTCAAAAAAAGGCAATTAAATGATCAATAATTGATCAATGTAGCTCTAAAGTTAGGCATCATCAAGAAAAATGGTCTATGGTAAAGGTTTGGTTAGGTTTAGGAAAAGATCATGGTCAGTCTAGGCCCTATAGGGACTTTAATCATCAAGGTTACAATAATAAACACAGGTTAAGGTCAGAGAATGATGGTGGTCATGATCTCCAGTGTTAAATTCTGATGTTTCGACACCAACCTCCTCCCTCTGTGGACTTTGTCGCTCTATAAAAATGTCCCCAGACTTTTTCCTTTGCTTACAATTCCTATGACCTCTGGCAGGCTTTTTCACTTGAACATAAACATATGTCACTGCAACAGGAAGTCTCTGATAGATGTTACTGATGGACAGTTTGGGCAATTTCATCGTTCGCCTTCATTTTGTGTGATTAGTGTAAAACAGTGTGTTACGTTGGGGGTTGTTTCCAACCGAACACACAATAATGAAAAAGGAAACCCAAATAGCCTCCTATACAGCCGCCTTATATCAGTGCTGATTTTGTTTCTTCTAAGCACTTTGCATTGCACACAAGCACCAATCAGGACAACAATGACAACAAAGACATACACTCTAATAACAGCATCAGTCAGCAGTACGGTCCCGCCGCCGCCTTTTGTAGAAGTGCAGGGGAGGGTTGATTCAGTGCCACGTAATACCTCGCTACGGATCCATTACACAAGCATTTGGAGCTCTCCTGCCATGTGTTGGCTTTTGTTATGTATATGAGAGCTATTATGTACGGCAAGTAAATGTATTGGATGGAGAGCAAGAGGGGGCACAGGGAGGGGGTAGGTTTTAATAATATTCTTGTGTGTTTGACACGTGGGAGGGCTATTTCCCTGGAGGACAGTCTTCAGGCCCATGCTGCCCCCTCCTCCTCTTCCTCCTCCTCCTCCCTTGTTGCTCCATTATCTCGCCCTTTCTCCACTTGATATTAAGACAACAGGATTACGCCGAGCAACGACAGGGAAAAAGCAAAAAGCAATTTGGCCTGAAAGAGGGGTGGGGGTGGGGTGGTGGAAATGCAGGCTGAAGTACTTGACTCCAGTCTTCACTTCTCTGTTTTCTTTTCTCAATGGCAATATTTCCCTGCAAAGATACAAATATCACCATTTATGGATATTTGATTTCTCCCCATGGCTGCAATTTCAAGGATATCTCTTGTAGAAATCTGAGTATCTGAATACTTCTTCCACTTTTGGGTGTATTTTGTCATTCAGAATAGCAGCAGATCATCACTAGCAGCCAAAATTGAACCATAACACAACACAGCCACAATCCAGTGGACATCTTGCATTAAGGTGGATTGACTTTTTTCATAATGAAAAGCTAATGGGACAAAGGAATGGGGAAGGACAGGAAAGTGATTGTCAGGTAGGATGCAAAAAGAGGAGTGATAGAGACGACCCCGACCCGATGAAAAGACAGAAAAGCAGAGAGTCAAGAGAAATCAGCCACTATAGAGGTGGTGTGCTACATTTTGCTCTCACATGGGTAAAATGTGTGATTCAAAGGACTGGAAGGAATTTACTGGAGTGCTCAAACAGATTCATGAAAAGGGGAGACGCCGTATCCATTTACCTGCTGTCAACATCTCCTGTCTGATATTACCTTTGAACATTCATCTTCTCCAGATTCAGATTTCAGCTTGAATCTATCAGACTGATGTGTGACTTTTGGTGATTCTTATTTAACACATGAGCACTGAGTGGCATGACGGCAGAGAAAAAATGGAGAATCTGATATGGGCAAAGTCATTAAGGATTAGCCTTGCAGTGAAATTAGATTTTCCTCTCAGCACAATGTTTTTTGAACTTCAAACACTTATAGTGCCACCAAGCTTGTTTGTATCAAAATCCCATCTGGACTGAAATAAAGTCACATGGGTATAGATGGACATTTAAGTAGAAAGAGAACAAAGTGTTTCTTTCTTGCTGTTGATTACATGTTCTCAACACCTTCCCTAAGGTTGATGAGTGACTTTATTTTCAGCACCATTTTCTCACAGGTTTCCTCAATCAAAACAAGCGGGATGGGTCAAGAAAGCAGACAAACATCCTGACTAATAAACCGACAGGAAGGACAGAGGACCGGCTGGCAGAGAACCATCAAGTTTGATTATCAGACTCTTAGCCCTTATGCCCTTTACCTCTTCCCTGCCATTCGTCTGCTGCGTTTTCTTAATGAAAAGCCAGCGTCTGGGCCCATTCCGGATCTATCTGTAGGAGAGGAGTCCTAGCCGGCCATCACTGACGCTGATCAATAGCCTGCAGAGAAGACAAGCAGAGCCCTGGACTCTCAGGGCTTAATGGGGGGGAATAGGACGAGAAGAAGAAAGAGCAGAGGTGTGCTTTTAAAGGCTGGCCTAGTAATCTTGGCGTAGAGAAAAACCTCAGCAAGACAAGAGGAGTGTGGGTGCAGGCGGAGAGTGGGGGATTGAAGAGAAAATTCTGTTTAAATGTGACTAAATGGTCACTAAAGGTTGCTTGTTGTAGCACAGAGGGTTTGACCTGGGAGAGATAGGTTGTTTATGCTTGAAATACACTGCCTATTGACTTTTGACTTTCTGAATGTAAGTCCTGGCTTCAGTGGAAAGCAAAATGTATGTTTAATGGTTGTACTTCAGAAAAGCAACTCTGAAACCTTGTAACATCTTAGAATTTCAATTAGAGCACACACTGCTCCAGAATGTACAGCTGTAACAGATTTGACGTGCAGAGCATGAACAAGGACAGACCATCTGTAGGCTCCTCCATCCTTAGATTTGTACCATTAGTTGTGGTTGTTGTTATTTTGCTTTGCTGTTTTTATAGCAAAAACAGGATAAGACTGGAACTGGACTTTTTCACTTCACTTTCCTGTTTATGGCTCTCAGCTCCAAGCCCATTGGTTCCTACTGAAGAAGTAAATCTTCAGTAACACCTCACAAATATATGCATAGTTTCATTTTTCAAAAATTTGAGAACTATTTTCAGTGGCGGATTAAAACACATTTGGTGCTTTGGTGAGCATTAGGGGCAGCAGGACTAATAGGACTTGCTCAGTAAAGTACAGCATGTGTGTGTGCATCTTCATGCAGTGATGGAACATGTCAGCCAGTGCAACAGTGTGGGTCATTTTAATAGTGATTGTGATACTGTCAGTAACATTTAATAATCTACAAAATTAAAAAAAAAATAAAATAAAATCATTAATCCAAATCACCTCCAGTGTCCAGCCTCTCTCCTCTCCTCATGTCTTATCCATCCAATCAGTGCATTAGTTTTAGACTGACTATAATTCCTTTCCTCATTGACAAACTTGTCTTTCCTCATTTTGCCTTTTGCTCATGTTCCACGCAGCAGCTCCTCCTCTCACCAGATGACTCCGGACCACTGCTGGGAGGCTCAGACAGCATCCTGCAGAGTGCTCGGCCAGAAGTCTGTAAAGCCTTTCATAGCCCATTTGCTGTTCTCAACAAAGACTTAACTGTCTTTATTATTATTATTATTATTATTATTATTATTATTATTATTATTATTATTATTATTATTCATAGTCATGTATTGACTGACAGTCAGCTGTTTTTAGTTATCTGGGCTGATTAGGCCTTTGAGTTTGTGTACTTCCTACTATACCAGCATACCTATGGAAACCCAAAATGTATGGATGTAATATGGTGGAATGCATATTCATCATGCCCACACCCTGACCTCTCTACCAGTATAAGAAACCACATAGTTTCAGGCCATTCATCTCCTGGATACCAAACTCGTCGTATTTCTGTTCTTTGTAATGTGTTTTATGATGACCCAGATGAAGGCCAGAAGCTGAAATGCTGGGTTCTCAATAAAGTTGTTCTTGTACTTTACAGGGTTTCTGGAGTGTTAACATTTTTGGACTATTTCCTTTCTCTGTGCACCTTGGAAATAGGTGAAATTGTGGAAGAATTCTCTACAGCTGCAACAAAGATAGCAGGAGACTAATGCCAAATCCAGACCTACAGGGATTTTTCTGAACTTAGCTTTTTCTGACGGCCTTTCGTCCACGCACGTCCACACACTGTCATTCTTGGAAAACTCCATCCAGGGTGGCGGTATTCAGAAACTCCAATTTCCATGTTGAAGTGGAAACAGGGAATACTGAGTTTTTGGCTTGTGACGTCAGTGTGTGCACCATTATCTCTTTTGTTATCTCCTGTTGTAGGATCGGACCTCATGCTATTAGCAGTCGGATACCTGTTGCAGGTGGCTTACTGGTAATAGCTTTTTTCAGGCTTCTGATTGGCCAACAAGGCATTAGGGTTAGGATAATTTCACCATCTGTTGGTTCGGCATGCTCTTAACAGTGCTTCAACTGTGTTTTTGCATTTTTATATGGATAAAGAATTTTTTTAAGAAACACTGATTGGGTGTACAAGATTCTTTTTTGAGAGGGAAGAAAGAAAAACCTTGTTTTAAAAATATCCATGTACTTGTGGACTAGGCATAAAGACAAGGTCAATCATGCACAGTCTATACATGCCCACGCTCTCTTGGTGAGAGTTCTAATTAGGTACAATAATTAAAATCACTTGTGTGGGTGTACATGGGTGTGCAGGGGCTTTAAAATGGGCACACCATCTTCTTAAATAGCTAACTAGCTGCATTTATTTAAAAAAAAAAAAAAGGGAACATAAATAGACTGATGCAGCTGTACAGCTTGTTATAAACTGACTGACAGAAAAAGCAACTTTTAAAATAATAATTGACTCTTGCATTTATGATAGCACTGTACACACCAAAGTAATTGATGAGAGAAAATGAAGCAGCCTGAGCTGCAAAAATAAAGCTACTTATAATAAAGTGTAGTTTGCCTTAAAGCAGCTTCCATGTCAACTGGAAAAGGTGTTAGGGTCCTCAGACCTGTTGTGAAACTGTGTTTTTAATCAAACGTGTTTATTGCTGAACAACCACTATGTATAACTGAGTTTTCTTAAACATAGGGAACAATTTATGACAGCGTTTTCTGAAAAATGTACAGTAATTACATCACACAGCATAATGATTTTACCCCTCTAATCTGAGATGTCCATACAAAATGTTCCAATTAAAAATCCTTTACAGTGAGCTGCTGTTTAGCCAGGTTTACAAGTCTAGTTTGAACTCTGGGTAAAGTAAGGAGCCCAGGGAAAAGGCTTTTTCTTGCCTTCCATTAATAGGGTGTTAGGCACCTGACAGCAACAGAACACAGATCTGACTGGACAGAGCTCCTCTCCAGCCGTCATGGAAATAGCTGAGATGAGATTCAATCCTTTTTCTCCCACAACGAAGATTAAGAGAAGTCTATAAGTCCTTTCTCAGCAGTGCTGGTAGGTGAAGAATGGAAAAAAGGCTCTTGGATGGTAGAGGGAGGAGAAATATGTCACACTTCGTACCACTATACTGGAAGTGCTTCATTTGCTCACTTCACATGTAGTGTAATGGGCAATAGTTTGTACACGTTTGAGATGTCATTGATGACTCTGTTAATGTTCCTGATTTCTGAGAGCCTGATCAATACGTGAGAGCATGCAGACTTTCTCCCAAAGCTAATTCCATTTCAGAGAGGACAGAACCAGTGGCTCTAATGACGATGGAGTGACTTTGAAGGCACTGCTCTTAAAATCGTTTCATTTAATAGCAGTTCTAATAGTGGATTATTGTCGGGCTCTTTTTAGTTCAGGTATTTCATTTGTATTGCCTAATGAAGGAATTCAAGTACAAAAAAGTAAGACAAATCAATATCATAGAGTTTAAAGACACCACCAGTTTAAGGACACCACAGTAAATCGAGCCTCACACTGTGAGCAGCTGGTTCATATTTCACTCACTTGTGACTGATTGTGAGTGATGTCAGAAGAAGAAGAAGTGACATTTTTCACAGCAGATATTTTGGCCTGTCATAGAAGGAAAACATAGTGTATTTAATAGCATTAATAATGACTGTGTTCCATTTAGGTGAGCTGGTTGTGGTATTGGGCATGCTGGCTAACTGCCATAGATTTCTGGCCGTTGTTAATGAAATCAGTTTCACCTGTATTTTTCTATTACAAGTTAAATTGCCTGCCATTAGAAGGTTCTATGGCACATGCTGTGTCCGAAGTGTTAGGAGCCCCCAACACTATATCTCATTGCCATACTCAACAATGTTCTGCCTGCTGTGGAAACCTAAAGTGTACTTCCTGAGTAGTTCAGCCTGCCTCAGGAGCCGCTGATCCAATTCTTCTCTGCAATAATCCAGTCTGTTCTCTGTACATCCATCACTGTCTGCTTTGGATTGGCCACCAAACAGGACAGGAACAGACTAGAATGGACAGTCAGGGCTGCAGAGAAATTCATTGGTGGCAACCTGGCCTCCATTCAGGACTGAGAGGAAACGTCACTGCAGATCCATCACACCCTAGACACAACCTTTTCCACCTTCTCCCCTCTGGTAGGCACTACAGAGTACTGTACACCAAAGCAATCAGACAAAGGGATAGCTTCTTCCCACAGGCCAAAACGCTGATCACCAGTTATCAGTCACACAGTGTCAATAATGCCAAAACCCCATACTTCCATTATAAATTATATTTTTACAGTTTAAAATGCATTTCTAACTTGTACATTTCATCATGCACTGAAATCTGCATGCTGTATATAAACATGTATTCATGCATATACTATCTTGCACATAATCATCCACTCTATGTCTATCCATTCAATATTTACTGTATTTTTTTTTTTTTTTGCACTATTTGTGTTTTTAACAACTTTCAGAAACACATGTATAGACTTTCATTTATGTTGTTGGTCGTTTGTGCTTTATAATTTATCCATTTACCACATGTATATAAAGTATACATGTGGTAAATGGATGGCATTTATATTGAGCTTTTCTAGTCTGTCGGCCACTCAAAGCAATTTACAACACTTGCCACATTCACCCATTCAGCTGAGTAATTCAGGGGTCAGCACCATGCCCAAGGACACTTTTACATGCAGGCTTGGGGATCCAGGGATCAAAACATGGACCATGTAAGTACATTGAGAGGAATGTACACATAGTTCATCAATAAAGCTGATACAGATCCTGATTTTCATATGCCAGATAATTGCTTCAAGACAGCTCTACTTTCCTGCAGGTGCAAAGCCAGCACTAGAGCAAACACTGTTTTTATGCAATTTCTGTCAGGCACAAATCAGATTTTTTGCATCAGCCCCTGTTTGGTCCTGGCACCAAAAGGTGGCTGGGCCTGTGTTTATGTGGATTAGGTGGTGCAGTGCAATTTTGGTGAGCATTAAAACCTGCTTAGACTACCTCTTATCACATATACAGGGCAATATTCATGGCTTTAGTTAGTAGTGAGGCGCACACACACAGGCCTCTTCAAAATCACTAAATACCTTCTGTTCAGTTTGGCCTTTTTCCATACGACATGCTAAACCTTTTTTCATTGACCGCAGATTGATATGTGCATCTAAATACAATATTTTAATGACTGTGAAAGATTCTTATTAATAATATCATCCACATGAGTTGAATCCGGTGAGTGCAGTTCTGCTGAAACTTCGGCGCTGATGTTCTGTTTGAGGAATGAGTCGTTTACAGTATCTTGTAGAATGATCTTTTCTGTGTAGTTAGTCAAACACCTGTTGTCATCACACAGCTGCAGGGACGACAGCTTGCATGCATTTCATCCCTCTGACTTGAGAGAGGAGCTGTGAGTAATTTTACACAGCAGCAGCAACTTTATTAATCGTTTAACACGTTGACAGGATCAGGATCTGCGAACATCACACTGGAAAACATATATCAGTACATATATCAGTAACAACATCCTAATTTTAACTATATGTCATGATAATAAAATCCTGAAACTAATTTGAACACATAAACTTTTCTTCTTATCCATGGAGCAGAGTTGTGCATGTGTCCAATTTGCACCCCCACACCCTCAAAGCCCAACACAAACCCATCTGTTAAGTGCAGTTATCTCTCAATCAAATCCAAAAGCAATCCATCCCATTAATAAGAGCAAAAAGAGCTGACCTGACACACGTTTGCACAACTACATAAGCCACTCCAATATTGCAGCAGCTACGCCAATAAACAACATTATATGCTGTCAATGGTAGAATAAACAGGGAACTTATTTCGGGTGATGTACAGTATATTAATGTTTGGGGTGCTTGAGCAGCAGCACCTGTTTTGCACTGATGCTTGTGGTCTCCAAATTTGCAGAAATTTGCTGGTCATGCCCATTTGTGTTGCACCTTGCTTACATTGTGCCTGTGCCCTGCCTAGAGCCCTTCGTCTTTGGATAAAAGCCTGACCATTACAATAGAAGAATCTCATACTGGACCAAATGTGTTGGCAGAATTTATTGAGAGAATGTGAAGAGAAAATGGTGTCCAGGCAGTGGCTTACAGGTGAAATGATCTGTGATGTGCTGCTATCGCCTGACAAGAAAAAAGAAAAGAAAAAATGGGTTTCTTAAATTCCTGATCAAGGTTTGGATCTAGACTGGACTAGACTAGAACAGTTTTGAAACAAAACGGTGAACACCACCAACTAAAGGCAACATGTGCCTCCAGCGACATCAATCAGTAGCACCTTCAATACTGGTGCCCCCAGAAACAAATTAAGGCAAATTAAAGTGACTGTATGCAGTTGAACTAAATGTGTGCACTACAAATAGAAACTAAAAATGCTAAATTATGTGTGATGTATGAAACAAAAGCTATCTGCCATGGTCCCTAATGTGAAGCTGTGTCCTCATTTCTCTGAACAGTGTGATTGCAATATGAGTTACATCAAATGTGTAAGCTATAAGGAAAGCTAAGGTCCGTGCAGGAGGCTCACCAACATTTATATCAGCTGTGTGGCAGCAGGTGCAAGCAGTAAGGCTCCACTGGTTGCCTGGCAACAAAACAATGACTACTAGACTCCAGAAAGTCAGTGCACCTCGCCAGATTTCCCGAACTATTCCTTTAACAGTTAACCTACAAAAGTATATGGTCAAGGATCTTTTATTCAGTGGTGGAAGGTATATTTACTCAGTAGTGTACCTAAGAACAATTTTGATGTATTTGTTCTTGTGTGAGTACTTCTGTTACATAATCCATAATATTTTCTCACCAGCTGCAACATTAAAGTGATGAACACATTCCTTCATCAGTAAATAAACACCAGTGATATAATATTATTCTGAAATGGGTCATAATGAGCACTTGTACTTTTGATAATTTAAGTATATTATGATGCTGATACATTTTTAGACATTTTTTGAATGCATAACTTTTACTAGAGTAATGCAATACTCTTACTCTTACTGTTTTTACATGATGGTACATTTACCTTTACTGAAGTAAAACATCCGAGTACTTCTTCCACCACTGCTTACAGTAATATTGGCATTAGCAATGTATGTCACTTGTTACACTTTCTCAGGTTCATGAAAAAGTACAGTAAGCAGCAGACTCCAGTGAGACTTGCTTTTAGAAAAGACAGATATTGGGAATATTGGGAATTTTAATAGCTGTTGTTTTGGTATGCCTAAAAGAATGGACTCCTCACACTTTCATTAATTGTGTCAGAGCAAACAGTTCCACATCCTCTACTGTAATCAGCAGGAGTAAGTTCACATTGACAGGCTTCCACAGTGGGTTTGTTGTATTTACAGACCATTTGATATCACCTGAATGCAGCCTCAGTGTGCTGGACTTGAACAGAATAGCAGACAGGTTGGCTGCAGAACTGTCTAAGTGTTAGTGTGTTAAGGCTGTGTTTTAATTGCTTTTTGGCTTCATATGAAGAAGACTGTTTGCCCTGTGGGTGTACATTGGAGATTAGTGCTCTCACAGAGCTGCAAACACATAAAGCTCTGTAGTGAGGGGAAATTATGAAATTTCTAATGCAATCTTCACGATGTCAAAAAAGTAGAAAAATTTTGACAAACTGGAATTACCATTTTCTGACTTCTTAGGGACCTGGAGATACCCTGGAGAGGGCGAGGAGGTAAAACAGACAGAGATGGAATGAGATTAACGGCAAAAGAAAAAACACAGAGAGAGAGCCTGAGAGAGAGAGAGAGAGAGAGAGAGAGAGAGAGAGAGAGAGAGAGAGAGAGAG
>JBBMOE010000043.1:1962721-1990725 GCA_037975065.1 Chaetodon trifasciatus | reverse complement strand
GAGAGAGAGAGAGAGAGAGAGAGAGAGAGAGAGAGAGAGAGAGAGAGACATTAAAGGTTCAGTCAGCATGTGTGCCTCATTGCTGTAGCAATTAAAGCTAAGACTTTTGTCGGTTTAGAGGAAAAGGAAGAGACAGAATTGATCGTCGGGCCCTCGAGCCATAAGTCAGAGCTTCCCAAAAACAAACACAATATTCTTACCACACACACTCACACACACAGATAACCATGAAAAGAGTCCTCTTTCAAACAGAGAAGGCACACATCGACCTGCCTTTGGTGATGTGTGGAGTGGAGGGTTTAATAAGAGAGACCGTATGAACCAATATGGCTTCTATGTCTCTCAGTTTGCTTGAATTGCAGAACCATCACCTGAATCCAGCATTTATACTCCGACTGACAATCGAACTTTATAAAGTAAGAAAGGAGTCAATAATCTTTGCTGCATTTCCAATGAGTCTATCACACCGTCACTTCATGGTGCAGGTTATGCACATATTTAAGATCCTTTAATGTCATTTCCAACTTGTGTGGTCCTGTATTTTTCTTATGATCTATTTGGGCTAAAATATTTAAACCCAAATTGAATTTTGGGTAATGCAGCTTTCATTCATATAACATGATCTTCATCAGCAGATGGAGTTTGCTCAGTTGTCATGAAAAGACATGTAGATGATTAAATTCCACGTAAAGGCCTTCTGCTTCATCTGCAGATGAAGATCATGTGTTATGATCGAAAACTTCACAACAGTCAAAAGAGCTCCATCTGTCGAAGCCTGAGCAGACTATCAAAGAAATGTGTTTCTTACATTCATTTAGCAAATTTATTATATTACTGATTTTTCTGCTGTGTATCTTTTTTCTTGCTTTAGGTTTGCTTTTATGGAATTGTACATTTTCAAATTTTTTCTGTGCACTTTAAGGATTTTAAAGCCACGTTGATAACAGCCAAGGTTCAAGTTCAAGTTCATTCTTGACCTTGTGGAAACAGCAGTTGACAAAAATCACGTGATATGATTAAAATATCCAGAATAGCACTAAATGGACCTTGAGATGTTTTAGCTTTGGAAGGTATTCTTAAGTATCATTGGTCCATATTCAGTAGTACAGTAATACTTCTAAAACACCATTTCGCCCCTGAGGTGTAAATGTGAGTCTGAGTATGAGCCTGTTGCTAATTGAATTTAGATAAACCTGTTGTCAGGTTTTGTTTTGTTTTTTTTTTCTGTAAAGAGACAATATGGAAATCCAGTCACAACCTGCAACAACCAACCAAGAAAGGAGTCAAATTTCACACACCTGAGAGAACATACCTTCAATGATTGACAAGCGTAGCATCTCGAGTATCGAATATTTCAAAAAGATGGAAAGCACATAAAAGCAAGAGATCAGTGAGAAGTGCAGTCTAATTCTGAGCTCACATTGTGTTTAAAGAGATTGCTACATGTTCTGATAACACCACCATTACTCACATTTATGCTCTTACCTTTCTTTACTTTTGCTGCTGCAACAATACAATGTCTCCACAGGGAAATTAAGTTGCACACAATGAGCCGATACGCTCACATACACACAAACACACACACACACACACACACAAACACAAAGAATTTACATGCATTTACAGTATGCGTGTGAGATGACAAACATATGGTGACACACAGGTTATCACACACTGATGCAAGAACACGTTCGCTGACTACACTCTGTTCAGCCAGCAAGAGAACACACACGTACACACACAAACACACACACATACACACACAACACACACACACACACGCATACACACACACACACTGCCAATGCAACACACATGTTCCAGTGTTATTTAAAGAAGTCCAATTAAACGTAATGCTCAACATAATCTCTCTCTCCACTTTCATTAACTTGCGTTTCTATAGAAAGGCAGGCGAGATGAGCGCTGACAGGGACCTCCCACGCCTCTGACGGCGTCAGCCAATCAGTGGTCTTGCACAGTGCAACAGCAGCCTCTAGCGGTGGTATGGATCTCCTGGGCTGCAGAGCCTTTAATTGGGCTGGATTCATCTTGAATCAGGGATCACACATGTAGCACTGTGTCAAAGGCTAATTTCGCTCTGGTCCAACTACATTTTTTAGTCTTTTCAGGTGTCAGGAAGGAACAAATAACTCAGTGTCTGATTTCTGCACTGCTGTGGAACTGTACAGAGCACAGCCAAGCACTGACAGAGCCAGGGTTCAGGGCTTCCTTACCCACAGCTGGAAACTAATGCTGCTAGGTGAGGGTTACTGTTCCTCAGAGCAAGGCATTACAGAGCCACTGCTGAGGGTTCCATGTCCACTGTCGTACATGATGGATTTATAGGGCATGTAAGTGGCTGCTAAACTGAATTCACTGAAACTCTGATGTTCTGGTTTTGTATGTGGCAGGGATGAATGAATGTCCCTTTACACCAGTGCAGTGCACACTCACATGCTGCATAAGCTCTGAGTAGTTTCACCACAGAGAGATGTTCTTTTCTCTAATTGTTTTAACCAAACAGCATTTAATGGGCTAGAGGCATTTTCACAAAAAACACAAAATTAGGACAAGTCTGAAAAAGAAACAGTATTTTGTGTAGCAGATTTGTGATACAATGATGTAGCAGAAATATGTTTTTTTCTTTTCTTCTTTTTTCTTTACTTGTTTATCATCTTGAGGCCCAACACATTTATCTTGCGAACTTTGTGGGGTATATATAAAATATATTATATAGTATATATATGTAGACCCCATGTTGGGAGCCACTGTGATATGCAACCTTCACTGTGACTCTAACTCAACCACGTTTTAATAGTTTTAACTGTTTGTGTAACATTTTGTTGCACATTTTATTTTAAAATTTCGAAAGGTGCAGGGTTGTTTCAGACTTACAGCCAGGGGCCCATTGATCCAGCCAGCCTGCAAATATTTTGTTGATGTTTTTCCCAAGTATAAACATTTGCTTTTAATTTCATATTTACCAGCTGCATTGAACAGCACAACCTTAAACTCTTACGCTGTAGCGTTGCACATTAAGGAAGTCATTAGCAGAAACATTTGCATTTATTACTCGAATGCATTACCAAATTATAAAAATACTTCCAGCTGGACATTTTGACCAACAGTACTCTTATTTATCACAGGGCCACTTCTTTCATCCAAGAGAGGTTGATCTGGAGCACACACAAGTTCAAGAGAGGGTATTATTTTCTGGAGCTTACTGCTACCTGTCACATCTGCAAGGAGAAGAAAACTAGGAGAGAACAACCTGGCCATTACAAGGTAATCTGAGTATGAGACCCCTAGATATTTCAATTTTTACCTTTTTTGTCATGGATTTCTGATTGTCCTTTATTATTTTGCTATTAGTGTCTTTCCTTTATATCTTTGCTATGTTAATTAAATAGAGGGCAGGAAAATGTGAAATAATAGATGAATATATATATATATAAACAGTTCAACATTTTGAAATGATATTTCATTCAGCTTCTTTTGACAATGTCTTGTTATTGTGATTGGCTGTTGATTTGGTCTGAATGGACAGACAACTAATCATATAACCAGTTCTGTCCTGTTTGTGATGAAAAGTGACATGATAGAAATAAATGAAAAACACTTTGGAAAAAGAATATTTTGAAATCAAAATCTGTTATCATAAAGAATAGCTTTAATAAATGTTCGTATTGTGAGTAAAAGCAGGATGAAACAGTGTAAAGAAGAATGACCTGAGGGTTTGCGTGAAGTTTTGGATAATTTAATTTAATTTAATTTAATTTAATTCTATGGTTATACTGTATTGTGTATACTTATTACATGATTGTATATGTCTTTAATTTTTTTGTTAAAACACTTTGATTCTTTATACAGCACTGCTGTGTGATTTGGAAACGGGCAGTAATGAAAAAAAAAAAAGATTTAAAAAAGCAATAGAAAAATGATTTTCAAAGGACTACAGCTGTTTTCCTCACACACACACACAAAACACAACGGAACAAATGCACAAAGAGCAAATGTTTGCTAAAAGCTACATTTGATTTTGCAGTACAGAAATATTGCTTTAAGAGCCATCAAATGGCTGCAGTGATGCCTCTCTATGAGTTCCTGTAATAACATCTTTCCAATCCTGCAGGTATGCAGACCCAAGGCTTATGATGGCTCTGTAACAGCTCAGCTTCATTTTCCATCCAAGCTTTCATGTGCATATCAAAGCTCTTCATCAAAAATGAATGATTCCCTCTCAAAAAGATACACCTAAAAATACAACAGGGTAGCCCTCATTGAAATGTGAAGCATGGAAGAGAGCAATAAGCCAGTGACATGGCACGGCAGGAAAATAATATTAATGAAGGCCTGAGAGAGCCGAGTGTGAGCATGATGCTGACCCTATGTCAGTCCACTCTGATTGACCCCACTGGAAGTTGGCTGAGGACCAGAAGTGCTTCAGTCCTATCAGCTCACAGCATCCTAAACAACACAGGACTGAGGAGGAGGTGGTGGCTGTGCAGCCTGCCATTCAAATGAACTGCTGTGCTGTTCTCCATATTCACTCCTCTCCAGATCTGTGCGGCAATGATTTATTACAAGTGGATCTTTGTCTGTCTGTAGTTTTAGTCATTATTTTCACTGGCTGTAATAACATTGTAATCGTCACAGTAATTAGTGAGATCTGGGCACATGGCAACAAAGCCTGGCAGGAAATAAACAAGCAGTCAAATGAGGTTGTAAGTAAGCAAAGAGTGTAAGCCGCACACAGACTGTGATAGGAGTGATTTTACAGGTTCACTGCATGTCAGATTGTAGGATGAGTCTACGAGCATGTTGGTGAAATCACGTGTGGCAACAGTTTTGAGGCATGATGATCAGCTGGTAAACATTTTCAGAGACACATCATCAATAAGCTTTGCACAATATTAGCATGCTAACATGCTGACAGTGACAATGTTAACATTACTCATGTTCTGTAACTCCAGATTCTATGAGTACATGAGGGGGTGAAGGTCTGCGAGTAGGATGTAGCTGATTTGACAGGTGGAACACAAGCAGACAGCTTCAGGGCGGCTGAACTTCTTCATATTCACTTCTGTTCTTTACTTGACTGCTTGACTTTGAAGAAAATTTGAGGAGCAGAACTCATGATCTGATAGAGGTAACTGCACAGTGTACAGTGGCGGGAAAGAGAATCCTGAGGACTGTGCATACACACAGGGATTAAACCGATGGCGACAGCTCTGAGAGGGCAAAGCCTTTACGAAGTATAACATGCTGATGTTTCGCAGGTAAAATGTTTAGCATGGTCACCATCTTAATTCACAGCATTAGTGTGCTAACAACCACAACTGAGGCTGATGAGGATGCCTTAGTTTTGCAGGTATTTCTTCAAAGACCAAAGGACAACACAAATGAATATATTGACCTGATTGTGACACTTGAGAAAAAAGTTAATAGGTCACCAAAGTGATTACAATTCATCCTGCAGGGGGATTGGATGTTTGTACCAGACTTCCTTGCCATCCATTTCATAGTTGAGATAATTCAGTTTGGACCGACCACCATAGTTTTTGTTACAGTTGAGCTGCTAGTGCAGCTAAAAATGGTTCTTAGAATAGAAGCACACATGGCAGTGTGGTGTCTACATGTACATCTTCACACATGCGTTCTTCCCCATTTCATACAGTATTCTGATTATTTGGTTTGTTGATGTGGGTTGTAGCAATAGCCACATTGTGAGAATCTGGTTGACACTTTGGTAGCCAACAGTCTAAACAAGCCATTGCTTGACATGTCTCTGATTGGGATCTGAGACCATCTTTTTGGATTGATGTAATGGTGATGATTTTACAGCACACGTCAACCTGTTTGATCAGTTGACTGCTTGTGTTTCTTGTCCCTTTACATCTTTTTAGCAATGTTGCCATGTTTAGACATCCCAGAAATGAATATGATGTTCACTTTTACAGTGAGCTATACTTTAGTCAGCTGTAGTCTTTTTAACTCTAGACATTTTTCTGTCATTTGTGTGTTCACACACAATGCTGCTCATCGCTGTGTTCAAAATGTATATTTCTGATGGATTGGATAGGTATATAGAGCTGATAATAGCCCTGTGTTACATATTAAAGTTTGGCCTGTCATACTGATGCATGCTGTAATTGCAGTTCCTGACAACAGTGGCATAAACATCATCTGGACAACCTGACATGAAATTAATCTTCAATAAAACAGATCCATTCTTCATAACATTATGATGTGACTGTGTTTCATTGAATGGGTGCTGTGGGAGGCCACTCTGCATCATGATGATGTTTTAATGTTTGATGCTATAAAGAATACATTTCTGATTGTTGAGTAGGCCTATATAATTTTCAGCAAGCACTCAATATTTGCATTATTTTAGCATGAAAATGGGCCCAATTATAGACAGAAAGCTCTGACATTAGCATTTTGGCACTAGCATAAGGCACTAGTGTCAGACACCATAGATTCACAAATATTGGGACTGTTTTCTGCTTTCAGTAGCCTACATCATAACGGTGAAACGTTCATCTCTGACAAGAACAGCCAATCTCTTTGATTTAATTGCAAGGCTGTGCATTTTTGTCACGAAACAACCATTCTGGCTTAATCACAGCAGCGTTGTGTGTTTCTCTGCCTTTATTCTTGAGCGCATGGTGCAGCATGCTAATGAGCTAATGCAGTCCCACTGTTACTGCAATTAGGAGTGTGTACAGCGGCTAATGTGGGGAAATGGTGGCTAGCATTATGGGCTAATAGAAACAAGTGTTTGCTGATGTTGCTCTCTGTGTAAGGTGGGAGGGATGGTAACATCTCAAAGATGCACTTTAACAAAAAAGCATTTCTAGAAGTCTAAAGCCTAATCCACAATGCATTGCACAGGGTGTAGGAAATGTCCTTCCCAGTCCCTTTGCTTTAGGAAATAACCAAGTGGAATACTGTTTATTTATTTTTGTTTCACTATTTCAGTCTTTTGTTCTATTGTTGTCCTCTCCTCCCTTTCCCTCTCTATCGTCTTTTATTAACGCATTTGCAACCCCCACTCCTCCACCCCATCACCCTGTACCTTATTCCCCCCCACCCCCCACCCCACACTTGTATTTGCTGCTGTAGCATGGAAGTCTATTACAGCAAATGGCTGTTTTTATTTCAATTTCACAAAATTGGAATTTAATGAATTCCGCAATGAATAACCAAGCAAGAAATTATTTTCCAATATCCTCCCATGATATTCCACCATCCCTCTGTATTAGTGGAATTAATACTTGAAGCGTGCTGGAGACGCTGCATCAGGTGATGTAGAATTTGATTAGGAGTTTAAAGTTTTCAGCAAATCAGGTATGGGGGCACAATCATGTTTTCTTTTTATTTTTTAATCTAGGAAAAAATCCCTCAAGCAGCAGCAGGGAATACTAAATTGCTTGAATTTGATTAGCATACAGGGCAAGTGCCTTTGCCATTTCCTCTCATTTCTGGGAGCACTTTAGGCACATGCAGTATTTCTGTCTTTGATGGTGTGGGGAACATCTAACATTTTCACTGTGTAGAGTTGCAACTGAATCGCTGCTATTGTTGCTGGTCCTTTCAAGACCCCTCTCCAAAGGTATTGCTCCCTGATTGTGCAGTTGTCCAGTGTGGCAAGATAAAAGCCAAGTGGTCTGCATACAAATAGCAAACAAAGTGGTATGTTACCCCATGTGCACTGGCTTGTTCTGCAAAGAGTCTTCTGTGTGATAAAAAGCACAAAAGTATATAACATTTGTAATTATAGTACACAGTATACAATGTCCAAAATACATGTGCACATACTGTTTATGTGCATTGCACAGAGAACCTATGCTGAAATATGTTACAGTGCACTTTTGGTGGAATTTAGAAATTAAGTATAGTGTTTTATATTCCTGTAATGGAAATATTTATAAGAAGAAATATAGCCCTTTTTGGCATCTTTAAGTTGGGTCATTTTTGGGGACATAAATAGTATAGTGTTATGTCATGTTATGTCTGTTATGTATGTTGCTAAAAATGCAGATGGAAATGAATGTTAAAACATAACAGAGACTCTGAGCATCTAACACCTCTTTTCACAAACTCAGGAAGTCTGGAGAAAAACAAACATGGGCATCAGTTCCAAAAGGCTGGATACACTGGGCTTTTGACATATTTAAAGTTCCGATGAGTAGGATTTAGTGGCATCTAGCGGTGACTTTGCAGATTGCAGGAAGCTGACTACCCCTTCCCTCACCCTCCTCAACAGTGACTGCTAAAAAAACACAAAAGGCCCTCTTTGGAGCCAGTGCTTGGTTTGTCTGTTGTGGGCTACTGAAGATATATGCCGGTGCAACATGATAGACTCCATGGAAGAGAACCCACCCCCTCTATAGAAATAAAGGGCTCATTCTAAAGTAAAAGTAAAACTAAAACACAAATATTCTTATTTTCATTTGATCATACACAAATGAAAACATAGTTATGACTATTATATTCAATTTTGGCTAATAGATTTCTTTAAATCCTTACATACTGGACATTTAAGTGCAACTGCATTCGGGAGACCATGCTTGACCAAAAATAGAAACCAAACACATAAACTGTTTGTAATGGCTGTCTTTGGAATTTAATTGACTACTTGAAGTCCTATTGTATTTTAATGCTATTTTGTCCACGGCATCTGTTAGCTTCGGGACGAGGAATTTTGGCTGTTTCAGATTACAGACCTTCTAGTATGTGATGTTCAAAATAAGTAACACAAAACTTTTTATATACATCTGACATGATAGTTAGGATGGTTAGTTGTTCTCCATTGTACTGTGGGATTCCATCTCCCTTCCTTTCATAAAGGATGCTCCTGTGTTTCCTAGGAGATAAAAAAAGAAGGTATTAAATGTCTTTTTTCTTACCATTTAAAGAATGTCTGTGGTTCTTATCATGTCTGAACCTTTTTATGATCAATTCACTCACTCTTCCCCACTTAAGAACTTTCATATCAAAAAAGGCCTTCTCACTGTTAACTCACCAGAAATTACTATACAGTCATTTTGGTACAGTATTAATGGTGAGGAGAAAGGAATGTACTTTAGTGATTGCACTTATCCTTCATTTTTCCACCGACGGCAAAAAAGTGTCTATCCTGCTATTGCTGTGTGGTTCTGGATGGGGGAAGAATCTACGGTAAGATGAAAGATGTGCCTGTTATTTTGGCCACCCCTCGTGATGAGGTTTTCATAATATGCCAGTAAATATAATATGGATATCAGCAATAAAAGCAACCGGTCACCAGGTTGCTTCATTCAGAGGTGCCAACTCATAAAAAATCAATGGTTCACTGCTTCCACCTTTCTATATGGCATTTAGTGTCAGATGGTGATATCTCTGTGGGACTTTATTAAACCCAATGTATATGATGCTGTCTTGCATTTAGAAGAGTGTTTTGGCTTTCCAGAACAAACTACAAAAACATATATCCACCAAAACACACACACACACACACACACAAATACATTGGTATTGGTACTGGTATGATAAAATGGCACATCACAATATATTTTCATAGATAGGCAAACAAGTAACACTTGCTTTCTGTGTGAGACACACACACACACACACACACACACACACACACACACACATACACATATACATACACCTAAGCCACCAGTAAGTGTCTTCATCCCTCCAAACAAAGAGACAGGGGGTTGGGGTTACCTCTCCTATCTCTTACTGAGCACTCTATTTCTTTCATTGCTTCTCCTCCTAATCAAGGATGTAATTAGTGCTTGCCAGACAAGCAGTTTCTGCTTGAGCAGAAACAATGGCTAACAGTGATGTGAATGGACTCTGGGTGAATGCAACGCTCATCATGCATGCATAGGCAGAGAATAAGGGTCATAGTGACAACAAATTGGAATATGAAGAAAAATACAGTACATTATGTGTGGGGAACATACAGTATGTTAGGTCTTGTCTAATAGTTCTGGTATTGTTCACAGGAACATTGCTGTCTAATTACTGTACCCAAGCACCACAGCTGGAGTGGAGCTTCTCTCCCATGAGGCGAAGTGTACTTGTTTGGAGGTGTTTCACTGTTTTGTAAAACCCTTTCTGGATGGCATGTGGTGTATAAAGAGATGTATGGTTGTACTGGGAAGAAATTCACTTTTTTTTCTGGAGGCCAGTCTCCATATCACCTTGAACATGTCAAGCCCTGGTATCTATTTGATGGGGATTTTACTTCTTTCAGCATAAGAGAGAAAAAAAATATATACTCAGCCAGAGTGAAATTAACCAGCTAGACTGCATGAAGCAATCTGAATTCCAGACTGGAATTCTATAGTATTAGTCTACACATGCTGAGTGACATTACAGTCCAGCATTTAGATGCAGCAGTTTCTCCAGAAATTTGATGTGATTCTGATGGTATATGGTAAAGTTTTAAAGTCTCCACTACATCCATCCTGGGGCTTCAGTATGATGCTGATGATGATGATGCTCAAAACAGACCAACATGGACAAACAGGGTCCTTACAGTAGCTGCAAGAAACAAGTGGATGTGATGAAGCATCTTCTGATGCTAAGCTAGGGCACATCATCATCAGTGATTTGTCCTGAGGTCATCAGGTGTTTTGGGCTTTCGAAAATCAGACTCCCTCACTTAGATGACCCAGCTGAGGTTAGATGACCCAAGCCTCAGCTTGTGCCCTAGGTACACTCTCCCATGTTTGTCTGATCCAGCACGACCGAGAGAAACTGCATCCTGCATGGTGTTAAAGATGGACCTCCTCCTCCTCTCGTCTATTATGTCAAGTACAGTGTAAACCCTACAGAGAGACAGTCCTGAAAAGCCTCTACACCCTGCCTCCACAGGCAAGCACCTTACTTTCCAGCCTTGTCTGTGGTAGTCATTGACTCAGGGGTGTTGTACTTCTCCCTCTTCTGCTCAAACGCCTCCTCTATATGGTCTCCCCATGGCATGGTAAGCTCCAGCATGACAACATTCTTCATTGCCTCTGATACCAGAAAGATGTCAGGAGTGAGGGTGGTCTTGGCAATGTGCTGAGTGAGTGTGAGGTGTTTATCCAAATCCAGTGTCAGCTGACAGTCCTGTGCAGTTTTGAGAAGCCCTCATTTTGCCTTGGGTGTTACTCTTGGCTTCTCTCTGGCTCTGATGAAGCTAATGGTTTGCTTATAGCAGCTGGTGACCACACTGTAGATGATCTCTGCAACAGTCCTGAGCCCCTGTTCACAATGGCAGCAATATCAGCCTTCCTGCAAAGCCTTTGGACCACAGCTCAAGATGGGTCCCTTTTCTTCAGTAAAGGGAGCATGCTGGTGTATCAGCCAACTCCAGCAGTGCAGCTGGACTTTCTGGACTAAGAAAAGACATCATAGACAGTCTGGACCAAGAATCTGATAACTCTAATCTCCAGAGATCAGTCCACATGATCTTCCTCACAACTTGTTCCCATCTCGTCCAGGTGCCTTGCTGTCTCATTCTCACTACTCTGCTGGACCTGTCCTCCACAACAGCAGTACTGACTCATTCTGGACCAGTTGCTGCTGCTCCTTTTGCCAGGCCTGGTCCTAATGGGAGGTTTCAATCATTCCTAGCCCAGCTCTTTGTCTTGCCATTGTTCCGATCAGGACTCCATAGCATAACTGTGACTCTGCCAGTTCAACCACAGCCTCCACCCTCCACTTTCTGCCAGTCTTGACCACTACCCCTGCCACAAAGACTTTGGGATCGCTTAACCCTCGGAACAACAGCATCTCCCATGCACACAAGACCTTAAACTCTCTTTCAGAGACTCAGTTTGCAGCTTTACTGCTCAAACTTCGCAGAGCAGGTGTTCTAAATGGATGCTTTATCCCTGGTCCTGACCTGGACCATGCTTTCTTAACCACATCCTGGACTTCTTTCAGCAGTGGCTCCCGTGGGTCAAATGCTTCAACAGGTTCTGGTGGTCTTATCACAGCCTCACGGATCCTTAGGTCTAGTTCTCTGAGAGGGTTACTGAAGGTGTTGTAAAGGTGTAGGGGGACTTCCCCCTTTGAACAGGCAAGACATCCACTGTGTCTCTACCCAATGACCTGCCAGGTGAATCCAAATGAAATTTTAATGAAGGCAGTCAGCTTCTCAGTCTGCTCCCTTTTCCCTTTTATTATCACCAGATTACATTTTTTCCAAATTATTACGAGATTACTCAGAAAATACAGACATGTGAAATAAAGTGTTACTAAACAATCTCTAGTACACACTTGTAATTAATTACAAATTAAAATTACAAATTTAATTACATTCATTTTTATAATATACTAATTGAACATCATCTCTATTTGTTTTTGTTGTTTTAGTATATATGTTTTAGTACAACTAGTCACTACAATTAGTTTTCTTCCCATGAAATTATTTGAGAATTACAAAGCCATAAAATAAAATGTTGGTGGCTTTTGTTTGTAGAAAAATGAGACAGTTCAGATAGATATTGTTGCCGATGATGACGCTCTCAGCTCATTCACTCATTCATTCAAGTGCAATCATGGCTTTATTCTGTGTCACAAAAGTCAGAAATGGTCACATCCTTCACATACTGGCTCTAAAACATTACATTACATAACCTTTTTTATTTGACATTATAAATGTGAAAAATGACTTTCTGACAGAGTCTGCACTTTATTCAGTCCATTTATTTGAGCACAGGGTGATTTAGAGAATTAGTAAATGTACAGCCTTGATATTCATTAGAAGATGGTTGAATATTTGCCTAATTTCCCCATTGCAAACTAACAACAAAGATGTCAAGCCTCTGAACGATGCTACACCTCCATAGACAGAAACTCCAAAATAAGAGCACGCAGCAAAGTGTAAACAGCAAAAATAGCAATTGACACACCTATTGGGAATTTTAAATGTGGAAATTATGTATCAGTTTCAAATTTGCAGGCAACTCCACAGTCAGCCTGTCACAGGTGAAATTATGCATATAAATAATCTAATCATGTGTTGAAAAGAACTTGTGATCTATATGATCTATATGATGAGCTGTCTCGTATGTATTTGTGACACAGAACATTTACTAAAAGATAGATTGTAAGGGGAGATATAAAACACGAAGTAGCTTACTGGATTCTTTAGTTTAACCACCTTACAGCTTTAGTTCAAAAAGCCATCTCTTGATTCATCCATTTTAAGCAATTTTCACCCAATATCTAAACTTCCCTTCCCCACTCAGGTCTTTGAAAGAAAATGGTTGCTGGGCAGCTCATCAACCAAATGAATGGCAGTGGGCTCTTTGATAAATGTCATTCAGGTTTTAGGCAGGTCACAGCACTCAGAGTGCTTCTTAGAGTTGTTAATGATAGTCTTTCAGCAGCTGAAAGCATGTATTTTATTGCTTTTAGATCCCGCAGAAACTTTGACACAACTCACCATGTGATTTTAATGGAACATTTTAAACATTGCAACAGCACATCCTAATGACTCACTACAAATGGCATGCAAACAGAATGGATTGCAACTGTAAATGGATGACATTGATATGGTGCTTTTCTAGTCTACTTTGACCACTTCATTACAAATGCCACATTAAACCATTCACACACAGCTGAAATTTGGGGTTCAGTATCTTATCTAAGGACACTTCGACATGTGAGATGGAGGAGCCAGGATTGAACTGCCAACCTCCAGATCGGAGGATGACCCCTCTACCCTTCTACCTCCTCAGCCACAACCTCTCGTCAGATGTAACTGATAATGTCAGGAACCCCCCCCCCCCCCCCCAAACACACACACACATACTGAACTTGTCCCTGAGATGAATCAAAGCACACTCTGGACCTCAATTATACTCCCTTTTCTTCCTCTTTTTCTTAAATAAATACCTCCCATCCACCCTCAGTGAAGGTAGTATCAAGCGAGATTAAGTGACTTTGTAAGTCATCAAGGCCATGTCATGTACTATTGATCTGGTATACAGAGTGATATAGGGTGATCATTGGAGAAGTAATTATAAAGGGCCTCAGCTCCAGTTCTCCTCCTCGCTGTTTATCGGCGTGCTCATTAAAAGACATTGGCAGGCAGACTGGGCCTATCTCTCCATTTGCCAGTTGACCACACCATAAAAGTCAGTGGGTCATGGCTCCCAGTGGTGTGATAAGCAGCATTCGCTAAATTGGAGGAGGACTGATTACATCCCTGAGGAGATGAGTGATGAAGCTCTCGTCTCCATCCAAGTTGTCTATTTCTATTTCATCGAGCACTCCATCTCTTTTAGCCTTCCTCTATCACTGCTCAGTTAACTCTGCCTTCCCTCTGTCGGTCTTCTCTCTGTCTCACACTGACATATTCTTTAATTAATCTCTTGGCTTTCAACCAGGAAGGTGAATGCCTTCTTTTCATTGGTTTGACTGTATTATTTACTTTTTTTGATTTACTGAAGCTAAATGGGTAACTGTTGATAGTAAGGTTTCTAATCATAGTTATAGGCAGGGACCCAAAGGAAAAAGTTTCCTGAAAGGACAGCCCAGATGGACA
Source organism: Chaetodon trifasciatus (assembly GCA_037975065.1). Taxonomy (NCBI): domain Eukaryota; kingdom Metazoa; phylum Chordata; class Actinopteri; order Chaetodontiformes; family Chaetodontidae; genus Chaetodon; species Chaetodon trifasciatus. The sequence goes on along the minus strand of JBBMOE010000043.1, from coordinate 1,976,180 downwards.
AAACATTTCTCATTTGGTGGGTTCCATATGGCACCCTGTGCACAGGATGGCATTGCATGACAGCATGGAACACAGGGTTTGTCATCTTTGAATGTTTGCTTTGTAAAACAAAAAGCCCAAAATTCAAAGATATTCAATTTACAATTAGATAAAAAAAAATGTTATGATCTGGTCAGAACAGTTTATTTTGAAGTCTTCCCTCATGTGTCAGATTTTACTTTATTTCCTGTTTTCCCGCCCTTGCAATTGTCTCATTCATTTCTGCTGTGTCTGATTAGTTCTCCTCCCCTGTCTATTTAAGTGAGTGTGTTCCTATTTGTCCTTGTTGGTTCATCCTTTGTATGTGGTCTACCTGTTCCTTGTCGGTTTGTACTATCAGTATTTCCTACCTGTTTGTGGATCTGCACCTTGTTGTTTTCCTGGACCTTGCTTTTTTGTTTTGTTTTGTTTTGTTTTTTTGACTGTTGAACACTGGTCCCCTTTTTTCATTGGAGGTTTTGCTGGATGTATGGACATTTTGATTTTAATTCTCACCTGCTTCACCTACCCATAAGTCCTTTGTCGCCTTATTTTTGTAAAATAAATTATTTGAACTGCTGCGGTTTGCTTCCTGTTTTTTCCTGGCCCCACACTATAAGAAAAACTAAGAAAAGCAGCAAATTCTTACTTGAAGAAGGCATCAAATGTTTGGCTTTCTTGCACAATAAAATGGATTGACTGTTTGATTGTTTATTAAAATTGTAGTCAAATATCCTGTCAGTTTATTAATTTGAGTAGTTTCAGTACTGTTGAAAAGATACTATTAGTACAACCAAAAACATCCTTCAAAAAATACTGCCCCAAACGTTTGTGGAAGTTTGTGAGGATGAAGAAGGAAACCAACAGAGCCTCTGTGGTAACAACCAGAGAGGATGGCTTATCCCAGCATCAGAGCTGATGCCCTCCTCTCCATCTCCACTGTCAAACACAGCTGCACCCTGAACAATGTACCTACACCACTTACAGCAGTTACAGTGCTGAGTGGGGTTGCACTCTGTTACCTGGCCAAAAAAACCCACATATAATGCCTCAGGGCACTTCAAGAGAAAGCCAATTAAATAGGGATGAATTCTCGTGGCTATTGTAGGAAAGCTTTTATACAGAAGTGTTTACCTTCTTACCAAAATATGGCCATGGGGCATGACGCTGCATGCAGTTATGAAGGCTAAGAAGTGGCGAGGTGGAGGAAGTCTGTACAGAGGACACCATGCCAGAGTTTTAAAGAGGAACAAGAGCCATCCGAACAAATTCCAAAGAATGTACAACACGACAGAATATGAATAAATTAATAGGAACACATGTAATTGGTTGTCCTGGTATGTTCAGAAAAATTCTATGATTACAAGTACGGTTGTATTTGTTTGTTTAAGAAAACTTACTCCCTCTTAACTTTCTGCGCCCTAATTAACAAAAAAATGACAAGCTCCTTCGTTTGTGGAGGGCCAATTAGCCCACCAAATTCAACTGTCATCCACTGAGTTCACTGTATTCTTGGGAGAATTGGCCTCCCACAGAGCTTTATGCTGCTGTTTTTCTCTCCCCAAGTGCTTTATTTCAGCTAATGAGCAAAGTGCCAGACAATAATCAGATACAATATTTGTGAAAGCCATGTTCTCCCCCTAGTTTGTGAGCACAATCTAAGTACAGACTACAGTACTGAGTAGGTCAGGTAAAAAATCAAGGTGCTAAGGAAGATGGTAGTACATAGTGTGTGTGTGTGTGTGTGTGTGTGTGTGTGTGTGTGTGTGTGTGTGTGTGTGTGTGTGTGTGTGTGTGTGTGTCCGTCCATTATTTGAAAGTTGTGCTTTACAAATTGGGATTTGAATGTATGTTTAATAAGGTTATTTTAATGTTTTTTACAAAAACAGTGACCATGACTGGAGGGTTCACAAATTTTCAAGCAGCGCTGTATCTTACTCTGACTTACATGTATTTTCACCTTTGATTTTCATACTTGTAATACTTGTATAACACCATCCAAACCTTAACAAGAAAACTTTTGAGCCAAACATTTTCTTTATTTGTCAGTAATGGTAAATTGTAGGGACAGAACACCTTTTGCTAAGTTAAGATGACTTACAGTATGTCAGGCAAAGAAAAATAAAATGAACACTTTTTTCAAAGTTAGATATCAGTAAGATGCTGAAAATGATACCAATCAATCATCATCAATCTTTTTGTACATTAATAAGAGTAGAGCTGAGTATGTGTTGGTCATCTTCTCTTCTATTAACATTTATTTTTAGTTGTATGAAACTATATGATTGGTTTATCAGAAGGTGTGTTACACTGCAACTCTGCACAACCCTGCTGAAACACAGGATATGATATAATGTTTTTGTACATAATGTGTTACTTCAATTGGAAATTAGCAAAATGTGAATATTTCACTTTAGATGTAATTATTATAAAGGTTCTGAACTGGTGAAGCATGTCAGAAATGTATTTCATCTAAATAATATATTAAAGACACATTACTATCACTATCTGCATAAGATAAAGTATTTTAGCATGAATACCCACATTTTAATTCAACCTTGTATCCTGTATCATAACTACACACCTGGCATTTGTCGAGAGAGTTATGATTTAATTGTGGACTGATCTTCTACCTAGAGAGATTTATGCATTAGGAGCTTTCCTGTACAAATATGGTGGCTTTTCACCTTGGAAATATTGGAATTCATGTTGGATGTTTAGATACAACACAGCTGGCAATATTATTTTTACTCGCAGAACAGACAACTACCAAGTGGAATAGCAATGCACCATTAGGTTAACTCACACACACAATATTTAATACAGAAGACTCAAGAACCACTTGGTTCGATTTTGGGAAAAAATGTGGTTTGGGTTAAAATAACTGCTTCCTTAAGGTTAGGGAAGCTTCGCGATGGCTACAGTAATAAGCAGGTGGTAAAGGTTAGTGAATGACTGTGGTCATCCTTTAAAAACTATGACAGTGACCACAGTTTGGAAATGGATTACAACCAGGGTTGAAGCTCTATGTTTTGTTGAGCCGTCCATCTACCCTGACCTCCTCTCGCTGTAGACTTTGCGGCTCTGGAATATCACTTGACTTCCTCCTTTGCACCCATTATAATCCCCATGGCTGCGAGTAACAATGGATACTGTTGTTCTTCTTGGGAGGATAGTCTTGTAAGACACTCAAACTCTCTGTCCTGCATGACTGTAGATTAGTTATGGTATGTCTTTAGAAAAAAAAAAGAGCCAGGCTGCTGAGGCTGACAGGTGGGGGGCCTTGACATTGTTGCCACACACCAAATTAATCCTTGATCTACAAAGGCTTTTTAAGACTGATGCCACTCTGGCAACTTTGAGTCTGGACCAGCTTCAGGGACTTTAAAACAGCAGCTAATGACAAATGAAGTTACTTATGCAGAGTGTGGGGAGTAATAATGATATCAGTCTTAGAGTATTTGCTCCTTGTGCACAAGCTTGCATAAATATATGGCCAAAAGTATGAGGAAACACAAACTCAAAAAACATCCAACGCAAGGGAGTCATTACAGAGGGAGGAAAATACAGTGTGGAGGTCCATTCCACATGGCAACAGTAGATCCAAACAGTTTTGAAAGTCAATTAAAAATAAATGAAAAGTGAATGAAAAATACATGAACTGCCACTTGACACTGTTCAGTGTAGAAGCCCACTTACAGAACTGCAGGGATATTTAGCTGCATGTATGACTGTATAATGGCTGTTTTTCCTTGTTGCACAGGCTTTGCATCTATTCAGTCAAAATATTTCATCTTCTATATTTACAAACTTATTATTTATTTATTCACTCATTGATCTTAAATGTAACTAAGCTGCCCTGATTTTAATTTCATTATTCAAATAAAATGAAACTTCTGATGAAAGGGAAGACTCATTTCAAGAGATTATGGAGCAAAATGAAGTGGGGAATCTAAAGGAAAATTGAAATCTTGTGATAAACCCTCAGCTTTGACTAATCTTCATACTTACAACGGGAATTCCCTCTAAATAAACTCAATTATTTCGCAGATTGAAGAATAATCCTGGTCCCCTTGTCAAATAGATATTTACTTATCTATATTCTGGTCATCTATTCTTTGTAGATGACAGAGAAATAAAACCTCTTAGACCCTCCTACTGTAGGTGGCATCATGACACTGTTGCACTCTGTTGAGCATTACATTCTGCTACAGGCTGTATAGATTGGCTGGATTTGTTGGCCACACAAAATGATCCATGTCCAGTTTATAGATACTGGACTGTGCTGTATTGCACTGTAGATCATGAGAAGTCATTCATTAATTATCAAACATATTGTGAAAGGTCCTGGACACCCACACAGGTACTTCCATTGGGTGGGGTGGACCACGGGGTGGTCAGGAAGATACCACTCAAGTGTTTACACTCACTATTCTTAGAAAGACTTTAATACAAGGGTATGAGGTCAAAACACCTGTGGAGGTGTGCAGGGTCTTTAACAGGACACTTATCTGAGATGAATTTCACCTGGCCTGGAAAGTTGATCACAGCAGGTGACTGCAGAGGGAGAAAGTTCAAGTCAATGAACTGTCACCTGGAAGGGGTAGGAAAGATTGTACAGTTAACCAATTGTAAGATCTGCTGCACTGATCTGTATCACTGTGAGCAACAAAGGTGGATCTGAAGAGCATTTTTTGACAGCTTGGTGGATCTGCCCAATGCTGCTCCAGTGCACAAGGTGTCCCAGTTATGGACAGCCTCTCAGCAGCGAGACAGAAATGTATCCAGTATGCACTGCGCAGTGATCTGTGGTGATCAATCTGCACCGTTCTGACATAATGGTCAAATGGTTGCACACCTACGTGGGTGTACAGAGCCTTTTTTTTTGGCTACTGAAGACAGCAGAGCAAGCTGTTAAGTCAATTTTATTTATATAGTCCAATATCACGAATCATAATTTGCCTCAAGGGGTTTTACAATCTGTACAGCATACGATGCCCTCTGTCCTTAGAGCCTCAATTTGGATATAGAAAAATTTCTCATACACTCAAAAAAAGGAAGAAAACTCAGGAAGAGCAACAGAGGAGAGATCCCTCTCCCAGGACAGACAGATTTACAATAGATGCTGTGTATACAGAACAGATCAGCAAAACCTTACAATGCAAGTATGATGGCAAAACCACAGAGACCTGAAAGGACAGGCCACAGAGACAGGAGAGAGAAACATTATAGAATGCAAATTAGGGAGACAGAGATGGAAGAAGAGAGACAGAGAGACAGCTTGGCACCTTATGGAAAATGCAGCCATAGGTACTAAAGTTAATATACACAACACTGAAATAACATTGACATATTGTCAGTCTATAAAGTATACGTATGCAGAGACTATTTACACATCTAGCAGTTACGGAGCATCACTAGCATTCATTAGGAGGGGTGTTAGTGTCTACCTCAAGAATGTTAGTCCAGTATTCACTTTCCTTTGGTTCTGTTTCTGGTCTCCAATGAACCCCTGAGTAAAGATGTAGTGCTCTTTAGCTGCTAAATGCTCCACTGTGTTCACCAGCTGGCCTCTGTTGTTTGGTGCTGAGCAGGTAGTGTACAATGGGTTTACTTGAAAACAGCTGCTGAAGAAGCTGTTGAAGAACTAAAACAAAACAGTAGTGTTGAAAAAACAGTGAACTAAAACACTCTGTCGAGCTGAGGGAAAGTGTAGACTCTGATCATTTTTTGTGGATTTGTGACGCCACCTTTCACAACACACACAGTAATTGGATCTGTTGTAATAGAAACATATTGAGTAGTGCAGCTACAATAATTATGATCTGTTCAAGTCAAACAGCCTAGATGACTGGCTTACATGACTGTTTCAATGTAATGATCTTGAGATGACTATATATGTCGTTGGATTGGCACAGTACATCATCTTCTATCTATTGGTCACAATATTCAATAAAAGTGATGTATTACATTTCTATGTTCCATTAATGAGGGTTGCTGTGGTAAGCTTTGCTCTGGGTTCCCCTCCCCATCTCTCTTCATCTGCTTGCAATTAAACCACAGTTTTAGCTGCAATATCTCAGCAGCTTCATGATTTACTTTAATGGCTTTATGTAAATGAGCATGTCCAAATCATAATAACTGAGATTAGCCTAAAAGCAAAGGCCTCTCCAGGCTGTTTCAAATCAATACAGAGCTAAAATAATAGCTTGAGCAGAAACATTTGGTAATTGACATCAGTTCCCACCCCACCCCCCCACCCCCCCACCCCACACACACACACACACACAAACAAAGAAAGACATCCGAATGAATGCATGTTCACACTGATTAGCAGATCAGCCAGCAAACACACCCTGTCGATGTAAAACAACAAACAGAGCAGCCTACGTCTCTAACAAGATTATTCCTGATGCTGATAGTGAGCGGACATGTGGACAGAGCTGGGTAATGGTGGCTGGTGGCAGACACATTGCTTGAAAGGCCCTTCTTTGGTATGGAAATGGGGACTGCAGAGAGCAGATATGATAAAATGCCTGACTTTCACACAGAATGCCAGGGGCTGTTTGGACATCTGCTGTGTGCTGTGCAGCTATCTGGCCTCACTGAAACACATGGGAAATCAACATGCACACATTATTTCAGGCAATATACGCATGGTTCTGTGGTCAACCCACACAGCCATGTATTTAAAGGAGAAATTCAACTAAAAGAGCTACTGGTTATGTATGATGCATCGTAGGTCCATTTTGTTCTCATTCCCATGGATGACTGGCCAATTACAGCCAATGAGACATCATGTTGAGACTTCATGTTGTCTTCAGCATGGACAGTAAATGTCAGGTGTCAGCCTCCTTTAGATTTGAAAAGAGACTCCCCTGCACTGAGATAAAGCAATCATATAGGCAGGAATCCATCAGTCAAGAGGCAGACAGACCTGCTTCTTCACTGACAGGAACCTTAATAGACCAGAATGCAACACAGCAGCCACAAGAAATGTTGTGCTTGCCGCCCTCACTGTGCTTTCAGCTCTCACTCTACCCACCTACATGAATAACCCACAGCTGATCAGAAATTCAGCTGAGCCATATGTGCACTTTGGACTGGCACCATCAAGTTGGTGCTTATTTATAATTTTTGTAGGTTGTCAAAAGGCATTTGAGGATACAGGAAATAGGAGAAAATAACTACCTGAAGTAAAAATAAAGGAGGCAAGTTTAAGCAAACTGAAGAGCCAGAAGTAATTTTAAAGAGGAGGAGAATTTCATTTCAACCACAGGTAGAAAGAGACAAAAAAAAACCTACACTTCAGTGGATTGTTAACAATGAAAACCTTAGAAATTCACCAACACGTATCAGCTCACGTGCCTTTAAGGAAAAGTTCAACATTAGCACTCTAGTGTGAGCCATCAAACAAAAAGACAGAATCAAAAGGAGACTCATGACTCAAAATGTACACCTCCTCCTCATGTGTTCAGCTTTAAAAATGAATGAAAAAGGTTGAGTCAGGCTTTGTTCAAATGACAAAAAGTGCCCAAAATGTGTGACTCACGCTACCATGGAAAACTCATTCTAGTGTGGTCTCAGATGGTTTTTGAATCCACATCCATTCCATTGCACATCCTTATGGGAAGCCAGTGTAAAGACATCAGGATTGGCGTTACAGGAGACCTTTTGGAGGACTTGTTCAGAAGCTTGGCAGTAGCATTTTGAGCCACTTGTAAGTGGTTTAGGGATGTCTTATGAAAACAGGTGAAATGGGAGTTGCAGTCTCCATCTGAGATCTGCTGAGTTTAGCAATGTTTAGCAATGAAACAGGAAGAAAGAGGAGCAAACCAAACAATTTACATGCTGGTCAAGACTCAAAGCTTAGTCAATAGATATGTCTATATTACAGAGAGTAGGTTTAATAGAAGACCTTTGGGACAACGCCATCTGGGGCAGCAGCAAGAGCTTCTGTTTTGTCAATATTTAGCTGTAGGCAATTTTCTGCCATCCAAACTTTAATAGAGTCAAGGTAATTCAATCAGACAGTTTTGAAACATTTTGAGGCTTAGACAAAATGTATAATTGAATATCGTCTGCATAACAATGGTTGAAGATACATTTGCTTATTATCGGTCCATGAGGAAGCAAGTAGAAACAGCATTGGGCTCATTGGACAGAAGTTTGGGGAACACCACAAGACAGAGGTTCAGTTGATGAGGAATAAGCAAAGCAAATTTAGCAGAAGAACTGTCAATATAAATGTTAAAATCACAAAAGAAAACTGAATCTAGATAGCTACTAAAAAAATCTAAATTCACTTAGGAGCGGCTGTCCAGTAAAGTAAAATAACGTAAAAGGGATTAGTATGTCCAACTTTAAGTATTTGTAATGCCAAAGAAGAGAAAGACCCAGTGCTCATCAAATGACAAGAAAAATGGTTCTGAATACAGCAGCAAGTCCTCCACCTCAACCTGAAATTGTAAGATATCTGGGTCACATAGGTCAAACTCAAAACTCAGGAAGAGCAAGCCTTCGCAGACCACATGAACTCAGTGGACAGTGACATCAAGTTCACACAAGAGGATGTTAGAAGCAACAGCTTGGCCTTTTTCAGCTATGCTGTACACACTGAAGGGGACAGTTTCTACAATCAAGTCCGGTTGCCCTAAATTCAGCCTTCCCTAGATTACCATGACCTGGATGACTGAGAATCTTCACAGGCGCAATCATGCCGTGACATTTTGATAACAGCTAACATTAAGTTAGCTGGTCTGTCTGTTTGTGCAGAGAGCAGCTGTGCTCACACCCCTTGAATCAGATTTTAGGTTGCCAAGTCGCAGTGACAGATGGGTTGAAATTGTACAGTGTGTATGGATGGTGTTTATTACATGATTTGGCAATGATGTCAGATGAACATACAAAACTTATCGATCCATTGATAATGATTATTCATTCTAAAATTTCTTGCAAATTCTGGGATTTTTCATGGGAGAAACAAGAAACAGAAATAAGAAACAAGAGTTGGCAGGTATGATTGTAGTATTTGTATTGTTAATATGTTACAGTTTTGTATTGTATGTTTCAGGGTCTAAAGTGAATTAATCAAACTAAAATATTTCAGATTTACAGTATTTGTGCCATTGCGTAATGATAACTGCCCAGCCTGCAGAACTGTTCATCAGGGTGTATGGATGAACAGGCCAGACATTCTTCTCTTGACTGGAGTCTGGGGAACAACTATAGTTTTGATTATTTTATTAATGAATTAATTTAATTATTAATACAGTTACAAGCAACCATTTGGTTTTATCACAATACAATAGATATGGAAATCTACATCTTAGGCGAAACTCACAAAAAATGTAAAACAATTTACGTGGCAGTCTGATGGCAGGACATGGGTCAGTACAGTTTGGTAGCAGTTTGAGCATTCATGTCCTGTCAGCTGATGTTTCCAATGTTTCAGCAGCTGGTTTACAACTCATGTAGACCTTACTCCCAGCTGAGCAGCCAGTCCAGTAGAGTCGTCCAACCCAGGTCCATTCTGCCTCACCACCTGGCCCAGAGTGGAAACTCCTGCAGTGTGAAGCGTTCTGGACAGAGTGGGTCCACCACAATTGGTACTTTCCAAATGTCCTCCAAACAGCACAGGTCCCTGCAGGAGCCAGTACAGAGAGTTGGCCTGTTCCTACCTCCAGTGTTAATTTTGACAAGAATTTTAAATTTAGTTTTAGTCTTAGTCACTTAACTGAAAATTGTAGTTGGTTTAAGTCACATTTTAGTCTTTTAGCAGACCCTGTAGACATGACACACTGCCCTCTTCATTTGTATACAACCTGGAGAAATACAATAAAATTATTTGTCCAACTTCCTTCTCATTGACTGGGGGGTCGCCTCTCCTATTGCTTCCCACTTGACATGCTTGTGAAGATGAGGCACTCATCTTTGAGCAGCCAGCAGCAGCTGAAATTGTTTCCTTTGGCTTTAAGATAGTTAGCTTAGATGACATGTGAATGTTAGCTTGCCTTGTTGTTATCTATCAGCGGGCACCCGACATACACTGCCTACCTCTGCGTCTTCAGCAAAGTCCACGCTGAAACACATTCCAGTAAAAGGCAGACAAGGATGAAGTGTTCAGCTTGCTGGAGTCCATTAGAAACAGACACAGACCCAGTCCCAGACCACCACACCACTTCAGGATGCAACAGGATGCAGCTCTCCACACCAGGTCGACAGGACCAGTGAGCAGTCTCTGAATGAACTGAATGCGGAAGGCAGCTCTCCTACTGGCCTGATGGAAAAGACCCTGTCCAACCTCCTCCTTAGGAAGAAACAGGACACTCTGAGGGACCCAGTGCAACCAGTCTCAAAAGAAATAAACTAAAACTCTTTGGGTCTGTGACAAAAAGGAAGCTGGGGGATCAACACAGGCCATCAAGTCCCATAGACTAGAAGAAACCAGATTATTGATGTCCAATAACGACCTCTGTAAATGTCTCTGTAAGACATTTTAGATAAAAAACATCAATTTCCATTTCATGAGCTGACCTTTTCTAAACTATTATCCTAGTTTTTCTGTAAAAATGTGTCATTACCCAGAGTTCAAGATATTTTAGCTCCAATCCCTCAGCCTCCCTCCCAACACGACCGCCTCACTCGTCCCCCAGTTTACTTTAGCAGAAGATATGGAACTGAACTGACAGTATTCACTAGCAGATCAATATCTTTCTGTATGTTGACCACGACAATGACATCATCAGCATACGCCGACAGCTTAAAAGAGACTTTACAGCCAGGAAAGCAAACACCAATCAGATCATGTCTCAGTTTATGAAGCAAAGGCTCGATGGGTAATGACTCGAGCATGCCAGAGAGCAGCCCTGTCTGCTGGTCTCCAGTTCTTGATCTCCTGCAGGTCTCCCTTCTTGGGCAGTAAGGTGATGGCTGCCCTCCTGCAGCCATCCACTTTCCAGGCTGTTTGAGACAACCTCCAACAGGTCTTCCCCCAACACAGACCAGAAAGATTTGTAAAAGTCAACAGGAAGACCATCTAGACCAGGAGCTCTGCCACTCTGTAAGCTCATCAGACCAGTATACACTTCACTGAGCAATAAAGGGGCCTCTAGTTTTGCACTGGCCTCAGTGTCCACCTGAGGAAGACCAGAGAAGAAGCTGCTGCGCACATCTGGGTTTTCAGTTCTCAGTTCACTTCTGAACAGGTCTCTATAAAAACTGACTGCAAACTTCCTGCTCTTAGAGGAACCTGAGATTGCAGAGCCGCTGTTGGATCATAGAGAGTGACTTATCTTTCTCTGTCCATTTTTCCTCTCCAGACTAAAGAAGAACCGAGAGGGGGCATCGATTTGCAAGACGTTGAGAAACCACGACCTGACCAGACCTCCCTGTGCTGCAACGCCCAGCAGGTTGGCTAGAGTTGACTTTTTAGATTTGAGGGAATCTAAAAGCCCTCAGTCTCCTGTAGAATCAGCTAAAATCTGCAGTTCTACCACCTGAGTCTTCAGGTCCCCTATAGCAGTAGCCCCCAAACACCGGTCCATGGGCCATTTGGTGCCGGGCCACGTGATACGGTAGTAAAAAAGTAACCCCACCAGCTAGCAAAAATTTGTTAAAAAACAAACGTCTTTGGAGAGCTTCTCCAGGAAGGGGAAAAGGCCGAATGATGAGACAGACGAAGGAGAGCCTACAATTTCCAAAAAAAAGAAAGCTGCATTTAAGAGACAATATCAGCAGTCCTACAAAAAATACACTTAAAATACGCATATCGCTTCAGGTGATTCTCATGCATCAAGCCTGCTATGCGTAATATGTGGCGACAGGCTCGCAGATGAGGGAATGAAGCCTTCTCATTGAAGAGTAACAAGCACAGGACTCCCACTAATTACAACAACTACATTCAGCATAATGGTGAGTTGTATTTTTGATATATCATTTTTGAAATATTGCTTTACGCGAAACCGGTCCATGGCGCAAAAAAGGTTGGGGACCGCTGCCTTAAGGATCAAAGTCAGTCATTACATGATATGTGGGTACACCAAAAACCAAAAAAGTGTCTTCAAAAGCTGCTGTGAATTCCTTGTCATGGAGCAGGGCGGTGTTAAAATTTCTATATGCACTCTGTCCACGGACATTTTTTATAAAAACAGAGCAAGAAACAAGTGAATAATCTGAGAGGCCCACTGGGTTAATGTGACAACTTTTAAAATGTTTAAAGGAGTACAGGCAATCCAACCTGGCCACAGATAACATATGTCCTTAGAATGACTCCAGGTGTACTGCCTGTGGTTCTGATGAAAAACCTTCCACACGTCTGACAACACAAAAGCTGCAGTCAACTGTCTGAACCTACATGATGATGCAGGATGTGGGTCCTGGTGGTTTCTGTCCAGTTCTGGATTCTCAGTACATTTAAAATCCCCTCCAAAAAACAAATACTCATCGCTGCTGCAGCTCCTAATGGTGTCACATAATACATCTATTACTGCCAGTCTGTCGAGCCTGTTGGTACCTAAACATTCAGAAAAACTAGAATAACATAACTGAGCTCTAACCTTCAACAAACAGCCCTGAATGATTTCCTGCACTTCAGCTGGACTCCTCCACTACAGCTGGACTTATGGCTCAGACCTCCCCATCACATTCCCTCCTCCACCCACTCTCATTCTCTCTGTTGCTGTGTGTTTCCTGAACCAACATGACATCCAGTTTCTTCAGCTCCATCAGCTTAAAAAAGCAGCTCTTTTAACATCGCTTCTGCCTCCATGTATGTTCAAAGTGCCTAATTTAAATTCATACATTGTGAGAGAGAGGTGAGTTTTTACTTGAATTACAGTTTCTTCAGATGATAAATCTCCTTCTCTGTCAGAACATCCTCTCCACTGTTTGCTGATCTTTTTGTCAGAGGTCTCGCTGAGTCCACAAACATTTTCAGATCTGAAAAGTAATCCTCTACCTTCACCAGCCTGAATCCTTTCATTCCCTGAAAGAACTTCTTGATGTCAGCAGGAGATTACTCTGCTGGTCCTTTTGGGTCAGGGGAGTCAGGGGGGCCAGGGACAGATTGTTTTCTGACTCTAATGATTTCCTAGCTTTTGTGCCTTTATTGAATTTAATGGCCTTTGCATTACTCTGTACATGTTTACAGAGTTTTTTCTCTGTTGTGACAGTTTAAACATATCATTGTTTGGACATCTCTTCATCTTCAGTAAACTCATCACACACGGACAGATTCTCATGGACCCCTTCATGTTGTGGATTATCAGTTACAGCAGTACAGTCACATTTAGTCTGTGCATCTTGTTGGTGTTTGGATCTTCCGACGTAGTGAAAACCATGAACCATGCACCTTCAGTGCTGTCTTTGAGTACCTTGAAGACCTGCCTATGATGATACATGTTTGAGCTGGGGGGGGGGGGGGGGGGGGCGGGAGGTTAGG